>CM076398.1:31482177-31920272 GCA_038363315.1 Mugilogobius chulae
CTTGGCCTACATTTTTAAGTTGATTGTTTAGTTTTTTAAGTTGCCACTACTGATATTGTACCACAATGTTAACCTATTTTAAAACATTACCAACTTAAATTTATTTTCTATTGCTAAGATGTTTTTAAGTTATCTTAACTTAATATTTTGCAGTTCTAACATGTTTTCTTCAGTTGCATAATGTAAGGAAATAATCACAAATAAACATTATTTCAACTGTTATTTATTGCATACTGCACACAAGATAAAACATCAACATTTTGTGATAATTCTACCAAAACAGCATTCTTAGTCACTTTACAAAGCAGAATGTATAAAGTCTCTAATACTTTTAAAATCGCCTTATTTCACATTGCCAATGTGAACCTTGTAAAAGTTCTATATGATCCACGAGTAACAAACAATACATATCTTGTGTTCCTTTGATGATGATGCTTCTAGTTTTGGTTCATCTCAAGGTGGCAATGTTCAACATCTTGATGAAGATTCTTTTCAAAGTCTTCAGTGCCCTTAAAAACAAACAGACAAAAAACATTTTAGGTTCATGTTTTAGTGGTTTAGTTCTATTTCAAGACTCTGTTTAAGTGACATTATTTTACCTTGGTCTGGCAAAATAATCATTACTTGCAGCTCTATAGTGCTGCCTTTCAATTCAAACAAACATGAACTGGCAATACATTTTAGATAAATTAGAGCTTTTTAAAAAAAAAAAAAAGATGATTTCAACATGGCTTAGAGACTTTCACCACATGTAACGTTAAACAGGCACCAGTCAAAGACAAATAGACAAACTATTCATTTTCAGGCAGGACTAGTACAGAAAAGTAGTTGTGTTTGAAATAGAAAAGCACATACCTTAAAAATGTGGTCCTTCTTCAGGTTTTTCTCTGTGTGGAGACGCAGACAAACAACACCATGTGCTGGTTCTATCGAATTTGCCCAGACATGTTCAGTGGGAGGAGTCAGGCAAATCGATTTAAAATTTTAAGTTGGAAAGTCAAAAAATTAATTGTTGGGAAGATTTTTCTTTTCAGTCAAACACAATTTTAACAAAAGTTGGATTTAGTAGAAAATTGTATTCTTGGCAAGACAGTAATTTAATCAGGTTGAACATTCTGAGTTTTTGAGTTAAAGAAGGAAAAAAAATTACAATTGTTGTTCAGAAAATTAACCTATACCATGCAATTTACCTTTTCTACTTTCAAATATTCAAATATTGAAGTCACTGCAACTAATGTCATGGATCATTTATTAGAGGTACTAAAAGGAACATGTTATTGTCAATAGAATACTATTCATCTATGACAACCCAATCCATCCATTTAGCATAACTCCTTTTCAGTATTTCTGCCCCATTTTTCTCCCATTGCCGTTCATGTGATTCTGAAGACCTTTGAAATCTAATTCGGCAGTATCAAGGCTGCCTGTTGTTCCTTTTCAGCTGGAACAATAAGTGAAAGGGAAGGGGATGTATCAGTCTTCATGAGCTGGATGTCAGTCTTGGTGTATAACAGGTGTTTCCCGTTGCACTCGCACACACCGACTTCATTACGGGACACGCTAATGAGAGCACAGATTGGATCACAATGCCACCCATATCAGTTTCATCTGGCAAACAAAGATTAAATGTAACGCAAGGAACAAAAGAAAAGAGGTCACAAAAGCATGGGAAGATGAGCAGTAGTATTGTGTTGAGACTAACTAGGTAAGATTACTATGGGAACCAGCTAGAAATTCTGCATCTTTAGATAAAAAGTGTGTTCAAGTGTGGTGGTTATAGGTTGAGTTAGTCACAGTGTTATTGTTGATGGCACTATTTGTGGATTAGATCATCTTCAAAAATGTGGTTTTCCTTTGGCCATTGGTGGTGAAGATTTGACAAGAAAAAAACTTTAAGAATATTCCACAGTATGGTTTCAATCTTAGATATCTATGGTGATGAGCATGTGACACCATTGACATATAATTAGAAGACACGCAATCAGCAGCTCTGCTCTGTTGCTACAACTCGAACCGTGCGACGCCATATTGCTCCAATAGAGGTGATGACGCAAATCAATTGAACTCAATGGCAGAAGTTGCACTTTTATGGATAAAACGCACTAAACACGCAATTTCAGCAAAACTATGAGCAAAACGGACTGATTTGTGTCTTATGAAGCTATTTTAAACAACATTAGCGATGTGAGAATATGTTTTTCAAACTACTATATTTGTAGGCTAGAAATGGTCCAGCACTTCACAGATGAGTGAAGCTGTAACTTTTATTTGGTGTTATTTTGTAAATTGTCTGCTGTTCTCACTAGTAACATGTAAAAGCGGACGTTTGGTGGTCATTAGAGTCTTAAAAGATGCATAAGATCAGAAATCTCTTGTTAAAGTTTGTTAGCCGTTAGCAGTTTTATACACAAATTTTATCAACAATAAATTACTTAAAGGTTTGTGAACTCCACAATAACTTGTAACAAAGCTCTGACGTCTGCTAAATGTGGTTGAGAGCTGACACTCTCTGGATCATTCATACTTGCGTTTTTTAAGGGATAATGCTAACGGCTATAGGAAAATAAACCGGAGAACGCTCCGGGCTAGCTTAAATCTTACCGGACTAGCTCAGATGCTAAGTGTTCGATAGCATCAGAGTCGGACTGCGCATCTACTAATTATACAGTATGTCTATGTGTGACACTACCGGGTCTAGTTAAAAGTCTGGTGTGTGGAGATAAAGCTTTTTTTTTTTTTTTTTTTTTTTTAGCTTCTTTAGATTATATAGTTCAACTTGAACATCTTGCAGTCTTTTTTAGAGAGTATTTTAAAATCTAATTTATTGAAGCTCCTTTTACATTTTACACCTGATGTCAAACCAAGCCCCCTCCTCTGGCTGACACTTTCTGGCCCATACATAAAGGCATATTGTCTTATAATTTGACCTTTGCTTCCCGTCCAAGGCCCTTTGTCCTAACACAATAGAGTGCATATTGTAAAGCATGCCGGTCAATGCTGCGCTGGGTCCAAGTTGAAGGCCTTGAGTCACCCCCTTGCGCCGTGTGTTGGTGTGTGTTGTATCTCTCTTCTCTGTTTGTGTGCATGGGGTTGAAGCCTGTTCTCCAGCATCAGCAGATGGGCCTGTTGCAATTAGACAGAGCCGTTTTCCCTTGTGTGCACCCATGTTCGCACTCACCAACTCACATAGACTAACACAGAAGAGGCCTAGGCACAAAGCAGATGTCTGTGAAACACTAGACCTGACACTTTACTGTAACACAGAAGGAAACAGGAATTAAGAATGATGTCTGCCAAGCTACCACTATTTACAACTTGCTTTTGTGAACTTCCTAAATACTTATCTATTTACAGAATTGGTGAGTGGGCATGTTAAGATTATTTGGTTAAGCATGACTTTTCAAGTCACACTAGAATGTTAAGAACAAAAGACTAATAATTGTGCAAAATGTTTTAAACTCATTCTAAACTATGGAGGGATAATTTGATTGATTTTTATCACTAATACTGGTAAATACATTTAGTATAATTTTTTTCTGTAGTAAAAAACAAAATAGTGACTTTGTGTGACAATAATACAAGTAAAAGGATTTTTTTTAAAAATAGGATTTGTAGTAAAATAAATGCACAAAATGTGCCTTGTCATACATCGACAATGTCAGAAAATGAACATTTTACTGTTGTTTGGTTCTGTAATTGTGAAGAATCTAAATCATATTTTCTTTTAGGAATAATCGTAACACTAAACATTCCTATTTTAGAGTGATTATTATTATTACGGTGTGCAAAAATCTGTCAATGTCTCTTGAATGCTTCAGAAGGACCAGTCACCTCTGCATGGATCATGTTACGTTTGCCAAATGTCATTCATATATGTAGAATTGCATGTTGGGGACTGGAAAGAAGTCTTAAAGACTCGAAAACAAGCTGATGCATGGGTTGTTTTGGGAAACGGTTTCGTATGTCTAAAAAACAAAGACTAAGCTAATGCTTTGAGTTGACAAGAGAGCATTATTTTATTACCATGAAAAAAGCTCTTTCAGAAGTTAGTCTGTGATTACTCCAGAAATATTCAATGACGATTAATTGCAAATTTGTGTGGAAAAAGCTGTAACAATGACTTGTTGGCATTATCCCATGAAAATTGAAACTGCAAGTTTGCTTCTGATCAATCATTGTTTTGTTTTGTTTGTTTGTTTATAATAGTTGATTTGTTGATATTGCATCAGCACAAACAAACAAATCAACAAACAAAAAAACTAAGACAATTGCATATTTTTATTTTGCTTAGTAGTGTGTGTTTTTTACAGCCATTTCTATAAACTGTCTGTCTTCTGCAGAGCTCCGAGACCTCTACTTCTCAGTCAACCATCCGTGGTGACTGGTAGTGATGAGTAGCAGTGTTAGCACCAGTAGCTGCTATCTTGAGTGTAGCATCACATTTAGCCTTGGCAGTGGCGTATTGACCCGCAGTAACAGATCGGACTCAGAGGAAATGAGCTTGTGACTCAAAAGGTCACACTTTCCAAATCTGACTAGTACAGTAGCTGCAAAAATCCCTGCTCTTGAAGTCCCTCTCCTGCTGCCATTGAAGGCTGCGACCTCTGAGTTTTTTAACCTTTAGCTGTTATATTGCAGAGTGATGGCTTAGTGCGTCCAGTGGTGCGAGACGGTTCCAGGTGTGAGTGTGCTAATGTGTGAATGTGGTGCGGTCTAGCTTCCTAGCCACTTCTCCTAAGTCGCTCATGCAAACAGTGATGTGTTCTTTCTTAGCCACTGAACCGGCCTAATCTCCCTTATGATAAATTTGACCTGCTGAGGGTTGTGGGATGTAACGCCCATGGGCTATGCTAATCAAACACTACTCGCTAGTGTCTATGAAATAAAAGTTATTGCGTATTTTGAGCTGTGCATTAGTGAGCTATAAAATTTGTATTAAACAAATATCAATAGAAAACTGTCTTGTTTTGTTTTCTGATGTGCTTGATCTAGTCTTTAGTACTTGTGCAGTTGACCAAAAATCTTAAACTGGATCAAATGCTTTAGAGAACTGTCAAGGAATAATGCCAGGTTAACCTTGAACAAAATATTTAACAAAAACTTAACAAACAGAACATTACCTTGATGCTTTTAATGAATCATGAACCAGCCCATTCAAAACTGTTGGACAAGCAATTGCATAGACCTCTATAATCTTTATATCAATAATATACTGTATATACATCTGGACACCATGTCCCTCTTAATTAGCCAATCTGGAGAACCCATTGTCTTCTGTATGAAAACCAAAATGACTGCTTATGAAAAAACAAACAAACACACACACACACACCTAAAACATGAAAAAATCTGGAAAAATGTCATGTGGAACTGAAAAACATTGCAGATTTCTGCAGAATCAATGAGTGATGCAAAAAAACAATTTTAATGTGAGTGAAGTTGGATTTTGGTCTAAATGGTCGATGACCAATCTGCTTCTTTGTTTCATGTGTGTCATGTAAATAAAATAAACTGACTGCCCGGTACTTTGTGGAGTTGATCTGAAACACAGGCGCGGGGAGTGGTGAGTCTTTGCAGAAGCATGGGCTCTGGGTTCCAGGCAAATATAATTGTGCTGTATATAAATCTGGAGGAGCACTCAACAATTTTTTGCACACTTTGTGTGGTCCACCAAATAATGTATCGTAAAAGCAACAAATCACTTCAAAATGTATTTCAATTTATTTTGTGAATCCCAAAATCACAGCAACAGTTGCTTCTGAGGGCTTAAGAATGTTAAAACATCAAGCAACAAAAACACTTATTTGACTGATGCATGCTGTGAGGTCAACTAAAAATATTTGGTTGTGCTGTTGCAATGATAGAAATTTTTGTATGTCACGTCACGGCGACACAGCAGTCAGCGCTCTTGTGGTTTCATGTCCTTTCTACGCAATCCATGGTCTTTAAGTGGAGTTTGCATATTCTATTGGTGTCTGCATAGATTTCAGCTGGGTGCTTGTTTCCCCTACCACTAAAATCTTACCTGAAAAAGAGATTTTGATCTCAGCTCGATTTTTCTTTTTAAGTGAAAAGTCAATAAGTCAATAAATGTGTTTGTGTTAAGGCTGCAGTCGACCAAAGGAATTATTGGTCCTGTGGATCGATTAGTCAACTAAAAAAGGTGCGTGACAAATGCAAGTATCTATAATTTGACATATTATTTGACCCCTGCTCTGTTAAAAAATATTAAAAATGTAATCGTGTTTATGCCAAAACAACATTTTTTTCTGAAAAGTAATAGAAAATGTATTTATTTGCAAAGAAGCACAGTTGATTGTTCTTTATGATTTAAATAATAGTCTGTCTAAATAAACTCGACTATTAGTTGATACATTTTGGTTGAAGTAAGACTCCCTAGACTAATCTCAGTGCATATCTTTTTTGACATTTTGTAGCATCCCTATTTTTTTTCATTATACAGTAGTTTTATGACTTTATTTACTGACTTCAAAAGTCCCATGGCATAAGCAAAGCCTGTTTTTTTTCTGTTTTTCTTGCTTGTATGAAGTGTGATTGATAATAGCTGTTTACGTTTCTCTCAGTCTGTGCCACTCAGTGCGTCTCTTTTGTGATTTGTCAGTTTATTGTGTACAGTGCTTGTGCATCCTGTTGACTGAGGATAATAGTGCGTCCCTCTTGTGCTCTTTCCCCCTGCCTGGATCATGATGAGGGACCATGGGACTAGCTCACACATGGATCTCTCACTAAAGGGAATAGCCCACAGAGATGCTCTTTGTCAACAACTTGTAAAGAGAGCGGCTATTTACAGCCACTGTATTCCTAAAAGGATACATCGTCTTATTTGTGTGAAGTGGTTTTATGAAACAACAAACAAGTCATGGTCTTAACTTCTATCTGCACTTTCCTCTTGTGCCGATGAGCTGCTCTGCTCGTGCTTGAAGTAATTGTGAATACAGCTGAATGTGAATTAGGTAGTTGGGTTGAGCAGATGCAGTTGCAGATGTTTGGCCTCTGATGTCTGTTTACAAGTTCAATTATCCATCTCACTTTGCAGAGGTTTGTTTTAGAATATAATTTAATTTTATACTCAAAACAACTACATGGTCAAGAGATGCTGGCCTTGGTAAGCCTGCATTCACAAAGAGCTACATACATTGTTGGGTTTTTATGTATATATTTATACATTGATAGACAGCTATAATTGCACACTTACTGCAGCTAACTATCTAAACACAGACTGTAGAGGCTTTGCAGAGGCTAAATGAAAAGAAAAGAGAGAAGTGGAAGCAGAACTTAGAGCCATAACAGTTGAAATTAGTCAGTACAAGTCATCTTAGTAGTTTTACTACGATTATCATAAATGTCAAACATGCAACATGAAAAGTCATTGTTGTCATTAGTTAAAGCAACACACATGTTACATTGGTCAAATAATCCTCATAAGAACATAGTGTCTCACTGTTTCCTAAAATAACATTTTAAAAAGTTATTAGTTGCTATACTAGCATGTAATGTCTTTCCCTTTTCAGCATTAATACATTTATACAATTTCTGCGCTGGAGCTACTGTATCTTGACATAATGGCCACATATAGATTTTTTATTCAGTTGTGGATATGAGCAGGGATGACACCAGTGGAAAGTGTAATTGCATATTACATCCATCTACACTGTTTTTCTTAACATGTATGTGCATGCTCTGTACATCTATTTTTAACACTTACGTTACTAATTATGTATACCACTGAGAGGACAACTGTGCCTTCCGGCATGCCACATCAAAGACTCAGCATATTGTCCTCACCATGCCACTTTCATATTATATTTTAATGACTATGTCAACATTGTTAGAAATACATAATATACATATACTATGTAATAACTATCAGTCACTTTTACTGTATTCAAAACATCACACTACCCTTACACTCCTCTTACACTGTAATATCTTTGCTCCACCTTTTACTGTACATATCATTCATTTAGTAAACCATAGACTGTAATACATACATTTGTACCATTACTATAAATTTAATTATCTTAAATTGTTTTGAATGTAGTGTTGACTAATATTAATTCTGACTAGGTACTGATGTTGAAAAAAGATCATATTGTCAAAACTTTCATTTACACAGCTGTTAGCAAAATTATAACTATTAAGTATTATTATGCAAGGTGAATAAAGATCAAGTTAATTTGCAAAATTGTATTTGTGTCCAGTGAAGACATCCGTGCTCACATGAATTATGTGTATTACATAATCACTTTCTATTACAATCTAAACAATGTCTCATCATAGAAGACGAGTGGCGTACGTGTCCTGTTTTTGTGGGGAGCTTTCTCCTTCTGTGCTCCTCAGCACATTGGGGATATGAAACTGCAATAAGATCTGGACCTAGGTGCTGCCGTGATTTGAATATGAAATGATTAGATTATTGATTTTGGTTATTTGGGTCCCGCGTCTCCACCAAGACGATATTGTGGCTACGGCTGACATTTAGCACTGTGTTTACCTTCCCTGTCGCCATTGATTGCTTCAGAAATCAGCCTCTGTATCCCTATTGCAGCCCCTTGTATCGTTGGTTGAAAACTATTGCATGATGGATGCTGCTTATCAAAAATGCAACAGTTGTGGTGGAGAAAATAACTGCTTGGCAATCATGGTGTGCCAGGCCTCTTACTAGAACTGAATATCATTATATGTTGAAAATGAAATACTACATTTGTGTTGGGCTGGAATTGCTCTACAATAGGCCTATAACATATGTTCACACTCCTTGTATGATTTGCAGCATTCCTGGGTTTAAACTCGTGTGGTGAGCCGATCTTAGAAGGCTGCTTTGACCCAGCGGGGATCTGTAATAATCAGGTTTTTGTATGTCAAGAGTGTTCGATTGCATTTCTCTATTGAGCTCGAGCTGGACAAAATGGTGATAGAAATCAAATCGTGAGCTTGTTCCTTTGACAACCTGCTAAAAGGTAAAAAAAATTCATATTGGGATTAGAGCTGTGCAATATATGGAATTTTAGACAATATCGTGAATGTTGTTTTGAAGATATGCAAAAATTGAATATCGAGTATATCATGTAGTAAAAACTACAATTCAAAGAGCTTTTATTAAACAGGAAAATTAAATTTGTTGATCGGAGATTGCTGCTCTTTTGTGATAAATTTAACAAACATTTGCCTGATAATTAAATGCACTAGAAAAAATATCATCTTAAAAAAGAAAACAAGCAAACTATGTGTGCCTAGAATTACTATTTTACATTTTTTGAGTAAATTTGTTATTGGTTTGAACCTGAGAAGTATAAAAAATCAAATTTTCGCATCTTGTGCTCTTGACATAATAACTAAATTTACTTTATTGTCAAACACGCTCAAACCACATTAAACAATACGTCATTGAATACGATTTAACTATTAATATTTAAGGTTGTTGTTTTTCCAGTGTAACTAATTTGAACACAGATCTGAACACATTTGTGTTGGACTGACAAAATATCGTCCGAATATCGTGATCGAGATTCGCCAAAAAATTATCGAGATATTCCTTTTTGTCAATATCGCCCAGCCCTAATCGAGATCCATCATTTTTCTCTCATGAGCCGTCTGTTTCAATTATACATGTACATGTACATTTATATATACAGTATATACCCACTGCTCCTATTGTTCAACTTTGGGAGACTTTCAGTTAGGGATAGTGGTTTAACCAATAACAGGGAATTTTCTCATCACCTGCAAATACTGCCCTGTTATTGACAAATACATTTTTTTTGTTAGGACTTTCTAACTTTCAGTGGCTGTATTCAAGGTAACATTTTTAAGATTTCCTAAATTGCTTGAATTACATTGAATTAAGCTGATGATTTTTTTCTCTTAAGAATATAGACATAGATAGACATATACATACATCTTTGTAAGAGTGAAATATCTGGCTCCAGGAAAGTCCAAAACTTGACTTAAAAATTCTTTACTTTTTTTTTTTTTTTTTTTCTCAGAATGTCCCAACCAGATGACTCAACTGTCAGTTCACATAGTAAACTTTGATGTTAAAATCTTCCATAACTTTATTTTTTAGCCTGGGGAAAACATGTAATACCTAAGTAAATTGTTGCTGACAAATATTCCCATATCAGTGTGGACACGTGTCAGGAGACGTTTCATGCACCGTGTTGCTCTGCTGTCAGCTCGACTTGAAAAGACTGCTGCACTTCAACGCTGTTTTGCAATATCTGTGAAGTTAATATCTCTTCAGTCTATGGGGCATTTTCTTAGCTCAAGTCAAGGTGACAAGTGTGCAAATGAATGTACTTCTTTCCGCTACATCACTCAGTGTTTCAACTGGCCTTTTCCCCGCGCTAACTTTCTCCTTTCATATTTATATACACCCGTGTTGCTGCTTATGCATTATTAAATTATGAACCGCCGCCTCAGAAAGCTTTTTTTTGGTGGGATAAATATTTCAGAACTTTGATATGCACAGTTCAGATCTGCTCTCATATGCAAGCTACAGCAAGACTGTATCTCAAAAGTCTCTGGAGTTAAAAGGATGTTTTTGGGTGGAGCTATTAGGGCTGCACAATTTATCTAATTTAATTCAGTTCAAATCTCAGAAATATTCAATTATTATTATTTTTTCATTATTTCATTTTTATTGAAGTTGCCCATCTCTTTGTGTTGATCATTCAAAAATCACTTTATTTCCAAACATGTAGTCAATCAAAAGAGTTACTTACTTTGCAAAAGACCATATGTTTTGTTTAGTTTTAATCAAAACTTAAAGTTGGTGTAGCTAACTTTTTTTGTTTTAAATTAGTAAACTTTGTGTTTTCCACCAAAAAGTCAATGATAAATGCAGCACTTTGTCAAATAAATTAGCCCACAGAGTACTCTCTGACACAGTACTCTCTAAATTGAATAATAAAGAATGTTAGTTCTAATCAGGAGCAGAATGCAGCGTTCTGATTGGCTGAGCTTGGGTGGAGTTTCACTTAAAAAGAGAAAAAAAGAGGGTTTTAAGTCAAAATTGCAAACTTAACCTAATACATATGTGTTTAGGGATTTATGAGAGAAAGTTGTCAGATTTAAAACCTAAATTGTGTTTGCACTGTGAAAATCACCTACCCCATCTTTAATGTACATTGACACTGAAATATGTAAAACTAATAAATAAGACTTTTATGGCCATTCGTCTTTAATTTGGTCTGTGCTTTGATACACCAATACTTTTCAACCACATTTTTCATTTTATGCATTTTATACTGTTTTGTTTACAATCAAAGCAAAGCTATACAGCACATTTGCAATGCTATTCCACAAAACTAACTACGATCATTTTGGACATTCTTACTTTTTATAGCAGTGGCCTGGACTGCTGCATGCTAAAGAACATCTTTCAGATCAATTTTCTTTATGTATTCATTATATCCCCATTTTTATGTTTACGTTAAGTAGAACCTTGCCATTTTGAGTAACTCATGAAACTCATGCTGGTGACCTAAGATGCCCATGCATTTAATAATTGTAGAATTAAATATCCTTTATTTGAAAGTGTCGTAGCCTTGTTGCAAAGTCAGCCTGAAAATTTGTGATGCAGGCTTATTTTCGCTCGCATAAATGGTGAAAAGGATTTCTAGCTTTATCTGACAGGACGTGTCAAATTGCCGCAAAGAAGTAAACAAAATATGGCAGCGCTGACAATTTTTACACAAAACGGCACTAAACCAGGCCTAATCTATCCCACTGGTGTCATAGGCATCCTATTTGGGAGACTCCCCCTCTTTGCTGCATCATTCATTTTGCTGAGGTGGCTGAATACACTGTGCAGAACAAGTTTGCACACATACACACACATTTAAAGTTAGCCTCTCCCTGCCTCTGGCTTAAAAGCACGCCTGTGATGGATCCACTGTGACAGTACTGGGTTTGGAGCACAGAGAGAGTGTGCGTGGAAGGGGGAGTGCGGGTGTAAAAGGGGGAGTTAGGGTTGTGTGAAGGAGAAGACAGATGAATCAAAGGGAGGGGAACAACAGCCCTGGCACCGGCGTCAACATCACTGCGCCTCCAGTTGACATAATTGATCGTATCACAAGCAGTTTTGTAAACCATTATCCCCCTCCTTGTAAGAAAGGAGAAGTTAACTAAGGCGCCATCGAGGTGTAGCCTTCGTGGATATGGTAAAGAATGAAGTATTGTCTGTATACAACATAAGACTTCCTTTACGTACGTGTCAAGCTCAAGGTCTGTCGAGAGTGCGTGGGCTTCTACAGTAAAATTCACACAGATTTAAAGTAGATAAATGCATAGTCAGAAAGAAAAAAGCCAGACAAAGAACAGAGAATAGACTGTAATCCAAACACTACTGACATTTCAACTAAATGTGGCCGTCACTTTGATTCTTCTTGGTACTGGAGGGGACTGTTGAGTTCTTTTTTATTGAAATCACAAAGTCATGTCATTTATCTCACACCTAACTCCTGTCCTGGGACTAAGTTTTTTGCATGCTGATCTGAGTGTCCTCCTTGAAGCATGTCTGTGTCTTATGACTTCTCAAAGTTACAAAAACAAGAAAAAGGTTGACAAGTGTTATAGTATTACTGTATATAGATAGTAGTGTTGTTACTATATTTTAAATAATATTAGCACAAGGTTGTTGCAAATTTCACCCCAAATTCCCCAATAGATAATTTGGCAATATGTCTGTACTGCAAAACTGATTTTAAAGCAGGACAATGTGTGTATATATTATGTTCTTATAAAGCAGTACAAATATATTTGATTTCATGTCATGCGGCCAAATTGGATACAGGGTCTATAAAGATTTATTATTCAAAGAAGCAGAACTATAAAGGGTTTTGTGATTTATCTCGCGAATTGGGTGTAAATATTGAGTTTATTTTGTCTTTTTACTGATCGAGACATTGTTTTAATATAGTAGCTTTATTTACACAGTTGCATGATCTCTTGTAATCTTTTGATCAGTGGACTTTATAGAGACACATATAGGTTTGAGAAACTTTGTCTGCCACTTTAAGATTGTAGCTATGTGCAGTTTTTCTAATGTTTTATAAAACTTAAATATGTGCTTCTTTTGCCTCTCTATTTACTGTTGCACATACTGTTAGTTTTTGCCTGTATAGAAAGAGTTAGATCTCTGACTTTCCTCTTCAACCCTACAAAAACCCCCACAGTCGACATAAGGACCCTCACCAGACTTTCTGTCATTAAATTAAGACCTTCTAATTAATTTATTCTTAGTGCTGCTGCTGAATATCTTTAACTGCTTGATGGATGATTCATTGCCCTGGTCGCGTCTTTGTCCAAATATTTGAGAATTCCGACAGACAGGCCAGAAAAAGATAAATGCCCTAGGTTATTAAGTCTTTTTATTATTCTGCTCATCACACTCTACACTGCCTCTCTCTCTCTCTCTCTCTCTCTTCTCTCTCTCTCTCTCTCTCTCTCTCTCTCTCTCTTCCTTCCCTGACCTCATCCTTGTATTCTCCACTTTTATGTCTCCCTCTGCACTTTTTTCTCCGCTCGCTCACCAATCTTGTCTCGTGGGGCGGCCGGTGCACACGGAGTTGATTAGGCAGGAGCGTTAGCAAGTCCGTAGCTGAGCGCCGCTGTCTAGCCGCTGGGCGTGTACAGGAGGAAGCCAGGCGGATGAGGTCGGCAGCGGTGGATTTTCAGGGTGGTTCTTTTCCGTGCATCAGATTTCTGGGGAGCATCCTCAAAGGCAGCCATGCGAAAACTGCAGCGGCCCGGTCAAAGCTGGCGCTCCCTGTAGACGCAGTTTCCTGACGGGCGCTGAATGTGTAACAGGGAGAGAGACAGAGCAAAAGAGGGAGAAAGATTGAAAAAGAGAGGCAGAGAGAGAAAGACGCAGAGCTTTGAACTACTGGGAAGGAAGCTCATTGGAAAAGGGAGGTTTCTTTTTTGTAACTAATGCACATTTTTCTTTCTTGATGAATTCATAAGGTTTTATTATAAAATGTGACCTGGTAATGTCCTCATATGGCTTAAGTAGCACCATAAGAGAACTAGTCATTTTTTTTCCAGATGATTTGACTAATTTCAATACTTACACACTAAGTTTTGTTTTAAATTTAAATTAAATAAAACATGGACTAAATAAAGACATGTGTCCCGTGTATAAAATTGCATATTGTATGATTTATGCTCTCTCTACTGTTGTGGCTCTAGAGGTAATATTAGCTCTAACATTTCTCCTCATTATGAATATATTGACTTTACAGACCATATCTGACTTTTAATGCATATTGTATATGTCCCATCGCTCAAACAGCATATGGAAGCATATTTTCTGTGTTAACCTATTGATTTTTATGGGCTAGAATTGTACCACTGCAGTGAGATTGCTTACTGGGAAGACTTCTAACCACAATTTCCAAGTGACATGTTTTTGCTTAACATCACCCTGCCTGCAGCTGAAGAATGCTTCGATAAATGCTACTTTGTTCAGTCTTTTTTGCTTCGAAAGTATAATGGTGCATTTTAAATCACAACATTTTTCTCCAAAATTCCCTTTACAACACCTCCTCGGTAGACTTGAAAAATGTTTTTGGCAATGAATTTCCATTTTGTGCTCCCCTTGCGTAATATTGTACAAAAGTTTCAAAGAAGCGTGAAAAATGCTGCTAGCTAGAAGTGATTAAATAAATACATAATTTTAAGAAATGGTCCTGTCAATATATCAAAATGCTCAGCAGAACATGGCTCTAAGGGTGAATTGATTAATTACAACTAATCAATTATCTAGATCATTTTCAACTAATGTAATCAGATATTCTTTTTCTGGACTTCATACAGATTTCCTGAAAATGTCCATGGCTGACAGACACTGGATGCACTGGATGTGAAAAATGCTCCTGAACATTCTGACTGAGTGACAAAATTGTCGTCAACACAAAGGAGAAAATTTACTTTTTTGCTTTTTGCAGACAAATGGTCATCCCTGTGTTTTTATTTTACAAATGAATTTTTCTGTGGCGAAATGAATAGTTTTCTGTTGTCGTGGTAACAGTATAGCGCTTCACTAATTTGTTTGCTAACAATTGTTTGAGATTTAGGACATGTCAACTGCCTTTTGAACACTTATTTTGGAGCCTGATTTTTACCTGTCAGTTACAAACCCAGCACTCAGCAGATTTGTTGTGGGTTGAATGTTTTCTCACCTCTTTCCCTTATTTTAGCTTTGTATTGAGAAAAATAAATTAAAATGTTTTTCGCCATTGACTTGCCCTCGGTCCTCACATTGATGTCATTTGCATAACCTCTATTGAAGACAGTCAACATGTCAGCAATGTGTATAGAGCATAAAACTACATTTCAAAAGTAAACCAGATGTGTTACTCACAAGAAATATTTTTCACTCTTGATCTTGAGGTGTGTTGCTACATTTTGCACTTCTTTAGGGAATAACAGAAATCATGTTAGTTCATCAGCTCAAGGCCATCCATCTTTCCAAAGGCCTTAAATGGGAAGTACAATGTCTAAAGCATGTCAGTGTGATGTGGGGGTGACCTATACCTTTAAGGCTACAGCACTCAGCTCTACCAGGCTTTCCAGCTTCCACAAAGGATTTACTACCAGCACCCTATGAAATAAATTGCCAGTGAGGCCACATGTCTGCAGGGCATGATGACAACTGTGCACATTCCTTCAGTGGGTCCAGTACCCCCTCCTCCAGTTTCTGTAACCCCCCATGTAGACTATTGTCACGGGAAGACTAGGCTTTAGCCAGTGGGATGGTCTACATGCACCAGCTAGATAAACTTTAATAAAGAGAAGGAGACACAATGGAACATGCCCGAGTGTCACTTTGCATCAGTGTTTGTCCTGAACACATATGTGACATTTAGCCATTATTAATTGTGATTTTAATGTGCTCTGAGCGCGCTCTATGTCTGTCCCAAAACAAGGAGACGTGAGCAACAGTAGGCATACATGTTGTGGTCATTAACATGTTAGGGCATATGGGAGCTGACAGTAGCTTTTTTGTTATTCTGAATGCATCAAGAGGGTTGGTCATGGCTAATCAGCTAATCCTCCACTGCATCAGTGCCAGGGCAATTAGAAGGGAGGAGATGCTCTGACGTTGGCTATGGAGATTTCACAGTAATCAAGGCAGGTGCTATTCACCGCACGGTCTCCTGTTGATTTAGATGGTAAAAGTTGTAAAAGTTTTTGCAGAAAACTAAAGCTCTTTCTAGAAACATAATAGTTAAGCTGTTTGTTCACATATTGGCTACAAAACGTGCTAATATGGCTGCAACATTTTGGGTATTTAAATTTCATTTAAGTGTATTTTTAGTCAAATGGGGCTTTACTGTTAGCTAAGCAATATTTCTTGGCAGTTAATTGTAGATTGAAAACAACAATTGTACATAGTCTCGTGCTAAGACAATGTTCTTGTTTTCTAATTTATTTCAGTCCCACGAAGGTACAAGTTAACCTTTATGGCACACCCAGCCACATCATCTCAAAAATTCAGCTATTCCCTCCGCTAGTGTGATTTGTGCAATGACTCACTCACAGGCTAACAAGTGAAAATCTTTAAAAAACAAAACCTTGGTTTTAGAGGCAGCCATACACATGCTGAATGGTAGAATATTAAAATCTACATCTGCTAATCAGCTTGTGCTTATTTCTTATGTCCCTCATCACGGGTCAGAGTCCAGACACCCACCGGTTTTATCCTGATTAGTCATCTCTTCTGCAGCACAAATTACCTGCGTTCGCGTGTGTGGCCACTCTAATCAACATTCCCCAGTCCGTCTACCTGCTCTGATGATAATTTGGCTCGCTACCCACCGACCCACTCCTCTTCTCTTTCACCCACACAACCTCTGTGCAAACCCTTCCATCACACGCGCTGACACATGCACACGGGGAGAGAATTGGTGCGCGGTGCTTAAGCCTGGCCTAGTAGCAAGCCAACTGGAGGTAATTTAGCGTAGCTCGGCGGACACATGCCATTTTACCGAACACGTTGCATGGCCCCTGAGCTGTGTTCTGTTCAGCCGTCTCTCCAGCAGAGCAAAGAATGAACAAGAGAAAAGACAGAGGCGCGGCACAAAGGAGCACGAGATGCAAGAGCTGAGAAGTGGTGAGGGGGAAATGGACGAGAATTGGGGAGTGAGACGCCAGATGACAATGTTATATTCTGAATTATTTATACAACTACAACAATTATGGCTGACAAAACAAAGTGGAACTTCTTTAAATACAGATTTGCAGTACTGCCTTTCTAAAACACTAATGGAAGATAAACTTTCCTTGGAGAGTGTGTTACTATTTCAGGCTGCACTAAGAATCAAAATGAAATCACAATTTTAATGGACATAATTATCAAGTCAAGGCCGCAACTGTCATACCAAATTTTCTTCAAAACTACACAAATGTGTGCAAAAACACTTTAGTCTTGTGGTTAACATGTTCTGAAATACATCTGATTGTTGACATTTCAGTTGTTTGGCCAGTTCTTCTGAATTTGCTTTAAAGATGAGCATTGAATGGATTCTATAATTAAAACATAAATGTTAAAAATGGTAGCAAAATGCTTTTCCTGAATTGTACAACCCTTTGGTAAAGCAAGCAGAAATTAACAAAAGAAAGTGAATGAACTGAAATAAGTCTTATTTTTAAGTAAAGGCACAAGATCTACTATTGTTTAACCTCTGAATGTAATGGTTCCAAACATATTTTGAGGATAAAAAAAAAAAAAATCTAAAATAAATTCATCAAAAGGTTTTTAAATGAATCTGTCCAATTCTTAGCTTCGCACAATGCATTTCCACAACACGCTCAGAGATAATGAAACTAATTGATGTTTCTGTCGCTCTTCTCTAATAAAAAGTAAACTTCATAACTGTCATTAGCATCACACACAATTTCCCTAACAGACGACATTGGGATCAGTGGATTGTACTTTCACTGACAAGCACTTCAGATATCTCAAATGAACTCATTATTTTTAATAATGATGAGCATGTTTTCTTTCAGAGCTGTCAGAACTCCAAAAACTTTATTCATTTGCAAATCAAGAGCCGATATGTAAATGCAGTCAAGTGACAATCTCGTCAGTTTTTTTTTCATACTGCTCTCTTCTCTTTTTAGATTTCTTCTGACAGTTTTTGCACCACACAGGCAGCACTATTTCCACACGGTATTCCTTAGACTAGACACACAACTTGCACTTTTGAGACCGCAACTGTCTGGAGGCTTGGGGGCTAGAGGACTGGTCGCCTAGTGATAAGCCAAAGTGTGTGTACGTGCGTTTGTGTGTGCGCCGGTGTGACACGGGTTGACAAGGTAGTCCGGTCCGGTCAGCACTCATTAGTGGAGGAGAGAATCCCCGGATGAGTGCGGTGACAGGCAAGATTCGTTAGGGGACAGATCGCGCGCACATCATGCACACAAAAACACACTCGTACGCCAGAAATATGCAGGGTCAGGCCGCCTCTGTGCACAGAACATCAATTAGTTCAGGGATGCATGCTATAGAGTCTATGAGCGGTTGTAGTGGTTGGTGGTGGCCATGGCAGCAACAGCTCAGCTAATGTGGACCCAGCAGGAAAAGCACGATCCAGGCCATGCAGGAGAAAATATAGGACACAACCAGACAAAGGCACAGTTTTGAGGCAGGACTATTTGGGATAACGGGGCTGCGGCAGTTCAGAAATAATGAATTGTGGATCTTGTTGGTCAGAAAGGGAAACTGGAAGTGATTTCTGCTGCACAAACTAATAGTAGATGTTCTCATTATGGTTTGGTATTTTGCTGAAAAGAAGAACTTGCCCAGCTTCAAGCGCTTTGTCAAGGCGTTTGCTCTGCCCCACTTGTTCAGGGGTGATTGTGATGCCCATTGAGCCACAAAGTCATTATATAGGCCTATCTCACGTTGATAGCTTAAAAATGAGGCATAGGCAGCTAAGATGGACTGTAACCATTATCTTGAGTGCAGTTAGGTTATTGGTGATATTTTCACAGACATTAGTAATAGTTTGGTATTGAAAATGTTACAGATTTTTGGTGACTATTAGTATTTTCTGCACTGCCCCAGCCTATATGTGTCTCAAATGTTAGTCCCGTTTGTCCCCAATGCATCACATACAGACAATGAGTGAAAAAGGAAATACACTTCTGTGAAAAATATGTCTGCATAAGTTCAAGTAAGGCTATCAGTAACAACAAGACAAGTATTGCAAATCAGAGTCAGCTAATTTATGTATTTATATGACTTTTTAGTACCTTAGGGTGGGGGATGGTGTAATCTTGTTATCAAACAATTAAAAGGAAAAACTTGATACTACATTGTAATACTAGCTTTAAAAAAAAAAAAAAAAAAGAAGTATGTCTGCATCAGTGTAAAAGTGGCAATGTATAAATAAGACAAAAAGTAAAAAAAAAAAACATATATTCTACCAATCTAACAAACTATTAAACAGAATGTATTTGTCCACATTATTTTTATACTTCTTTGAATTAGAATTTCCAGTCAAACCTTGTATCTTTCTGAACAGGTAAATCAATCAGCTCTTGGCAGAAAGGCTATTTGTTAGACAATCCAGATTGTCAGCTGGTTGTATGCCACAGGTTTAAAGATGCTGCTCCTCCAAGGTCCAAGGCCCATCTAAATCACCTCAATCATATAATCATTTTCGTGGGGTAATTAAATGAAATGCAGGCATGTGATGTTACCCAACCTTATGGCCATGATAAATGATGAATAACAGATGTAAACACATTGCATGTGTTTTTGGTAATTAACACCATCTTTGGCTGTTTGTTCATTATGTATTACCAATCAACACATTAGGATAATGAAAGGAAACGGGTTGTGAAAGGGAATGCTTGCGGGCCTCGTTCCATCACCATTATGGGCAGGGAACATATTTATAAACCTTTTAGTATAGCATATGGGGCAATCTTGCGTTATGAAGTTGAGTGGATGGCTGCAGGGCTCTCACGCTAACTATTGTCTATGAAGTCACAGCAAGCCTGGTGGTGGCATTGAGAGAGTTAATTAACTGATGCAGGGGAACATAAGGGTGATGGAGAAGCTTTTGAATTATGGAACAGTGGAATGCTGTGACGGGTGGTAGCGTCCGGCCATATGTCAGCGTATGCCTCCTGAGTGGGGCTGGGGGGACAGCTGGTCAGATTGCTCATGTTCAACCAAGTTAGGGACCAATCAATCAAAAAACAAGACAGCTTGTGGAGTTGTTTAAGTGGGGAAAAAGAATTTGAAAACGCGCTGGAAGTCTTTTGTGATTAGCACTCTGACACTAATGGAGATTTGTCAAGAATGCTTAGCAAGTCAGAAATCACTCTTCATAGATCAGTGGAGACCACTGCATCTGATGGAGCAGCTTCAGGCTGCTTCTAAACAAAAGGGTCAAAATACTCTGAGTAACACCGTCTGTTAAGATGTTTTGAAAATGAGATGTACATAGTAGGGCTGTAGTCGACCAAAGAAATTCTTGGTCGACTAAAGGTACTGTATGTCCCATCGACCGATTAATCGACTAAAAAGGGGGCGTGGCTAAAGCTTTGAAGTTAAAAATTATGTTTTGTTCCGTTTGTCTGACCCAAACAAAAACCAATAAGCATGCAAAAACTACATTTATACACAAAATGAATAGAAAACACGTTGTAGGTCTACAACGGCAAATCAGACCAATGATTCAGTCTTAAATCCTCAACTAAATCACGACTTTTTGTCTCTGTTGAATATAAAACCTTATAATCTATCTAAAAACATTAGTCGACTAATACCAAGTTTGGTCGACTAAGATGCCATCGACCGATTAATCGACTAAACGACTAAAGGACTACAGCACTAGTACATAGATTAAAATGAAAGACAACATACATAGTCACATTTAAACTAGTCTTTTGTGATAAAAATGAAATAATTGTGCAGTTATTGACACCACTAAGCAAAAATGAAATATTTTGTTCCCCCATTCACATACAATACCTGCTTGGTATCGTCAGACCTCAGAAGTTGAGATTAGGCCCGATTAGTACTTGGGAGACTCCTGTAACACCAAATGTCACAGTGGAACAGAGTGAAAAAACAGCTGAATTATATCCTGGTTAAATTCATATTGCACAAAATAAGCATAATATTAAAGTATTTTAATACATTTGTATTTGAAAATCACTTTGCACCCTTTTTGTTGTCTATATTGTATATGTCATAATATTTTTTCTGTTTCTTAGTAATTATATATTGTGTTTACTATATAATTTACTCAAATGTGACCTGAATCTAACAATTATCAAATAGCACCTGGAACTAGACCAATGCTGTAATACAGACCTGGCCCTCAAGCTGTTTTTGGTTACTCTTTTAAATAATTTTTTATTGACTTGGTTCATGTGTCTCCACCCGTGTTTCTAATAAATATCACAGTATATGGATAGTAATCGACTCAATTGCATATGTTTTATAGGAATGTGCTTGTAATAATACACATTTCTTGCATCAGTGCCCTAATCTGGCCCTCCACCACTTATCTGGATTGAACATTACTCTCAGGGAAAAATAATTGGCCATCACGACTATAACACAACCAACCCCAAGTTCCATCCTAAACTGGGTCTTCTCCGCTTTAGAGAAGTTTTGACCCGATTGCAAAACCAGTTTACCCTTCCTCAACCCCTCGTGTATTTTTTTTTGGACCACTTTCAGATTTGTAAGATTCCAACATGTACACGAAACTTTACAACAACCAACAACCAGAGCAGCCAGACAGCGAAATAGTCTTGTGGCGATGTTTAAAATGTGGAAAATAGTTGTTGAAATCTTATTCATGCTGTAAATAAAAATGCAGGTGAAGAAAGCTCATTCTGTCTCGTATCTTTCTGTATTGTTTTCATTGCATCCTGATTGATATGACACTGTCCTCCACACTTATCAAATATCAGCTGAAAGTGTTAAGTGTGTGGTGTGGTGTCACTGTCCTTAATACAACAACGAGACACATGTTGATATTGTCTTCATGCACTGCCAGCTTGAGCCTGTTTCGTCTGCTCTTCCACAAATACTGATCATAATGTAATGCCTAGCCTTAGTACTGTGCACTTTCCTTATATTGCATTTCAACTCAATTTGTAAAAGCACCAGAGACAATAAGAAACAATAAAACTTAAGTCTCCAGTTCCATGTCTTTGTTGTTGAATGCTTGTGATGGATTCAGATTCGGCTGGGTACATGCGCCGCTGGGTATAACTGTCTGGGATGTCAGCCTCACTTGGCTCTTTCTAACTCTCCCGGATGTATTTATTAAACATGCAACTGTAGTGATTGCATAAGCCCACTGTCACTTCCATTGCATGCATAAACACTCACAGTTCTTGTGAGAGAACTCTAAAAATATGTGAGTGCACCAATGCATTTGACTTTGAAAATAGCTGGCTTTTGTCTCAGTCTCTGCTGGGCCAAAACGATATGGTCACACTGATCAATAGTCTCTGTTACACATGATATATTTCCCATGGCTCTGGCTGTCTGCTTTACTCCATCTGTCCCTGTCAGTGCAGCCCAGTCCACGCACACACACACACCCACACACACACCACACACACAGTGACACGCCTGTTTATCAGACGCAGCTCCACATCCCTGGAGAGCCAGAGGTGGTTATAGGCACAAATAGGGCCGCTGCTACCCCCTGAACTACGCCCATAGAAAAATGTTTGTTTAACTGCTACTAAACTGATTGCATAATGAATATGTTTGGATGACCTTGATGTAGACACAAAGGTAGCACTGAAAAAGCCCTGTTGAATTCATGAAAGTAATTTTCTAAGTTTATCTGACAGATAAAAAGCAGTGTAGTAAGAATTATGATAAAGTATGTTTAAAAAATATAAATGTATTTTGTTATATGATTATGGTTTTGTTTAATGATCATTGGGAACTACCTGGCTTAAAGCAAACGAGTTATTTTGGTCTCTGTGATTGGTTTAGAAAAGTACTTAAAGTAAAGTATTTTTGGGGTGCATAATTTCAAAATTGTACCACCCAACTTAGAGTCAATGTTTTGATGTTATATAAATATAAATATATATATATTTTTGTAGATCTGCTTATATTTTGACTTGCTCATAAAATATAGAAATTTGCCCCAGATGCAGTCTAGACACCAGTTGTTAACATCACGAGACCAGCTGAAGTGTATGTTTTATAGGTCACTAGACACCTGGCACTAATATAAGAGGCCTGTGAAAAAAGAAGGCGGGGTTTGTTTTGTAAATGACAGCTATTAAATATTGAATATGTCCTAATTTGGGCAGCATTATTCATTAGACAAGTTTGATTGGTAAAAAGGATCTTGGGTGTGGCTTTAAAGATCTGATTATAGCCTTTCCCGTTCAACATTTTATATATATACAGCATTTCTGTGCCTGAGATGAATATTGATTCACATTTCTTTTATGGCTTAAGGCTGTACTGTAAGTTGCATTAACTTCAGGAAAGTAATGTGTGCAGGGATAGCTAAACTTGGTAGCAGTCTGGGAGACTGGGAAATGCATTGCCTATTTTGCCATTTAATTTTACCTCAAGCTATTTTAACAGCAGGCTGGTTTAAAAATAGTGTGTTAACAAGAAGTCTAATTTTGTCTTTGTTTCTTTTACAGGTCTGTATGGTGTCAAAAACACTCCGCTGTGAGGGAAACAGCTCGCCACAAGAGCGCCTGGGCTCAGCAGGAAGTGCCGCCATATTAACTTCCAGGTCAACTTCGGGCGTCATGTGGGCCAGATGTCTGTTCTTCCTCTGCATCCTGATAGCTCCCATTGCCATAGGTAACAAATTAAATTCCTCAAACTAGTCTATATACATTCAGTAATGCTTTTTGATAAAAAGATGCAATCATGTGGCATCAACACATTCTAGATTTCCTCTAGTTTCAAATTTTGCTGGAAAAAAAGCATTGTGCAGAAATCTTTAACCATCAAATGTAAATATGTTGTATCTTGTTAATGGTTAATATTTTAAAATTCCTGATAGCTCCCATTGCCATAGGTAACATATGAAATTCCTCAAACTAGTCTAAGTACATCCTGCTTTTTGATAAGAAGATGCAATTGACTGTGTTCATGTGGCATCAACACATTCTAGATCAACACATTCTAGAGTTTGTCTAGTTTCAATCTGAGCGGAAGAAAAGAGCATTGTGCAGAAATCTTTAAACATCATATGCAAATGTTTATAGCTAATTTTAATTTTTTTTTTTTTTTACTACTGGGCTTTTCCACGTACCACACAGAAGCACAAATATACAAAGTGTTAAATTATTATATTTTATTACAATTGTTTCAAATGTTTTTCTTTGCCTATTATTAAAGTGAGGCTAAAAGTTAAACATTTTTGATTGTTAAGCTTTCAGGTCAAAATAGTGACAAACTGATTGTGTCTAACTGCAAAGGCCAATGTCATTTGTAGACTCTACTGTAAGTGACATCAGGCATAGTTGCTCAAACAAAACTTTATCACAACACTTGCTGTCAATCTAATTACACTGCTGCTCTCCACCTTCAGTCCCTTTTTTACCCTCTTATTGTGTTGTTTTTGTTTTTTTTTTTTTAATTGTGTTCGAGTGGAATTTAGGAGGTTAGCTTCACTTTGAGGTTTATAATTGTAGATCTTAAGTTTCAAAAACAGAACATTAACAAAACCTTTTGACAGCTTTGTTAAGCCAAAATTGAGATCTTGTAACTGACCAAATACAAGAATCTATCTAAATACTTAAACCAATGTTAAACAACCAGACACTCCTCAAACATATGAAAACCCAACAGACGTCAACCAGCTAAATTCCTGTGGTTATTGTAAAAAATGTGATCTTTGAAAGCTGTACCACTGAGACTGTTGTTTCCATTTTACAAGTCACTTGTGCTAAATTAGCAGTGGCATGTCATCATAAAAGTCCTCCCAAATATATCCACATTTGCAACAGAAGTGATGACTATACATAGAACACAAACATGAGACATGGAAGACTGGAAGAAACAGCCTTTCTATTTCTCATTTGCATATGCTTCGTCTTTTTGCTATGCACACTTTATATATTTTTTACGCTCTTCTTGTTGGCTTCAAACGCACCCTGAACGTGCACATGCGCTCCCAGTAGGACGTCTGTGTGTTTCTCTCTCTCTCCCCTCGCGACTTTCGGCTTTGAAGACTCCTAGAGGGAGCTGTGGCCCACTTGGACTTAATCCTATTAATGGCTGCAGTCAATCATGCAACATGCACTTGCAGCACACATGGTATAATTCAGCATCAGTCTAATAAGCTACTCCACAGTACACCTATAACTAACACTGAGGTGATCGGAAGCAAGTACATAAACAAGAGCTGGCTGGAGCCATGTGAACTACAGTCACAAGTATTTGCATCAATGTCAAAAGAGTAAGACGACGTATGCAAATAAGGAGCTGTTTATACTTAGTAAGGGATTAGCTGAAACAAAGGCAGTGTAGCTGGAGGACACACAAGAAGCAAAATACTCAATCTTCCACCATTGAGCCCATTTATTCCAGGGCTATGCGGATATGAATAAAAGAAAAGTGGGAGAGCATAAATAGTTCATCAAAGACGGATGATTTATTTGTCTTAACCTGGCTGAAAAAATGGGATTAGCATGTTAGCATTTTTACAGCCTTTTATAATTCACTCTATGCGATCTTAAATGAGCTGAGGCTAAAAGCTGGATTTTTTAGGATAAGTATTAAATCTTAGTTTTATTTATACAGCCCGGCAAGACTCCACAGAGCTTTGCGGCGATAGGATTTATTGCACTTGCTGCTTTTTGACACTTGGTTCACATCATGAGAAAAGTCCACCCAAGACACAAAAGCATGTTTTCTGTTTTAGAGTACTGTACTGAATACTGAATAAAATAGGAAGCTCTAAGGAAAATCTAAGAAGGATGTGGTGTTATAGTAGGATTGTCAAATGCATCAAGAAAGGCAAGTATTGACAATTGAGTTTGATATCACAGATTTTGTGCTGCAAATGTCCATCTTCTGTCCAAAGTACAATTTTAGCATTGTGACATTAGTACTACTGTATATCTATACCAACATGATATACTGACAGGTATATATCTGTTTTTTATATATATATTATTTTGGTAGCACTTTAAAAGACCTCCACGTTACCTATCAGTTAAGTACCGTGTCAGTTACTAGTAACTAACAGTGACACTTACTAGTACTTACTCTGGTACTTACTGTGGTACTTACACTGGTACCTAGAGTGGTACTTTGAGTGGTACTTGTACCAGCAGTTACTGGTACATACCACTGGTACTTACTGTGGTATTTACACTGGTATTACACTGGTACTACAGTGGTACTTGCAACAGCAGTTACTGGTACATACCACTAGTAGTTACTGGTACTTACTGTGGTACATACACTGGTACTTACACTGGTACTACAGTGGTACTTTGAGTGGTACTTGTACCAGCAGTTACTGGTACATACCACTGGTAGTTACTGGTACTTACTGTGGTACATACACTGGTACTTACAGTGGTACTTTGAGTGGTACTTGTACCAGCAGTTACTGGTACATACCACTGGTAGTTACTGTGGTACTTACTGCGGTACTTACACTGGTACTTACACTGGTACTATAGTGGTACTTGTACCAGCAGTTACTGGTACATAACACTGATAGTTACTGGTACTTACTGTGGTACTTACTGTAGTACTTACACTGGTACTAAGGTGGTACTTGTGTCATCAGTGACTGGTACTTACAGTGGTAACTATTAGTACACTTACCACTTTTAATAATTTGTGGCACACACATATGTTTCAGTGGTGGTATTATTGGTACTAATTAAAAAAGTAGAGCTTATAAATTATGAATAACAATAAAATGCAAGTTTTAAAAAAGCACCACTGTCTTTATTTATGTCACAACAATATTGGGTATTGACAAATACCAAAGTAATTATTTGTTTCAGTAAACAAAACAACAGAAAACAATTTACAACAATCTTAGCTTAATTCCAACATTTATTGATAAATACCATGATACATAACGGTAAATAGTGGTACTACAATGGTACTTATTACAGTAGTTGACCGTCAACTACTAGTAACAACGGGACCTGTTCTAAAGTGACACATACTGGTACTTGAGTGGTACTTACTACAGTAGTTGACCGTCAACTACTAGTAACAATGGGACCTGTTCTAAAGTGACACATACTGGTACTTCAGTGGTACTTACTACAGTAGTTGACAGTTAAGTACTAGTAACAACGGGACCTGTTCTAAAGTGACACATACTGGTACTTCAGTGGTACTTACTACAGTAGTTGACAGTTAAGTACTAGTAACAACGGGACCTGTTCTAAAGTGACACATGCTGGTACTTCAGTGGTACTTACTACAGTAGTTGACTGTCAACTACTGTAGTGAGTACCACTGAAGTTGCCCCACTGTGGCACCTGAGGTTCTTCTGTGGTCTCCCATCCGAGTACTGCCGAGGCCCAACCCTGCTTAGCTTCTGAGATCTGACTGGATCAGGCTTTGGCATGCTGGTATGGCTACGACCATGCCAGCATGCCAATACTGGTAGTAAAAGTACCACTGTAGGTACCAGTGTAAGTACCACTGTAAGTACCACAGTAAGTACCAGTTACTACCAGTGGTATGTACCAGTAACTGCTGGTACAAGTACCACTCAAAGTACCACTGTAGGTACCAGTGTAAGTACCACAGTAAGTACCAGTAACTACCAGTGGTATGTACTAGTAACTGCTGGTACAAGTACCACTCAAAGTACCACTGTAGGTACCAGTGTAAGTACCACAGTAAGTACCAGTAACTACCAGTGGTATGTACTAGTAACTACTGGTACAAGTACCACTCAAAGTACCACTGTAGGTACCAGTGTAAGTACCACAGTAACTACCACAGTAACTACCACTGGTATGTACCAGTAACTGCTGGTACAAGTACCACTCAAAGTACCACTCTAGTACCAGTGTAAGTACCACAGTAAGTACCAGAGTAAGTACTAGTAAGTGTCACTGTTAGTTACTAGTAACTGACACGGTACTTAACTGGTAGGTACCGTGGAGGTCTTTTAAAGTGCTACCATTATTTTACTAAATTTCTGAAAGATACATTGATTCGATTTTTTTATTTACACTGACCATTGCCATAGTAAAAATGGTACTGGCTGGTAACAGAAATGTTTTGTATAATTTCTATCATTTAATGGTCATAACCTCATAATTAAACTCAAAATACATATGATTTGTTCATTCATCCCCTTATTGCCCCCTGTGGTTACAGATTATATCTTGTCTCTTTCTTGCAACAGTTTCAACCCTGTTATTTCTGAAGTGTGTATGTTTTTCTTGGCCCATTATTTTACCTCCTATTCATTCTTCTAAGCAGTGCTTGCAAAACACACAATTATTTCCATTTTACATTGTTAAACCCAAGCAAATAAAAAATGAAGACAGTGATAGTGTTATAGTGGTTTGCAAAAAAGCCAGGCCAAGTGAAGAGAGCTGTGGAGAGAAGTCTATCATCTGGGGAAATGGTCGAGCAGTCAGTAGGTCAAGGACGGGCAGCGATCCAGTCCATGGCATTCTGGATAAAGGGAAGCCAATAAACTGGGAGTACAAGCTTAAAAGACCAAGACACCGGCTTTAGGAATGATGTAATAGATTTGATCCAGCTCTTCACACTTTAATTCTACTGATAAGATAAGAGTACTCGTGTGTGTCAACTGTGGACATTTCAGTTTTGTAATGTACTGGTCAAGAACAACAGGAGAATAGAAATAAAAAAAAAAAAATTAAATATTTGTAATATTATATCTAACACATGGTTCAGATACAACCTTACAAATGTACAAAAATGGCAACTATGGCTGTTTACAGTGCAATATATGAATAACATTAAGCATAGTATTAATACTTTGGAGCATTCATACAATAATTTAAATTAGCTACAAACTTACCTCCTGTCCTATTTTAAGTGTTAAAATAAATCTTTATGTTGCTTTCGGCAGCAGGTTGGCGCAGACTTAGGGTCAAGACTACAACAACTAAAATATTTACTAGTTTTATGTAATGCAGAGCAGATAAACATACAAACATTTTGATACTTAATCTTTAAGTGCCAAAGTAGAGATGCTGCACCAAGTCATTCCCATCCTCTGTCTCCAGACTCTGGGTTCTCCATTTTAGTAGCTTGAAAAATTCCTGATCCAACTTTGTATCAGGGGTTGTAAAACGAAAACACATATCAGTTTGGATTCTAAAGTTTAAAGTCAATACTTACTTAAAAGTCAAAATGGATTTATTAAAGTTTTCAGAAGTATGCCAGATTAAGTGAAACTTTCTCCAGATTACTCTATAGATTAGACTATAAATTCAAAGATAAACAATAAGATACTTTATTTTGTTTTTGTCTTGATAGTTTGGCAGATTTGGCTAAATTTCTACAATGTAAGAAACAGTTATCCAAAACTGGAAAACAAGGATCTCAAAAGTATCAGTGGATGGAGGAGAGAGCCCTGTGGTGCGCCTCTGCTGAGAATTCTTTCACTTGTGATTAGGTACTTGTGTGCTGTGGGAGCCCTAAAGTGAAAAGTTCTGAGTGTTAAAAGGACTTTCTTAGGTTTGTGGGTAAAAATGTTCTTTTTGAGAATAATGGAAGATAAGAGATTAGCAATTATTTAGAGAAAAGGGCCTCCTGAGGTCTCATACAAAAAGCAGAGCTACTGTATTTTTGGAAGCCAAGAAATATAATCATTTGAAAGATTCATATGCCACATTTTTGCTTCTTGCGTATCTTATTTATACTAATTGCAGAACTCTTGTCCAAAGTACTCTATGAACTGTTAAAGGTAACGTATTATGCCCATTAAAATAACAACAAAGAGATGTAAAAGGCGATATGAGTTTTATAGTTAAAATTTTGTGGAATATTTTGAGCACAGGTCCATGCTTTTTTGAAAAGTTCACAATTGTCAAATTGAAAATTATTAAATTTTTACATGAAACTGAAAAATTAATATTTGCTTTCAAGTCACTAATTTCCAATCAATGACACCTCAGACATTTTGGCAGTTGAAGTGAGAGATCAGTTTTTAAATCTTTGTCCTCTTCCTCTCTCTGCAGTGTCTCCCTGCTTCTCTCCATCTATCCACCTCTTTCGCCACTCTCTTGTTCTTGGCCCAAATGTAAAAATCAATATCCTTTTGTTTCAGCCCCCTGAGGCAATGAGAGAGTCTGAATAAGACTGTCTGTACTGTCTGGGACAGCCAACTTTCTGTCACCACTTACACAACTAATGACATGCACAGCTCACACAGTATTATTACATGTGTAAACATTGGGCTTATGTGTGTGACAAGAGAGGTGCTGTGTGACAGGGTAAGAAGAGGGATTTGAGCAGGGGTGGTTCTCACAAGGTCACTTCTCTCTCCTATGGATTTTATATTTTTGGTCCACATTAGACTTTCAGGCGTACATACAACTATACAAAAGTAACAGAAAAGAAGTTACAGACCAAATCATAGTGTCCTTTTAAGATGTCAGCAATGTTTTGGAATTCGTCTGCATTTTCTTGATTTCAATAATGCATTTGAAACACGGTCTTGCTTAAATATAGGACAGTCAATTAACAGTATGAGTTTGTTAGTATGCACATTGCAAATATAGACTAAATAAACCATACAAATGTCAGAGCATTCCTTAGAGAAAAAAATGTGAGTCATAAAATCAGCTTCGACTCAAGAAAATTACAAAATCCTTCAGGAAGCCTTTTGTACATTTCTTACACTTGTTTGTAAAGTTCACCAGACATAACTAAATGCAGCTGTATACAACAAGGCTCTACTTTTAAACTAAGCATCACTTCTCTGTACTTGACCATTTGAGGCATATAGCTGTCCGACATCTGATCTTATAGCCCGTCTAGACGCATGTCTCACAATAAATGCTATGTATTGATCTGTCCACGCTTCAATTAACTCCCTGTTTGAAATTGTCATTCTTGTTCACCAAGGTGGACGTGATTCGACTATTGAAAACAAACCATAACAGCCCTACTTTGACCCATTGCCCCCAGCACTTTCTTACATGCACAAAACACATGGAGACACCCAAATCTACCTTTTCAACGAGGACCTAGGGTGTAATTATAGCCTGTGGTCATTTAGAAGTGTATGCATGTGTGTGTGTTTGTTCATTTTCGGTAAATGTCACTTATATACCAGTCTTATCTCTGAGCCAGTGCTTGCCATTATCAAAGTGACACCTAAGGGTCCAAAGATTTGTCCACCCCGTTTGGTACATGCCATCACCCAGAGCCATTTGAATGTGTGTGTGTCTGTGTGTGAGAAGGACAGCGTAAGAGCAGAGAGCCCAGAGTGTCACCAAGCTCATTCAGATTCTCCGATGCATCCGTGTAACCATGACGCTCCTCCAACCAATGAGTCGGCCCGGAGGAGGGAGGGTAGGGAGGGATGGGGTTGCCATGGTTACACAGACCGAGAGAACAGGAGAGGTTGGTTCTTCTGCCTCTCTTTGCAGGTTTGTGTTGTAAGGTATAAGTGTTTGAAGTGTGCGCTTGGTATCGAGGGCTTGTGTGCTGTTAACATGCAACTTGGTGCACTGAAGTGTTTTGGAAGCTCTAATAGTAAGCGTTGAGGATAAGTAATTATATTTTGTGAACTGAATTAATGATTGAAGCGTTGATAAGTGTTCAATTCAAGCAGAAGCAAAAGTGCCTGTGTAATCAAGTTTGAGTAAAATTTGTTACAGTACATGTATGTCATTTGAATCTCTTTTGTACTAATTGTAGTTTGTCAAGAATTTAAATTTTGCTGACAATACAATGTGCAGTAAAAGTATTCGAGGTCTTATCCCAAATCATTAAATAGGTTGGGGTATAATTATGCACAAAATGAACAAAGTTTGAAGCTTCACAATAGCTACAGAAGCTGCAGAGGCAAACAGCACAAATAAGCAGTCAACTGATCTCCTCTCTGTCAAGGGAAGATCTCTTGAGCACACAGGGGGCCGCGCACTCAGGGGCCCAGGATAACAACAGGCACAACAAGTAAAATCCCAGGGACAAAGCTGCATCACACCTCACACTCAATAGTCTGGTCTGAGGACTGACAATAAACACAGACAACAATCAGTTGTCAATAGTTTGTAGAACACATTTTTTATTTATTTATTTTTTTGCATATACATAAACCACATAATAATTTACAAAAATGCATCTTGCTAATCAACTCATTTGCAACAAGCTGAATTTCTTTGGTCGATGCTGATGCAGGTTTTAAAGAGTTTTGTCAGCCGATGCCGATATCAAGGACCAATTTTCAAGGTCGATTTCTGAGACCGATTTTCTTACTTTTGTGTTAAAAATGCATAGCTGTGATGAAGAACTAAAAAAAAAGTTCATTCTAAACAATTATTTGTCTTGTTTAATTAATAAAATATGTTTATGTACATTACAAAACACTTTATAGAGCAATTCAAGAAAGTGCTTCTTTTCAACACACAGTGGCATAACATGTTTTTATCATTACACTATTATACGAGTGTAATGATAAAAACACTTTGTCACTGTGTTGTCACAAGCTTTCTTTTATTACACCACATGAGGTCATATTGACAAACAACAAGCACTTATCAAAGCTTGTGCAGCAGCCAAAGTCATAGAACAGAATAAAACTTTACCTAATGCCATGTTAATGGTAAAATTAAAGGTTCATACTTAGGAATGGAGTCGTACTGTTTCTCTCCAACTGATCACTGTGAGTGCAGAGCTCTCTAAGGTGCAAAGGACTGTCCAAACAACTGCGAAACAACAAAAAAACAAATACCGGCCACAAAATATGACAATTTATGACCTATACACGCAAACCAAGGCAATGACATTATATATACAAATAAGTGCCAAAGTAGCAATAGTCAATGCCAAAGATAGAATAGGGTTGACTGCAAAATCTTACCCTTAACTGGACCCCGCTTGTTTCCATGGAGATATTTTAATATTTAAATCTTACTAATATGATAATTGATAACATCTCCATAAAGGCAAACAGGGCAGATCCAGAATTTAACTAGTCAAATATTAAGCCCTAATTGTGACCACAGCTGCTTCATTGTATTTGTATGAAAAATAAACCTAATTAATTTGACAACTTTTTGACAGTTCTCTAAAACAGGAAATGAGTCATGACTAAAGAGATACTTGTGAACACTTGAAAGCTTTTTGATTTATTCTTTCTTGTCTTGGAGTCTTTGAGTGGTGTTGTTGGAATCTGATGGAACAAGATTTCTTGGCTCTGCTCGCCTCATCTGCTGCAGACTTTCTTTGTAAGAAGCGCCAGATTTGGAGTGGTCAGAGTGCTAAGTCAAGGGCATGTTTTCCATCATCCTAAAAACTTCATTAATACGCTTCCTCAAACATGCAGCAAACAGCATTATAAGTTCATTTTATTTTTTCAGTTTTTGAGTGGGATTGATTGAAAGCAATAAAATGTCTACGTCAGTTAGCTATATGAATGTAATCAAACCTCTTGTGGCAACTGCAGCCAGAGGTGAAAGAAGTGAAAATGTATTAATATATCCTGTGCTCGTATGTGTAAAGAAGTACAAAATAATTGTACTTCCAAAAATTTTGAGTTCACTGCACAACTGCAATGAATAATCAAATTAATGGTGATTTTCATATTATTTATTTGAACATTACATATGCCAGTAGACCTTTTCTAGCATTGCAAATAACTGATTTCAAGATCGTTCAAGTCACTATAATTCCACCTTATTATTAAAAAACAAGCATTTTTGACTATGTTTCAGATTCCTATGTCAGAGCAGTGGTTGTTATTTGCCATATCTTAAGTGTTTTTTTGCATGTTTGTGTGTTCAGCCGACAGCCGTGCCCCTATCCCTATGGCAGTGGTGCGGAGAGAGCTGTCGTGTGAATCCTACCCCATCGAGCTGCGCTGCCCGGGCACTGACGTCATCATGATCGAGAGCGCCAACTACGGGCGGACTGACGACAAGATCTGCGACTCAGACCCCGCTCAGATGGAGAATACGCGGTGCTACCTGCCCGATGCGTACAAGATTATGTCACTCAGGTAAGAAAAGATTAGGGTTTTGTCATTGGAATAAAAAGATGCAAAATATACATTGTCATGAAGGGGAACTGTTTAAATTATAGATATTTAAAAGACTTCCAGTTGTGGACCCCTGGCCTTTGTGATTTTCACTAAATCTGAAGAATCCTTCTGGAATTACCCCCGTCGTACATTTAAAAACAACCATGGTTAATCAGATCAGTCACAGTGCAGCAGCAAGTGGGAAAGAGCATTTTCAAACCAAAATATTTTTAGCAGAATAAGTGACTAGTTTGACTTTTAAACACTGCCTATAGAGAAGATTTGTGACTTTTGGGATGGGGTAGATGTTTGTGCTTTTCTCTCAACTGTATTAAAAAAAAAAAACACAGATTCTCTATTTCCGGGTTTAGATACTTCGACCAAAAAAAATTCAAATATGACGTTCTATTCTGATAATGTGTACAGCTGAATTCAATGTTATACGCATATTAGTCTGGGGTGAGTCAGATTTGTGAACTTCTGCCAAAAAAAGTTTAAATTAAAGACAGTAAAAAACAGATACAGAGCATTTTAACTGGAAAACTTCAATGCAATCTGAATCAGTGGATTTAAGAAAAGAGAATGTATAGTTCTAATTTGTGAGCATAGTGTTTTTAGTTGGTGTCAAGCACAGATAGGAGTTAAATTATCAAAAGATCATATTTTTAAAAGAGTGAAACTTCAGGTATGTTATTAAAAATAATAAGTGCATCAGAAGCAGTGAAAGGCTTTGCTTAATGAGCCAGCCTTGATATAAATAATTCATTTTTCATCAGTACTCATTTTGAAATGTTTCAGATAGTGTTGGACTGGCTTGCTGTTCGTAGTTATTCCATTAGGCTCCGTGTCATTTGTGGCTCTCTTAGCTGTCCTTTGTCACCACACCTGTCTGCCTCCTGTGCCACTGACATGACTTGTTTGGCACTCTCTCACTTTCTTTCTCTCTCTCCTCTCACTCGGCAGCTGCAGCTTCTGAGGTCCACTCTTCCTCCCAGTGCCGGTCATCCATAATTCATACACATATACACAGATGCATGCAGAGGCCCACACGCACCGCACACTGCCCAGGGGCTACAGCAGACTTTAAGCTCCAATTAGCAGAGCCAGAGGCCAGGCTTAATCTGGAGAGAAGCTCTGATGGGACCGCTCAGTATAGGAACAATTGTTTGTCATATAGACCTATTTATAAGAAAGGGTTTGCTTTGCAAAGGAACAATGACTATGTGAAATCATTACAAAGCCATGCATCATCTATAGTAATAAACAAATACAAAAAGAAAACTTTAACCATGGTGTTGAACTGGCAACATGCTGTTTATTGTGGTTGCTTTAGATTGTTAAGATTATTATTTTTTGTATAGCTAAACTTTATTGTAAAACATGTACAGTACATATTAACATCCATTCTGAATATACTGGTTTTAAGTAGAAGCCAGTACATGAGTTTTTTAGCATTGAGTTTAAATACATTCAAATTCATTAAAAGTCCTCCTCAGTCCAAGATTGTGCAGTTTAGTGTATGGGAGCTACTTTAGGGGGTGATCTGTAGCTGTAGAACCAAATTATATCTGGAACCTTTCAATTTCAGAAATGTATTATATATATTAGTGATAGATGAAATAGGGCTAAATCATTAATAACCCAAATATCTGGGCCTGGAAGTCAAAATGAGGTAAAAAAAATCAACTATAGACATCCGAACTGGATCAGATACCATTCTTTGTGTATAGTACACACTTATTGTGACAGTTGTTGTTACTTTAAACTCATCTAATATTTACCAACAGTCTCAGTCTCTTTCACAGAAATACTGCTCAGTCCATCTGAACATTGTATTGTATGGTCCTTTCACAGCCTGTGTATGTATTTGCGTTCTCATCTGATATGTTCTTCTCCAGTCTGTTTCAGCCTGTCTGCTCACCACTCTCCTATTCCTTCTATGTCTGTATGGTCGCTACACGCCTTTCAACCCCACCAGATAAAATCAGAGCATGTTCTGCCTGCCCAGTGTTTCCCTCTGTATCACATTCTCTTGGTTCGCACTCACTCCTCTCCAGGCTGTTCATGTTTATGTGTGGCCGGACGGACGTACTGGTAGCTATGTGTATGTGTGTGTGTGTTGGGCACATACCACATAATTGGTCTTGATATCAAGGCTCATATCTCGAGAGGGTCTCACAAGGCTTCTCAGGCAAACCTAGAGAGGCGCCGATATCGCTGCGTTTCCCAGATTATCTCCCCATTGGGATGCACCAGGTTGAGAAGGAAACAAGCTGTGGCCATGAAAGTTCTGCTTAATCTGTTTTAGCGATACACAGCGGCCCCAGCTCAATGGCTCAATCTCTTTTTATCGGGTTAGTATCTAGTGGCGTTTTAATATAGTCTTTGCGTACTACTGGCTACATCAGCTGCATCTTAGAAATCTGTCATCAAAGACCTGTAGCAGACTTTAGATGACAAAAGCATGGCAGAGAATGCTTGAAAGGCAGACAAATGAAGATTTAAGCTCACTGCGGAATTTAAAGCAGTAAGTAAAATGTAATTTGCCAGTTTACTGTATATATATATATATATATATCTATATATATATATTTATATATATTATATATATATATATATATATATACTATATATTATATATATATATTATATTGTATTTATTTATTTTATTTTTGTACACATTTTTTACCCTTGTCAATCACAAATTAGGAATCTTTTTTAACTATATGGTGGAACACCAACAATGATCAATTATAGTACACATTCGAAATAGCATAATGATGGTGGTGAATTGGGCGATTTGATGCTACCAAAATGAACTTCACAAATGTTGCATGCATTAGTATTCCATATTTTGTTGAGCAAACTGTTAATGTATCCTTGTGGAAGACACCTAATTCGCCTGGCCCCACTAGTGTTTACATAAAATGATTCACATCAGAATTTGAATGTGTATCTCTCTGATTATCAATCATGATAGACTGCTGCTAGAATTGCCCAGGAAAAGTCATAATATCGCGCATGAACATTTGAAGCGAGCCAACTCTAAACCACTGGATCAAACTGTGATCCCTAGCCTCTTGTTTGGAAATTTTGGAAACTGGAAATTGATCTGGCTTTTCGTAAGCCGTTTCACTGGGCGTGTCAATTACCCCCTAATGTTCTCTCTTACACAGCAGTGTGTTGTTTTAATATAATCAAACAGAAACCCACTTTCGAGAGCCACAAAGTCCAACCTGAACCTGGACCTGAACCTGGACCTGGCCTATTCCTGTATCTGAGTCTGATACTGGGGTCGAACAGAAACGTTTGTGTGTGTGTTTATGAGCTCAAATTTGTGTATTTGTGTATCAAAGCTGTGAGTGCAAAATTGTGAAAATATGACTCAATGTAAGGTTTGTAAGAAGAAATCACTGAAATATCTCCAAAACTGTAGCAATGGTGGACAATTTAAAAATGAAAACGTCAAAAAAGCAGTAAAACCCAATCAGAACGATACGATAGTTTATTTTACAGTTATAAACCAGATTAAAACGCTTCTGCAGCTTCACTAAAGTAAGTCAGACTCACTCAAGATCAGACTTTACACGTTTATTCTGTTTTTATTTGTTAATCTAAACAGTTGTGTATTTTTAACCCTTTGTCGTCCGCAGAGGCTCAAACTGTGGAGTGGGCGGAGTCTGGGTTTTTGAGATCGGAGCCTCGGACTTTTCACAAATCGAACCCGGGACGGTCACATCTCTGCTCGACGACGTCACCACCGCCGCCGGCACCGTGACCCCGCCTCCTCCCGTCAGCATGTTACCGCGGCGACCGGACCCTCGCGTCTCCACGGCGACGACGACGACGACCACAGAAGAGCCAGAGTACTTTTACCAGGACGAGTTTAACAAAGACACGCAGAAGGTTTTAACCACGACTTTTACCACGAAAACCTCCACGGAACCTGAGAGAACGACCGCGAGGACCAGCACCAGGACCGCGGAGGACCAGAGGAGGACCACAGAGGACCAGAGAAGGACCACGGAGGCTCCCAGGAGGTCTACAGAAGGACCGCATCAGGACCACATTACAGCAAGTCCAGAGAGAGAGGCAGACACTAGACCAGAGACTAAACTAGAGCCAGGACCAAAGCCAGGACCAGAGACTAGACCAGAGACTAGACCAGAGACTAGACCAGAGACTAGACCAGAGACTAGACCAGAGCCAGGACCGGAGACCAGACCAGTTCCAGGCCCGGACCCTCGGTACTCTGCTCCGGAGCTCCCTCAGGTGGTGGTGGTGGATGAAGACGAGGATCTGGATATTAACGGTAAACTGGTCTTTCGTTCCCAAACAGCGCCCCCTGGATAACGCAGCGTTCACATGTGGTTAGAGCTGGTATAATATCATGAATGTTCGAGTATATCGTACATTTAAAATAAGGTAAATGATCAAACAGACAAGGCAAGTTTAATGTACAGCAGAATTCACTTACAGTAAGTTATTCAAAGTGTCTAGAATAAGAGATGGATGCACTCACAACTGGAAAAATGTCAGCTCCAAGGGTAATAAGTGCTGAAAGTAAGTAACATTTATCTAAATTTGGAGTTACTGTCTTTCAATAGGATTTGCCAGTAGAACAGTATATTTTGTTTATAAGATGGTATTTTTGTGTGTGATTATCTGGCAAAATGGTTTTCAAGTTTCATATTCATCCAATGTATGAACCTCAAGAAACACAGAATATCGTCCGGATATCGCGATCGAGATACAACAGAAAATTATCGAGATATTATATTTTTTCTACATCGCCCAGCTCTACATGTGGTGTCTGAACGGCTGCTCTGAAGCAGGATTCTGATTGGTTTTACAAAAGTTCAGATATGTTGAACTTTGGAAACTGGACACATCCGAACCTCAGACACCAGAGTCTGAAACAAGTTCTGTCCATAAAAAACATTGAACAGAAGCGGTGACAAAGAGCAGCCCTGAGGGATCCAATAGACTCTGGGTCAGACTCTGGGTCAGACTCCGGGTCAGACTCCAGGTCAGGCTCCGGGTCAGGCTCCGGGTCAGGCTCCGGGTCAGACTCCGGGTCAGACTCCGGGTCAGACTCCGGGTCAGACAGGGGCCGGAGTAGGACTGAGCGAGACCAGATGTGGGGGGGTCAGCTCTGTGTGAGTGACAGAAGTCTGGATGCCCGCCTCTTTTGCAAAAACAGAAAAAGTTTAAATAGTCTTTACTTAGTCTCAATCTGTCCTGAGGCCAAGGTCCAACCTCCTGCACCAGCGCAGGCCCCTCCCCCTCAGAGAGACCCTCCCCCTCAGAGAGACCCCTCCCCCTCAGAGAGACTCCTCCCCCTCAGAGAGACTCTTCGGCCCTGTCCCAATACTCACACTTGCACACTTGTGCACTTCAAATGTGCGTTGACGACGAGCCGCTGAAGTGCGCATGGTGTCCCAATTCTCTAGAATGTTTTTATCCACACTTCACAACGGCATCTTTACGCACTTCAGGCAAGTGATGCAATGCTTCTACCTTAGCAACTTAGCTCTGAACGTTAACAGGAGGCACCGTTTAATAATATACTACTGTAAGAAAACCATTTGGCTTGTACTCTGCGCTGCCACAGCTGATTCCCACCGGACATGGACATTCACAGCACTGTTTTATATGTTTGTGGTGAGTTCCAATGATCCAAATAGACTAGTAGTTTAGCAGCAGTTTAATTCATAACATGTTGAAGTGTGGACTGTCCCATTTCTGTTCTGCACACTTGAGCACTTGTGCACTTGGCGCACTTGCACACTTTCAAACAATGCACACTTCAGTGAAGTGCACAAGTGTGCAAGTGTGAGTATTGGGACAGGCCCTTCCCCTCAGAGAGACTCCTCCCCTCAGAGAGACTCCTCCCCTCAGAGAGACTCCTCCCCTCAGAGAGACTCCTCCCCTCAGAGAGACTCCTCCCCCTCAGAGAGACTCCTCCCCTCAGAGAGACTCCTCCCCTCAGAGAGACTCCTCCCCCTCAGAGAGACTCCTCCCCCTCAGAGAGACTCCTCCCTCAGAGAGTCGGGGCTGTGTGAGGAGGATGAGGTTGAGTTTACTGCCCCCAAGCTCCAGCTCCCGGTGACCCCAGTCCAGCCTTTTTGATTTGAAACATAAACAGACAGAGATTCTAGAGGCAAGTCCCATCGACTGATGAGTCGACTATAAAAAGGCTGTNGTACCACTCAAAGTACCACTTTGTATGGTTTACGAGTGTAAGTACCACAGTAAGTACCAGTAACTACCAGTGGTATGTACCATAACTGCTGGTACAAGTACCACTCAAAGTACCACTGTAGGTACCAGTTGTATGTCCCAAAGAAAGTACCCCTATGATGTAACTACCTAGTGGTATGTTACAGTAACGTTATACTGGTCTGCACCCGACTTAACCATGTTTACCGGAACTATTAACACAAAGTGAGCCACTCGTAAGGTACCAGATAGTTGAGGCTAGCCACTTTGTCCTCTTATAGGACTCGTTAACATGTACTACCAGATTTCCCACAGTACTTTACCTCTACATACAGGTAAGTACCAGTAACTGCTGAGTACGAGACATAAGTTAGGACTAGGTACCTTCAGAACACTAAGAGGGATGACTAGCTGTTTGCTCCGACAAGAGTACCGACATATTCTATTGTGTGAGGTGCATACTCAGTGTTGAGTTCAGTTACCTTGAACCACAGTAAGTACCAGATGTTAGGTACTGGATAGTAAAGTGTTCCACTTGTATTGTTACTAGTTTTTTAACTGACACGGTATCTTTGTAACTGGGTAGGCCTACCTGATCTTGTTTAGGCCATATGTTGGAGGTCTTTTAAAGTGGCTGACCATTATTTTACTCAAAATTTTCTGAGAAGATAGCCTTGTAATTCGTGTTTTTTTATTTACACACCTGGATCCGATTGGCCATACTCTGTATAAATGTACTGGCTTGTAACAGAAAATGGTTTTTTGTGATATATTTCTATCATTTAATTTTGTCAGTTCGTTGTATTTCTAACCCATAATTAATACACGTCAAAATTAAACTACATGATTGTTCATTCATGTTCTCTCTTAAATTGGTCGTGACTTATTTTATCCCGTTATCTGGTGGTTACAGATTATATTCTTTGTCTCTTTCTATTAGCATATAGGTTCCATACCCCGTTATTTCTGAAGTGTGTTATGGTTTTCTTTTGGCCCAGTTATTTTACCTCTATCTATTCTTTCGCCGGTGCGGCCTAATGCAGTGTCTTGCGCAATAACACACAATTAATTTAATCCTATATCCTTACGTGTTTAAGATCCCATAGCAATATTAAAATTAAGTTGCTAGTAAGGCCAGTGAGTATGTGTTAATAAGGTGGGTTTGACGATAAAGCCAGGTGATAGTTGGGCTTGAAGGTGCAAATGTGAAGAGAGCTGTGGAGAGAATGTTGATCAATCTGGGAATATGGCGAGTCAGTTCTATCAGGTTGTTTTCAAGGACTGGGTCAGTCTCGAGTTCGGGCACGTCCATGGCATTCTGGAAGAAGTAAATACAGGAGAAGCATCATAATTCTGGGGGAGTCTAATCTCTTCACAATAGGTACAAGAATACAAAATCCGCTTTTAGGACTTGATGATAATGGAAAGATTTTGATCCATGCTCTTCACATCTTTAATTCTACTGAATGCCCAAGATTAAAAGAACTCGTCCAGTTGTGCAAACTGTGGATGCATTGCGAGTTTGTAATAGGTAGCTTGGTCAAGAAGACATTCAGGAGAATAGAGAATTAGTGATAGAAGGAAACAAATAAAGTTATAAATATTGTAATATAGGCTTCATATTTTCAATATTTAACACACATGGTTCATGTATTACTAACCTTTACGGACACCTGTTACAATAAATTGGTCAACTTATGGGCTGTTTGTTATCTATTGCCAGGATATATGAGATAATAGTCATTAATTAGCATAAGTGTATTAATGTTTGTAAGCTTGGTGTGGAGCTATGTTCATGTAGACATAATTTTATTAATTAGCTTTACAAACTTACCTTGCGCGTGTGCTTGAAATGGTTTCTTAGTGTAAATATAATCGTTTGATGTCATTGTTCGGCATGCAGGATTTTGGCGGCAAGACTTAGGGGTCAAGGACTAAACATTATACAGACTAACTATACGTTTACTAGTTATGTAATAGCAGAGCTAATTAATACATTACTATATACTTTTTTTGATATTCTTAATTGCTCTCTTCCAGAGTCCACATAGCTCAGGACGCACTGCTGCAAGGTTTGCTCCAATTGCTTGCATTTGCCGACTTCATCATAATTGTCTGGCGTACAGACTTTCTGGTCTCCATTTATTTTTAGTTAGCTTGCCAAAAATTTCCTCGAGTTCATCACTTTTGTTATCAGGGTGTTTAATAAATCAAATCACATATCAGTTTTTGGATTACTAAAGTTTTACAAGTCCAATACTTAATAATAAAATCAAAATGGATTTATTATAAGTTTTTCAAGAAGTATGCAGATTAGGAACCTTTTCTCGCAGAGTTTATCTCTAAATAGAGTTAGACTTTAAAATTCAAAGATAATACTAATAAGGAGATTACTTTATTTGTCGGGTATATTGGTCTTGATAGTTTTTTGTGCAGGAGTTGTTGGAGGATCTTAAAATTTATACATGTAAGAAAATGGTAAAACATGGTCTTTACTTCCATAAATGGTGGAATAACAAGATCTTCAAATTGTGGTTATCAGATAGTTAAGGCACGGAGAAGGACCTGTTTAGGTGCGCCTCTGCTTATGAATTCTATACTATTTCACTCCACCACCTTTTCTTTTCAAAACTTTTTTTTTTGAGGGGGTTTGGGATTAGGTTTAGCTTGTGTGCTGTGGGATGTGTTCCCTTAAAGTGATAAAGTTCTGAGTGTTTAAAAAGGACTTTCTTAGGTTTGTGGGTAAAAATGTTCTTTTTGAGAATAATGGAAGATAAGAGATTAGCAATTATTTAGAGAAAAGGGCCTCCTGAGGTCTCATACAAAAAGCAGAGCTACTGTATTTTTGGAAGCCAAGAAATATAATCATTTGAAAGATTCATATGCCACATTTTTGCTTCTTGCGTATCTTATTTATACTAATTGCAACTCTTGTCAAAGTACTCTATGAACTGTTAAGGTAACGTATTATGCCCATTAAAATAACAACAAAGAGATGTAAAAGGCGATATGAGTTTTATAGTTAAAATTTTGTGGAATATTTTGAGCACAGGTCCATGCTTTTTTGAAAAGTTCACAATTGTCAAATTGAAAATTATAAATTTTTACATGAAACTGAAAAATTAATATTTGCTTTCAAGTCACTAATTTCCAATCAATGACACCTCAGACATTTTGGCAGTTGAAGTGAGAGATCAGTTTTTAAATCTTTGTCCTCTTCCTCTCTCTGCAGTGTCTCCCTGCTTCTCTCCATCTATCCACCTCTTTCGCCACTCTCTTGTTCTTGGCCCAAATGTAAAAATCAATATCCTTTTGTTTCAGCCCCCTGAGGCAATGAGAGAGTCTGAATAAGACTGTCTGTACTGTCTGGGACAGCCAACTTTCTGTCACCACTTACACAACTAATGACATGCACAGCTCACACAGTATTATTACATGTGTAAACATTGGGCTTATGTGTGTGACAAGAGAGGTGCTGTGTGACAGGGTAAGAAGAGGGATTTGAGCAGGGGTGGTTCTCACAAGGTCACTTCTCTCTCCTATGGATTTTATATTTTTGGTCCACATTAGACTTTCAGGCGTACATACAACTATACAAAAGTAACAGAAAAGAAGTTACAGACCAAATCATAGTGTCCTTTTAAGATGTCAGCAATGTTTGGAATTCGTCTGCTTTTCTTGATTTCAATAATGCATTTGAAACACGGTCTTGCTTAAATATAGGACAGTCAATTAACAGTATGAGTTTGTTAGTATGCACATTGCAAATATAGACTAAATAAACCATACAAATGTCAGAGCATTCCTTAGAGAAAAAAATGTGAGTCATAAAATCAGCTTCGACTCAAGAAAATTACAAAATCCTTCAGGAAGCCTTTTGTACATTTCTTACACTTGTTTGTAAAGTTCACCAGACATAACTAAATGCAGCTGTATACAACAAGGCTCTACTTTTAAACTAAGCATCACTTCTCTGTACTTGACCATTTGAGGCATATAGCTGTCCGACATCTGATCTTATAGCCCGTCTAGACGCATGTCTCACAATAAATGCTATGTATTGATCTGTCCACGCTTCAATTAACTCCCTGTTTGAAATTGTCATTCTTGTTCACCAAGGTGGACGTGATTCGACTATTGAAAACAAACCATAACAGCCCTACTTTGACCCATTGCCCCCAGCACTTTCTTACATGCACAAAACACATGGAGACACCCAAATCTACCTTTTCAACGAGGACCTAGGGTGTAATTATAGCCTGTGGTCATTTAGAAGTGTATGCATGTGTGTGTGTTTGTTCATTTTCGGTAAATGTCACTTATATACCAGTCTTATCTCTGAGCCAGTGCTTGCCATTATCAAAGTGACACCTAATCCAAAGATTTGTCCACCCCGTTTGGTACATGCCATCACCCAGAGCCATTTGAATGTGTGTGTGTCTGTGTGTGAGAAGGACAGCGTAAGAGCAGAGAGCCCAGAGTGTCACCAAGCTCATTCAGATTCTCCGATGCATCCGTGTAACCATGACGCTCCTCCAACCAATGAGTCGGCCCGGAGGAGGGAGGGTAGGGAGGGATGGGGTTGCCATGGTTACACAGACCGAGAGAACAGGAGAGGTTGGTTCTTCTGCCTCTCTTTGCAGGTTTGTGTTGTAAGGTATAAGTGTTTGAAGTGTGCGCTTGGTATCGAGGGCTTGTGTGCTGTTAACATGCAACTTGGTGCACTGAAGTGTTTTGGAAGCTCTAATAGTAAGCGTTGAGGATAAGTAATTATATTTTGTGAACTGAATTAATGATTGAAGCGTTGATAAGTGTTCAATTCAAGCAGAAGCAAAAGTGCCTGTGTAATCAAGTTTGAGTAAAATTTGTTACAGTACATGTATGTCATTTGAATCTCTTTTGTACTAATTGTAGTTTGTCAAGAATTTAATTTTGCTGACAATACAATGTGCAGTAAAAGTATTCGAGGTCTTATCCCAAATCATTAAATAGGTTGGGGTATAATTATGCACAAAATGAACAAAGTTTGAAGCTTCACAATAGCTACAGAAGCTGCAGAGGCAAACAGCACAAATAAGCAGTCAACTGATCTCCTCTCTTGTCCGCGCACTCAGGGGCCGGCACACAGGGGCCCAAGTAAAATCCCAGGGACAAAGCTGCATCACACCTCACACTCAATAGTCTGGTCTGAGGACTGACAATAAACACAGACAACAATCAGTTGTCAATAGTTTGTGTAGACACATTTTTTATTTATTTATTTTTTTTTGCATATACATAAACCACATAATAATTTACAAAAATGCATCTTGCTAATCAACTCATTTGCAACAAGCTGAATTTCTTTGGTCGATGCTGATGCAGGTTTTAAAGAGTTTTGTCAGCCGATGCCGATATCAAGGACCAATTTTCAAGGTCGATTTCTGAGACCGATTTTCTTACTTTTGTGTTAAAAATGCATAGCTGTGATGAAGAACTAAAAAAAAAGTTCATTCTAAACAATTATTTGTCTTGTTTAATTAATAAAATATGTTTATGTACATTACAAAACACTTTATAGAGCAATTCAGAAAGTGCTTCTTTTCAACACACAGTGGCATAACATGTTTTTATCATTACACTATTTATACGAGTGTAATGATAAAAACACTTTGTCACTGTGTTGTCACAAGCTTTCTTTATTACACCACATGAAGGTCATATTGACAAACAACAAGCACTTATCAAAGCTTGTGCAGCAGCCAAAGTCATAGAACAAGAATAAAACTTACCTAATGCCATGTTAATGGTAAAATTAAAGGTTCATACTTAGGAATGGAGTCGTACTGTTTCTCTCCACTGATCACTGTGAGTGCAGAGCTCTCTAAGGTGCAAAGGACTGTCCAAACAACTGCGAAACAACAAAAAAACAAATACCGGCCACAAAATATGACAATTTATGACCTATACACGCAAACCAAGGCATGACATTTATATTACAAATAAGTGCCAAAGTAGCAATAGTCAATTGCCAAAGATAGAATAGGGTTGACTGCAAATCTTACCCTTAACTGGACCCCGCTTGTTTTCCATGGAGATATTTTTAATATTTAAATCTTACTATATGATAATTGATAACATCTCCATAAAGGCAAACAGGGCAGATCCAGAATTTAACTAGTCAAATATTAAGCCCTAATTGTGACCACAGCTGCTTCATTGTATTTGTATGAAAAATAAACCTAATTAATTTGACAACTTTTTGACAGTTCTCTAAAACAGGAAATGAGTCATGACTAAAGAGATACTTGTGAACACTTGAAAGCTTTTTGATTTATTCTTTCTTGTCTTGGAGTCTTTGAGTGGTGTTGTTGGAATCTGATGGAACAAGATTTCTTGGCTCTGCTCGCCTCATCTGCTGCAGACTTTCTTTGTAAGAAGCGCCAGATTTGGAGTGGTCGAGTGCTAAGTCAAGGGCATGTTTTCCATCATCCTAAAAACTTCATTAATACGCTTCCTCAAACATGCAGCAAACAGCATTATAAGTTCATTTTATTTTTTCAGTTTTTGAGTGGGATTGATTGAAAGCAATAAAATGTCTACGTCAGTTAGCTATATGAATGTAATCAAACCTCTTGTGGCAACTGCAGCCAGAGGTGAAAGAAGTGAAAATGTATTAATATATCCTGTTGCTCGTATGTGTAAGAAGTACAAAATAATTGTACTTCCAAAAATTTGAGTTCACTGCACAACTGCAATGAATAATCAAATTAATGGTGATTTTCATATTATTTATTTGAACATTACATATGCCAGTAGACCTTTTCTAGCATTGCAAATAACTGATTTCAAGATCGTTCAAGTCACTATAATTCCACCTTATTATTAAAACATAACAAGCATTTTTGACTATGTTTCAGATTCCTATGTCAGAGCAGTGGTTGTTATTTGCCATATCTTAAGTGTTTTTTGCATTGTTTGTGTGTTCAGCCGACAGCCGTGCCCCTATCCCTATGGCAGTGGTGCGGAGAGAGCTGTCGTGTGAATCCTACCCCATCGAGCTGCGCTGCCCGGGCACTGACGTCATCATGATCGAGAGCGCCAACTACGGGCGGACTGACGACAAGATCTGCGACTCAGACCCCGCTCAGATGGAGAATACGCGGTGCTACCTGCCCGATGCGTACAAGATTATGTCACTCAGGTAAGAAAAGATTAGGGGTGTTTTGTCATTGGAATAAAAAGATGCAAAATATACATTGTCATGAAGGGGAACTGTTTAAATTATAGATATTTAAAAGACTTCCAGTTGTGGACCCCTGGCCTTTGTGATTTTCACTAAATCTGAAGAATCCTTCTGGAATTACCCCCGTCGTACATTTAAAAACAACCATGGTTAATCAGATCAGTCACAGTGCAGCAGCAAGTGGGAAAGAGCATTTTCAAACCAAAATATTTTTAGCAGAATAAGTGACTAGTTTGACTTTTAAACACTGCCTATAGAGAAGATTTGTGACTTTTGGGATGGGTAGATGTTTGTGCTTTTCTCTCAACTGTATTAAAAAAAAAAACCACAGATTCTCTATTTCCGGGTTTAGATACTTCGACCAAAAAAAATTCAAATATGACGTTCTATTCTGATAATGTGTACAGCTGAATTCAATGTTATACGCATATTAGTCTGGGGTGAGTCAGATTTGTGAACTTCTGCCAAAAAAAGTTTAAATTAAAGACAGTAAAAAACAGATACAGAGCATTTTAACTGGAAAACTTCAATGCAATCTGAATCAGTGGATTTAAGAAAAGAGAATGTATAGTTCTAATTTGTGAGCATAGTGTTTTTAGTTGGTGTCAAGCACAGATAGGAGTTAAATTATCAAAAGATCATATTTTTAAAAGAGTGAAACTTCAGGTATGTTATTAAAAATAATAAGTGCATCAGAAGCAGTGAAAGGCTTTGCTTAATGAGCCAGCCTTGATATAAATAATTCATTTTTCATCAGTACTCATTTTGAAATGTTTCAGATAGTGTTGGACTGGCTTGCTGTTCGTAGTTATTCCATTAGGCTCCGTGTCATTTGTGGCTCTCTTAGCTGTCCTTTGTCACCACACCTGTCTGCCTCCTGTGCCACTGACATGACTTGTTTGGCACTCTCTCACTTTCTTTCTCTCTCTCCTCTCACTCGGGCAGCTGCAGCTTCTGAGGTCCACTCTTCCTCCCAGTGCCGGTCATCCATAATTCATACACATATACACAGATGCATGCAGAGGCCCACACGCACCGCACACTGCCCAGGGGCTACAGCAGACTTTAAGCTCCAATTAGCAGAGCCAGAGGCCAGGCTTAATCTGGAGAGAAGCTCTGATGGGACCGCTCAGTATAGGAACAATTGTTTGTCATATAGACCTATTTATAAGAAAGGGTTTGCTTTGCAAAGGAACAATGACTATGTGAAATCATTACAAAGCCATGCATCATCTATAGTAATAAACAAATACAAAAAGAAAACTTTAACCATGGTGTTGAACTGGCAACATGCTGTTTATTGTGGTTGCTTTAGATTGTTAAGATTATTATTTTTTGTATAGCTATTAAACTTTATTGTAAAACATGTACAGTACATATTAACATCCATTCTGAATATACTGGTTTTAAGTAGAAGCCAGTACATGAGTTTTTTAGCATTGAGTTTAAATACATTCAAATTCATTAAAAGTCCTCCTCAGTCCAAGATTGTGCAGTTTAGTGTATGGGAGCTACTTTAGGGGGTGATCTGTAGCTGTAGAACCAAATTATATCCTGGAAACCTTTCAATTTCAGAAATGTATTAATATATATTAGTGATAGATGAAATAGGGCTAAATCATTAAATAACCCAAATATCTGGGCCTGGAAGTCAAAATGAAGGTAAAAAAAATCAACTATAGACATCCGAACTGGATCAGATACCATTCTTTGTGTATAGTACACACTTATTGTGACAGTTGTTGTTACTTTAAACTCATCATAATATTTTACCAACAGTCTCAGTCTCTTTCACAGAAATACTGCTCAGTCCATCTGAACATTGTATTGTATGGTCCTTTCACAGCCTGTGTATGTATTTGCGTTCTCATCTGATATGTTCTTCTCCAGTCTGTTTCAGCCTGTCTGCTCACCACTCTCCTATTCCTTCTATGTCTGTATGGTCGCTACACGCCTTTCAACCCCACCAGATAAAATCAGAGCATGTTCTGCCTGCCCAGTGTTTCCCTCTGTATCACATTCTCTTTGGTTCGCACTCACTCCTCTCCAAGGCTGTTCATGTTTATGTGTGGCCGGACGGACGTACTGGTAGCTATGTGTATGTGTGTGTGTGTTGGGCACATACCACATAATTGGTCTTGATATCAAAGGCTCATATCTCGAGAGGGTCTCACAAGGCTTCTCAGGCAAACCTAGAGAGGCGCCGATATCGCTGCGTTTCCCAGATTATCTCCCCATTGGGATGCACCAGGTTGAGAAGGAAACAAAGCTGTGCCATGAAAGTTCTGCTTAATCTGTTTTAGCGATACACAGCGGCCCCAGCTCAATGGCTCAATCTCTTTTTATCGGTTAGTATCTAGGTGCGTTTTAATATAGTCTTTGCGTACTACTGCTACATCAGCTGCATCTTAGAAATCTGTCATCAAAGACTGTAGCAGACTTTAGATGACAAAAAGCATGGCAGAGAAATGCTTGAAAGGCAGACAAATGAAAGATTTAAGCTCACTGCGGAATTTAAAGCAGTAAAGTAAAAAATGTAATTTGCCAGTTAATACTGTATATATATATATATATATATATATATATATATATATATATATATATTATATATATATATATATATATATATATATATATATATATATATATATTATATATATGTATTTATTTATTTATTTTTGTACACATTTTTTACCCTTGTCAATAAACAAAATTAGGAATCTTTTTTAACTATATGGTGAACACAACAATGATCAATTATAGTACACATTCGAAATAGCATAATGATGGTTGGTGAATTGGGCGATTTGATGCTACAAAATGAACTTCACAAATGTTGCATGCATTAGTATTCCATATTTTGTTAGAGCAAACTGTTAATGTATCCTTGTGGAAGACACCTAATTCGCCTGGCCCCACTAGTGTTTACATAAAATGATTCACATCAGAATTTGAATGTGTATCTCTCTGATTATCAATCATGATAGACTGCTGCTAGAATTGCCCAGGAAAAGTCATAATATCGCGATGAACATTTGAAGCTGAGAGAGCATTTGCCATGTTCATGTACATATTGAGAAAGTTCTGATTTATGTTCAAAATGTGCTGTAAGCTTTATTTGCAAATCGCTACATTCTTGTATACCATCTTACAAACTGTTGTTGACTTTCCACTAAATGCTCAGCTTAACACACCAGCGATTCAAACACAGCTAGATCACTTGCAAACAGTAAAATATCCTATATTTCCATCAAATCTTCTTCCAACAAAGTGACTAAGAAGCTGGGAGTTTTTGTCTTTGCAATGTACTCAGAGATAGACAGCTGCTAGCCAATGTCATAGTGCCTACAAGTTATAGCCTTCTCCACACATCAAAGTGACTTAATGGCCACTATGCACTCCTTTGCGCCTTACTGATACTTGAGTGCTTCATGGGCCAAGAGGCTTTCAGAGCACTCCACCTTTCCACCCGACCTCTCTCTCTTTCTCTCTCACACACCTTACTGACCAATAACATCACTAAGAACATTGTGCACAGTATACTCTACCCACCACTGTTTTGCTTGCACCACCACATCTGCTATGCTGCAAAATTACTTCTGGACTTCAAACAGACTTCCACCCGACACCTCTGTACAGCCGTTGTCACCTTGTTTGCCCTCTCTCTCTCTCTCAGCTGCACTCTTCATTGCTCACAAAAAAGCCCCTCAACACAAAGAAAAAACACATTTGACAAGAGAGACAAGTCACTAGGGTTGCATGCCCCCATCTCTGGTTCTTCCCGCTTTTTGAAAAGTGTTAAATAGCATCATGCTTCATTTATTATTCTGTGATCTGCCACTCTTTTGATGGTGCAGTTTTTGCCACAGTGTTTTTTGTTTTTTCATCACTTCTCATTCCCTCAAATTGCATCGCACCCCAACATCTCACAAGAATTGTCACTTCCCCTATCTCCCCACCATCTGTCTGCTATTTCCATTGAGTTTTTCCTTGTTTTAAACAAAAGATTTTGTTGGCCTAAATGCCAAGCTGGGGGCAGGAGCTATTGACTTTGCTTTGGCTTCGTCTACCCTCATTGTCATCAAGGTTATTGAGAGATAGATCTCGTTCCAAAAACACAGTTGCCTCATGCATCACAGGCTAGAAAACAGCTACTTAGCTAACTTCTCATCTGAGACAAGTCAGTAACTACAGATGGAATTGTGGTTTCCAAACTGAATTATGACTGTAAGCTGAAGACCAGGCCTTTGCATCTAACATGTACTTGTCGTGATGTTACTGAGGAAGCAGGCAATGTTATTTTCAACCTGATCTCACAAGAAAACGTACATATACCACGACATAACCGAACATGTCAATGGCGTATGATTAGCATGATTTCATGCCTTTTTGCGTAAATATACCACACGTTGAAGCCCCAGTTCATTTCTATGGTAGTTGTAAAGATGTGTTATTATTTATGCATATTTAGTAAAATTCTTGTCCTAATTTTAACCTACCCCAAACCCCAGCCCTAAACTTACCCACTTTAGTAAATTGAAGCCTAAACTTACCCATTAAACCTAAAGAAAAAACAAAATCAAGTTTATTTCACGCAATGAGGTTTTTTAATGCTTTTTCTTATCGTGTAATATACAGCATTGCATATATACACACTACTTGTGTGTCATGATATGATATGTGGTAGTATGTTGTTATGTTATATTCAGGGTTTTTGCAGGGTCTTAAAAAGTCTAAAGATGTCTTAAAAATAAAAGTTTGAATTCAAGGCCTTAGTCAGTTTTAAATTTGCTGTTGTAGGTCCTAAAATGTTTGCAGAGGTCTTACATTTTTAACAAAGTAATTTCTGTCATATTTCTCGATCTATTTCATACTATTGCATACTATGCTTTTATACTTTTCCCGTGAGATTTGATTAAAAAGTTATTTCTCAAAATAGTTTGATTTTGATTAATCAGTTAGCCTAAACCTAAGCGTCACTAGAAGTAGAACCTTATTACACTGACCTACATAGATCAAAATTTGTGGAAAACTGTAATTCATATAACACACAAAGAACCCGACAGTTTCCCCATGCGTAGAACACACGCCCTTTCTCTGTTCGAATTCACACTTTAGAAATCACAGAGTTGCTCATCACTTCCCCCAAACCTGGCCCAACTTCTTCTGGCTGTCTGTCTTTTCTGAAATGTCTCAGCTCTTCAAAGCAGACCAGCGTGCCTGTGCACCAATGCATTGCTATGCGCCTTAGCGAACGTGCACGTGGCTGTTTGAACCATTCACGCATGAGACTGTAAAGAAACCTCTGAAGTTATTTTCCTTTGACTCCCTGAATTATAGAAGGCCCTTGAATCATACGCAGCAATCTAAAGTCAGGCGTGCGTTCGGGGTGTATAAGTGAACTATATGTTCCACCCAGTCTGCACTTCAGCTGTCATTGGATTGGTTTCTCTTTTGTCTATGTCGGAGAGTGTGTGAAGTGAAGTAGGTAATGACGGCAATATATTCTTTAAACCCTATATGAGAACCAAACACTCAGGGGACAGATGGCAAGCCTCTCTAGAACAGTCTGTTCAAAATGGGACTTTAAATGTGACTGCCCTAAATATAGAGCTGAGTGAAATCCACAAAAATGTATTATTATTCTTCTTAGTCACCATAAAACAAACCGGAAAAGCCATTTCTGTATTAGTCATATCGAATAACTTTTCATCTCTGCTGATTTCCACACACACGCAAGGGAGGCGCACTATGTTGGACAAGTGGCAGAATAAAAGTCTGCATTGAAAAGCCCCACGGTTTGCCTTACAATAATGAAAATCATCGCTGCCAATTAGCAACATCTTTGCAGATTACAAATGAATCGTGAGAGTGCAATATCGGCAGATTTAATCAGCCAACCAATAAATATGTCAGGCCCTAATCTCGATGATAAGGCATGCACTTTAAGATCGACAAGTCCATCAGTCAATCACAATGTAGTAAATCCACGCAACGCTGTATGTTCGTTTTAGCGTGTCACAACATGGTAAATGCACCGATACAGAGTGGGAGTTGTCATCCACTAGAGTCGCCCACTAGAGTTTAGTATTTCAGTTTTTTTTAGACAGTATTTTATGATTTACTGTAACTTTTTCAATATAAATTAGAATGTATTTTTAAACAATACACTCGATATTCAATCTTTGCATATCTTGAACGCAAAAAAAGTCAAATTATTCTTATTGCTAGCATTCCGTACTAAGGTTTATTGGTGTAGTGATGTTTGGTGAAAAGAAATAGTGAAGACAAATGTGTTTTGAAAGTGGTTAGCCCAAGTAATGTCATAATACAAAATATTGGTCACCAAAAATAATAATGCAGTTAGTTACTTTAACAGCAGGAATTTCTGTGGTTGTTTGGCACAATAGTAGCACCATTTCCCTCCTTATTCTATTAATCCTACTGCAAGAAAATTGACTGCTTCTTGAAAGGGTTTATCATATGCCACAAAGTGAGCTTCTATGAATAATTCATTTTCAGGTAAAAATTAATTCCAAGTGTATTGAAATAAGACCTTTTCTTTCAGGAGCACATTTGCTTTTAAACTTGGATTCTGCGTGCATTTCAATTTATGTGTGGATTCAGTTAAATTTGTGTGTTAACAAATCTAACGCAATATAAGTTTTTCTTTTTCCATTCTTTTCTTTCGTTCATTACAGTGGCTTTTTTGCTTGTTGAATTTAGTTATGGGAATAGTAGCAATGTCTACTTAAAATTAGATTACTTTTTGCTTAACATGTCCGCTTCACCTGAATTGGTTTGACTATGAAACAAAAAAGTCATCTTCTATTAACAATTTAATGGCAGCAGAAGGATTCCATATATAAGTTTGATATATTATTATAATTATAGAAGTTCATACTCTATTTTATTTGCCATCCAGCTCTCCGAATGAGGTCATATGTGCCAACGTCCTGTCTAATGTGCATGCCGGCCTGGTATAGAGTCACTGCGGTTCCGGTTAGGAGATGCCCCGGAGCACCCTGGGGGCCCAACTGTCACCCTTGCTCTGCACAGTAATTAGGAGCCATACACTTGCACTGCATATGCGCACAACCAGACCTACACACAGAGACAAGTATCAAGGACGGGCAGATTTAGATGGACATATTATGAAAAGTTGACTGCAAATGTTGCCTTTTTTCCTTGCTGTCTATCCAGTGACAAATCTGTGTTTTTAGTCATGCAATATAGTTTTGACCATTATGTTTGTTGTCTTTTCTGTGTTAAGCTTGCTTATAATGGTACACAGAAAATGAGAAAGGTTACTACACCGGGTAGTTATAAAGACTTTATTCTAATGCCAAATCATTCCTTGCCTCTTTGTTTAATTGTGCTAACAGAGAAGACAATGAGCCTTGCAACATGCATCAGACATTAGTATTTTAAGTCATTTTCTCCCAGTTATGTGATGTTTGCATGATGTGACTGAGGAAATGTGGTTTGCTTAACCAAAAGTATTGTCTAAAATCAGACATAGAGACTCTCCATCTCTCTCTCCAAATGTTTGCATACATGCACCGTCGGCATTTTACTCATGATATGGTGAACAAATTGTGCCAGATACTGTCATGTCTGTGGTCATCTTACCCTCGCTCAGATGCCAAATACAGTCTGTTCACTCAGATGAGCCTGTACAGCAGTTTAAGTAAATTGTCTTGTATGCTTTTCTTTGAGTACAACATTGACAGAGCTGAAATGTTGGCAAAATTTTGAGCAACTTTTCGTTTTGCGTCCTGCAATCGGATAACAAGGACGTTTCCATGGTTACCGTCAGAGCTGAATGCTAAAGCTCTAAAACAGTTGTTGATTAGGTACTGATTGACATAATGTGAGGAATCTTGCATTTGCTTTGCCATCTTCATAGTGTTTTGCGGATTCTTTCTATGCATTAGGTAAATGTTGAGTGAGGACTGGCATCTTACAACATATTCAGCCTTCATTCAAAAGTGACACTTTTGGGTGCACACTTGTTTTGACAAGTTTTGCACACATGTGATGCCAGTGCTGTGTTGTCTTGACATTGTCATGGGTGCTGTTGTGTTGGTAAATGCACAGCAGTTTTTTTACATGTTGAAATAATCATCAAACCTACAGAATGGTGACACTATCTTTCATTTACTTTCAGAAGATAAACAACTGTGTTGTGTATACTCAATTGTGTTTTGTTTTTTTAATTTATGATTAAAGCATGTTAAAGCGCACACTTATTTATTTGTTTTTAAATAAACCAGATTCCTTTATTTGAGGACTGAAAGCATTTCCAATGGGACAATCATATTGTATATTATGGCACACTAAGCTCACTCATACATTGTGTACACTTAGCATAAGAGACAGGGCCTAAGTATACAACTGCATTATGGGAGTGTTGATCAAACCACCAACTGTGGAGCTGCACTGATATAACTTTGAATCAATGTACAGAAACACATTGGATCAATATTGCGTTTGAAATGATGTTGTATTGTCAACAGGTGGTCAAAGCTGGAGGTCTGCAGTGCTCGACAGACAATACTTACCGGACAGACGTCTATTTATTATTCATCCCCTATACACTGTATATGAAATGTTGTCGTGTCAAAATGACAGTTGGCATGCTCTGAAAGAATGGCAGAACAGTGAGAGTGACATCCTCCAGCCAAATATTAATAATTGAGCACATTTCAAAGCTGATTCCCAGCAGAGAAAACAGCATTATTTTACCTGTGGCTGCTTTGACAGCCTGTTCCTTCGTTGACAGAAGCACATTCAGGGACTGCAGACGGCTGCTGTGTTTGTGAGAGGCTATATGTGTGTGGGTAGAAAAAGTCTGGAAGATCTGTGGTTTCTTTATAAGTGCAGTGTGCTGGATCTAGCTCCGGATGTGATGCCTGTATACTCACAGCCACACACACATACAGCTTTCTCCTCTCTTCCCTTCGTCAATCACTCTTCCATTACTCCCTCCATCAGCGTTCCTCAGCACAACGTGTTTTATCCCTGCTCTTCAGTATCCATTCCGCTTCATTCCATTTGTCCATTTCTAAATAGCCCTACTGTATGTCTGCGCATAACCACGTCAGGGAGCTAATAAAGCCCAATCCAGAGCCGGCAGTGCTGCAATTTCAGACGTGATCCGGGAGGAAGGAGAGATTGAAAAGGGAGATGGCGTACAGGGCCAGACTAACAGCTTTTATCCTTTAGTGAGATACAGTAACTCTGCTCTGGCTTCTGTCAACTCCCACTGGACACAAAGAGCACCTCCTTATTCCGTTTACTCAAATGCTCTCTTTTCTCCAATTGCTTCATTTATCCCAGTATGCAAACTTACTGGAATATGTTTTGTGTCTATTGTAGCGCTGTTAAGTGTACCATTGCCTTGCTAATTGGATTTGAAGCATTTTATAGACTGGATTTATTGGACCTTTATGACTAATTTAGAGAATTGAAGTAGCTACTGTATGTTATTAAGCAATAATGTTTTAAGTTGAATCTCTTTTGGTGGCATGGGAAGCACTAACTATTGTCAGTAAATAGTGGAGGAAGTGAGAAGTATGATAAGCCACTATTTTTGTATTTTGTCCACTTAAATTTAACATTAACTGATAAAGTTCTGGTTAAACTAGTCAGTATAAACACAATGACAAAGGTGTTTCCTTTAGTTCCTATTTTAAGCTTGATTTATAACGAAAACCATTGTAGTTTATTCATTTGTCTTAAGGCAGCATAATTATTTGAGTACTTTAATGTTGTACTTTAGGCTGGTCCATATATCAAACTACTTTTTATTTTAAATATGTGTGTACTTAAGCCATTGATTTGTGGTTATTTACTTTTTTGCGTTTTGCCCTAATGCAACACACAGCCAAAGAAAAGATAGCACTTTGAATAGTCTCTAGATTTATGTTATATGCAGTCTTGAAGTGGTAATATTAAATCCCTGTCAAACTGCCTTCTGTTAACGTTTTAAATGCATATTGTGAGCTGCCTTGGAATCTGGCCAAAAGAGGATTGTTTTAAAGAGCTCCCAAGGCAATATACAATTAAAACTTTGTGACAGTTGGAAAACATTTTTGGAGTTTTCTCTCAGCTTCGGTATTTGTTTGCACATTATCTTTATTTTACTCTTCACAATAACTTTTCTTGCCAGTGAACTTCATGTCTTTAAAAATAAACTTCAGAAACAAAAATGATGTATATTTCCCAGACAGCTATTTATTTGGTTAATGTATTATGTAATTAAAGTTTTACTTATATTATGTCAGTTTATATCTGTGTGGATACATTTCTGCTATTTTTGATAAATATGTTTAATTAAGCTTTGAGAAAGTGAATTGGGTTTGAATGAACATCTGGCAACATCTCCCAAATCATGCAAATTACTTGGAGGCTTATGACTTGTAATTCATATATTTTATTACTTTTCGCTCTAACGTGTAGCTTCCCTTTTTACTTATTGTTTGCAAACCATACTGTAAATTGCATTGCTTTATAATTACTAGGATTTGGCAGTATATATTGTACAAATTCTGCCTGATCACTATAAAATCTTGAACAGTGACTTAAACACAGACTGTGGAGACTCTGCAGAGACTAAAATCACAATAAATGGGGATGAAAGCAGAACTTGCACTTTCAACAGCGTGAAACCAGCATGTACAAATATTATATAAGCCTTCCCATTAGAACGCCTTAGCTACACTTTCTATTTAGCTGTTCCTTGGGGTCCCCAGAGCTTTGCCTGGTCAGAGAGTCAGAGTTATTAGTGCAGAGAACCACAAAAATATGACTGAAAATTGAATGAAAGGACAAAAACACCACATCTATTGTTTGTTTGTTAAAAAAACAAAACAAAACAAAAAAAAACAACCTTATAATTTTGATCATATAATACTCTGTTTGTGGAAGTTGCTATTTACCGCAGGTGGGGCTCGACAAGTATCCGGTTCAAGCAGGGGAGCTTGTTTGAGAACCACACTGGACTATATGTTAACGCTTTCTCTTTTTATAATGCGATGACTACTCCAGGCCTGATATGCAAAGTGTTAAAGCTAATATTTTGTCCTTGTGCTTCTCTGCATTACTCTTTTGTTATCTCAAATTCAAAAGTATAGAAAAAACAGGCTTCAATTTAAACAATTGCAAGATCTTTTGCACAAATTGGTATTCTTCTTCATCTCACGTGTCACTTTTCATTCTTGGCATTGAAATGCTTCTGCCATGCCTTCCCTCAGTGCTCACAGATACGTCTCCCTCCTAACAAGGATTAGTCCTCTCCCTCTCTCTGTAATTATGTCCTTCTTCAACACATCTGCACTGTCTCACCCGCGCGCTCACAAATATTTATTCCTTTTTGCATCTGCCCGCACACGCAACTCACACCCCCAGCAAGCCTCATCAAATCATCAGTCAGCCGCTGGTGTTGATATGACAGAAGAGAGGAGTGTGGTCTGCCAAACAAAGTGAAAAACATCAAGAGACAATAACAGCGGCAGGAGCGCATCACAGCTCTCTCTCTCTCTTTCTCTCTCTCTGCCTGCCACTGCTATAGCGAGCTTTGTTAGCGAGCGTTTTGTGTGTGCAAGAGAGAGTGTTTTGGTGCAAAGGGAAGAAAGCCAGCAGGCAAGGCGGGATCCAGGCCACTGCCTTGTTTTGATGTGGTCATGCTAATTAGCCGACACCACGGAAAAGGCAGACACATGAAAAAGGTGCATCATGGAATAAGCTATAAAATAGTCGTTGTTTCGAGAGAAAGTGAAAGGCAGATATTCTCTAAAATATTGGATGATCACAGAGTGAAATTGAGTCTGTGTTTTACAATGTTACTATATAATGTTTTCTCATGCATGTAATTATAATATAAGCAGCCAATCTCAACATATAATTTACCATATTAGGTAAAGCAGTGATGTTATGGAGGTCAACAGTGACCGCCCACTATGGTTCACCAAGCTTGGGCTCCCATGTTAAATCTGATTGGGGTTTCTAGAAAAATAAATAATAATAAAATAAAAGTTTGAAAACATCCTCAGAGCTAATCAGCTATGTGGTGCGTAAAGAGTCACAAGAACCTACATTATTGTTTAAAATCCGTTTCTGCAGCTTTATAAACTACAAAGTTATTGAGACATTTTGCCAAATTTTGAGTTGTGCTTTTTAGACTGAAAACAACCACGTTGTGGATCTGAGTTAGCACATAGCTGGCTAGCTCACAATATGTCTTTAAACTCTTAATATTAAATTTTTCGAAAAGCGTATGGCACTTTACAATTCACTTCTGGAACCGGGGCGATCTTCCTCTGTTTATCTCCATTTAGTATTAACATGTTTATTGAAGCCTTAAATTATGGACATTAAATCACAATATTTTCTATCATATGGTAAACCGTTTACTATAAAGCTTTTCCATCTTATAAGCACTCAAGGGACTGTACATTAAGGAACCACTCGTGGCAATTGCAACAGAATGTGTAAACCAAGCTGTTTGTCGCTCTTCATTCATTGTGCATGTGCTGTACTTACCTTCCTCCTTCTTGGCACCTCCAAAGTGAATGCTTACCAAAGTCAGGAGAGCGCACTGGATCTGTTTACAGATAGACATTGCTGCTTCAAGCTCATCTTTCCATTTAAGACTTGAATGTTATTAAAAGAATTTCAAAATCACCACCAATAGGCAGCTTTTGGAACACCAATGCAAAGTCCAATTTGAGGTTTCAAGAAGGGCCAAGCGTATAATTTTCTTGTTCCTCTCTTCTGAATGTTCTCTACAACTTTAAATATTGTTTTCTCCATCCTCATGCAACTTTCAGGCATTATGTATGCTCACGGATGGACAAGTGATGCTGGAAAGAAGAGAAAACTATCAAAAGCCTATGCAAACACCAGCTCATGCTCATAGATCAGAGCTTCATCCAGAGTTCTTTTGCTCATGCGCAGCTAGTAACATAAAGCTAGCATATAAGATGATGCTGACTTGTGGATTTGAATTACATGAGCAAGAAGCTATCCTTGACATGATCCACCGAATATACAGCCGGGTTTGGACTTCTGTAATAATCAAATATATAGTCACGCTTGTATATGTCACAGTCTTAATTAAATACTGGCTTTAAAAGGTATCACATGTTGCATTTTTCCAAAGACAAATGTTAATCTAAAGTGAATTTGAGGATTATTTAATGTTGCAATCTGTTCCTTCACTAAGAAGGTTTTCTTTTGGTTCACTTGATATCAACTTTACATATACAAACTCAACTCTTCAAATCTACTGAAATACTCAAGATTTCTTTTTCATATTCAAGATTTCTTTTTCATATTCATGCATTTAAATGCAAATCTGCTTTCAACCCATGTTAGCAAACTAATGCAAACCCACTCTACATTTTCTCTTCCTCAATACTTACTACGTATATTTGATCATCTATCCTTTGATACCCTGTTTTATTATGCTATAGATTCTTATGACTCCTTAAATCCAGCCTTTTTCACCACCATTCTTGTGTGAGGTTGCTGGCTTGGTAAACACATTGGCAGACTTTGAGAGCGACAATGAGAGAAGAGGAAAGGTGGTAGACGGAAGTAGAGCCACTGCAGCCACACAGGGGAGTGTTTCTTTGGCTCCGCTTTAGACTTAGAGACTCAGACGACTCAGACAGCGAGGTGACGTCAGCGCAGGCTTTTCTGAGGACAGAGGGATAGAAGCGCAATCAGAGGGACACTGGAGATGGCGCCCGCGGGGAGCAAGGGATGAGCTAGATATTAAAATGGGGAGCGAGGAGCTAGGAGACAAGCAAGCAATAAGAGACCCACCGCATCTATATCCGGGTGCGACTTTGGAAACTGCGGCTAAGTGGGTTTAGGGTAGATAAACAGACACAGAGCAGCCAGCCTGTGAGACAAAGAAAAGGGATGCAGGGGGAGGCTGAATAATTCCTGGGTGGAAACGGTGAAGACAAACGCAGAGGAAGAAATTGGTTTATTATCTGGGCTTTAGAGAGTGAAGCAAGGAGAAAACAGAACGGCAGAACCAAAAATAGGCGAGGGGAAGAGACAGTGATAGCAGAAAAGGATGGGACATGAGCAAGAGGAGATTATGTCAACTCTTTGCACTATGGCTTCTGTTTAAAATAGCTTTCAATAACCTTCTGTATTGCATGAGTCAGCTGTGAAAGTCCCCCACACCGGAGACAGTTTGGGCACTATCGTGAAGTGGAGATAAACACAGTCACACCTTTGACCCAAGAAAAGTTCATATTTCTTCCTGAACTATTTGCATCTCATCTCTCATTGCATAGTGTCTGGGCTGAATGAAAAGTGTGGGTGGACTCAGAGACGCTTTATCAACTTTTTAGTTTCTTTTGTCTATACTGAGATTGTGTTAATAAACAAATTAAACATTATGTAACATTGTTAGTCTCCCAACCAACTGAAATAGTACAAAATTCTTCACCGAGTAACAAATTGAAAAACAGTTCACTTACAAAAGGCTCAATACACTAGTTTCAATAATAAAAACAAACTTTAGGCAATAATCACTTGTTCCCAACATTTTTTCTAGCCCATAAGCTTTGTCTTGCATTCCAAGTACCTTGCAATTGTCTTCACCTCTATTTTTGTCAATTATAGCTGTTATATTTTCTTGTTTTAATGAAAAGTTAAATTCTCAATTATCCAAAATTGTCTTAAAAACATACATTTCAGTTAAATAATTATTTTGTATGTTATCATGTAGTATTGTAATAATTTATGAAAATATTGAGGAACTCGTTATTGATATAAACTCGAAAGACCTTTGCCATTGTGTGAAAACTATGAATATGAATAAACCAAGATCTTTCTGTTTTGGTTGTTGTTTCAGTATTGATACTTGCTCATTTACAGTCAAATATCATCTGAGTATCAAATCTTTCAGCAGTGCGAGTAGGAAAAATATGGAAGGATATTATCTCATAAAATATTCCACATCAAAACTTATATTAATGTAAGGTCTGTATTTCATGGATCCTTTTCCTCTTTCCTATTATGATAATCATAACTTCTGATTTTATAATTGATTCCAGCAGATTCACACATGGAGGTGTGCGATGTGACTACATTATGGAATGAATCAATAAAGGATTTGTTGCAGAGCGCTCACATGAATTATTTATCAGGTCATTCTACGCTACGTGTGTGATATTATTATAATATGTTCAACAGTTGATGTAGAAAAAGTGATGTGCAAGCATGCTGGAACAATTATAATGATCAGCATAGAAAAAAAGATTTGCTATCCTATATATGGCTGTCGAAAAATCGCTACCAATAGTGTCACGATACTAAAATTTCATACTTGATTCGATAAAAAAAAATTTATACCGCTCTCGGCTGTCATTCTTTCTTCTGTTTGAAAAGTCAGCCTCAGACTGTTATAAACTAAACTAAATGATAATGATTAAAAGTACAGTTAGTGACAGTTTGGAGTTAAAACATGATGTTTTTTTGTCAGATTGATAACCGCGGGTATTTACCGCAAGCTTCTCGTCGCGGTCACAGCGACTTACTATAAAGTAAGAACTTTACCTGACGTTTCTCCGCGACCATAATGTCAAGAAACATATTTTCAAGACTGACAGAGAGCTCGCATGTGGCTGTGTAAGTGTGCAGAAGAGCATCTCTCTAGGTCAAATCCTATTGCTGCAGCACTGTCTGAAATGGAAGTTTTCTGTGACGGAACTGCGCTGCTGAAGTTTGATGGTAAAACTTGCTTGAGTTTTGTAAAACTAAATTTACCTTGAGACGAAATTTAGTTTTGGAAAATGAAGCTCTGAAGCTATATTTAGTTTCTTTGTGAGCTGTTTTGCAAATTACTTTTACAATGGACAAGTGTGTCAAAGTAATGGAGAAAAACTGTAGTGTATGTGCACAGTCTTAGCAAATAAACCCCATATCCAATTTACTTTTAACTTTTATGTTTAAGACTAGTTTGTATTGCCTATTGTGCTGTTTTATTGATACAAATTATTTTTCCTACTTAAAATTGGCACTGTGTTAATTTTATATTTTCCCACTCAAAATTTCTGCTTGCCCACTCAAAGCCAGTATGCTAGAACAGTGCTTCCCAACCTTTTTTCCTCGAAGCCCCCCTGACTGAATGGAAGACCCCCTGTTTAAACCGGTGGCCTCTAAATTGTTATTGTATGATGAAAATTAGAATTAAAAACATTTATTTCAGCCAAATAAACAACTATTGTGGTTTTTGGTGCTTAGATTGTGTTTTTTACTAGGAAAGTTTCTCTTATAACACTTTTAGAACTTGACCCTCTGACCAGACAATGCTCTGGGACCCCTGGAATCTCAGGCGCTCCTCTGGGGGGCCCGCCCCCAGGTGGGAACCACTGTGCTAGAACACTTTACCTATCGATTTTTGACAACCCTACATCCCAAATACTAATCAATACTGAAACTGTATCAGCTATATCACATGACTATTTGATATATTGCGTTGATAGAGAAGAATGACTTATGAAACAAACTTTGATCTTTTGTTCTTATATTGTTATAATAAATATGATGTACAAGTATACCAAATTGTATTCAAATATTTTTCCTGATATATTTTTTTTTTTGCTATAGTCTCAAATAAGCAGTTTCAGCTGGACTGAGTTGATGTACTGAAGTTCTGTTTGGAAAGGAATAATGAATTCACGCTTACATTGATTGACACATATAACAAACAAAAACAAAAGTGTCAAAAAGTGATTCAAGTAACACATAAAAACGTAATATAAACAATCTGCTAAATGAAATGGCATTGTCCCAACAGCAACATTCCAAACTCATTTTTGATTCAGGAAATAAACTTGCTGTAATAACAGTTGAAGCATTGTGATATTATGGCATTTCAAGTTTCACAATAATACAGTGAGATATAGTTATTCCCACTGGATTTGCAGTTTAGATCAAGGTTGTGCTTAAAACTATTCAGGAATGATCAAAATACAACCTATTATCTATTTATGCATTTAATGATTGATTGAACTACTGATTTTCTCAGTTTTTACATTGTATTGGGATATTAATTTTAAACTTTACATTTTTTTTGTGTGTGTACGTCCACTAGCTCTTTTCCATCCTTTTTTTTTGTTCATTTCCATGAGCTAGCTACAAATTCAGGTCATCCAACTGACATGTGCGCTTTGCTTCATCACGGTGAGCCAGACAATGATCGCTCGTATGTGGCTGTTATGGGCAAAGTTGTGGCTCGGTGTCACTTTGCGTCGCCCCCAGTCCACAATGGCAGCCTCATGACAGGTGACCGATGATGGAGGCACCGGGGCAAGAAATTAAAAGGCACAGAGGCGCGAGTAGAAGTGTGCGAGGAGTGAGAGACCCGGCGGCCATTGTTATTAGAATATGACAGTCATGGCAACGCAAGCAGGCTTAAAGATTGTTTTTCTAAAGATGACCATAAGCCATCGGTCGACCACTGGGCAGTAACTGACACTGGGCGGCAATAGATACTAAAGTCCGTATTAGCACTGCAAATGTAAGACAAAAATTAAATTAGCACCCATGCATATTTCATTATGCAAATTGGTGAATGATACAGTGAGAAGCAGAAACTTGAGGGGTTTGGCGTTCGGCTCATTAAAAATATCTCAATGGGAGAAGGGGAATGTTTTTAATGTAAATGTCGCTGTTTGACAGGTGCACTGAGAGGAGAGAGTGGAGAGGAGTGTTAATTGAAAGAATATATTCAGATGGAAGAGAAACAGTTTCATAATGCCTCTCAGAATATAACCATACATTCCCATTATGCAACCCAGCGACATTATATATTTGTCTTGCCTTGTTCCAATAATTATTAATAGCAAGCAGGAATGCAATGGAGATAAAGCATCACCTTGTGTAGGCTCACATTATACATTATTACATGTGTCTGTCCGGTAATTTATGTGCTGCATTGTCTCACTCTCAATTAAGTTTGAACATGAAGAATAGTCACAGCCAGTGTAATTACACACACATAAATGCCATTTATTTTACACATTGTATATCAGGACAAAGGAGCTTTTACAGCAGTGTTGTAAATAATACGCTTCATGTAAACAACGCTCTTAACCTGCGCTAATGAATTTCTGGAATACTTACATTTAGTCTGTCAAAGGAGAGACGTCCATAATTACAACAATTATTGTCTGGGGCTATTACACTCAAACTAAGCTTTATTTATTTATTTTCCCTCTGTTCTGTGATTGGTAGCCACAGCAAACTAGTTGGAGGGTGATTTAGAAGATGTTTTAGCACAACCAGGACCATTACAACACAGATTAATAACACTGACCTACAATGAACTGGTGATTTGGTGATACAAGTGATTTGGGCTTTTTGGAGCAATTTATTTTGTGAACTAGCAACAGTTTTTGTAGTAAAATTTATTTTTCAAAGTACATTTTTAACCAACGTTAATGTACTTATAAATGCTGAAAGCAGAAATTGTTTTTATTGCCTTGCCAATTTAATAATGTTACCATTTTAGAGTGACTATAGTCAAGTTAACAATTATGAATATAAATAACATACTCTTCATGTCATTGCTATAGTTACTAATTTCCACCTAGAATATCTGAATAAGTTATATATATACAATGGGACAAACACAACCACAGTATTTCTTGTGCAACTTTTAAGTTAAATTCAGTCAATTTCAGTCAATTTTGTTCGGGTGACAATCACAACAACAGTTGCATTGATTGCAGGTCTGCACAAAATTGCTGATTTAACCAAGATAAGAATAAAGTGTATTTGTCTAATCAGCTTTACTCAACAGCATTTTCCTCACCTTGCTAACACCTTCTTATATACAGTATGTCTGCCTCATGTGCTCTAATGAAATACTAAAATACATTTAGCATGTCAAAGGAGAGGGCCCCCTTGGTGATTAGAATTAATTATTTGAAGTCTGGGTCAAACTACTTGTAAAGCCATAGGTTAGTGTGCTCAGTGCTGTAGTCACATAGTAAAGTAGTGATGGAAATCTTTTGTTTACAGCTCTTGTCTTGTCTGTGTCTTTTGGTGGCCTTGTTTTCTAACTAAATACAACACCTCCATTAGTGAAAGTGTAGTTGTAGAACAAGGCTCTTGTCCTGTCAGTTTAGGGGTTCTTTATCACCCATAAATAAAATGAGGTCACGACGAAGCTACCACTTTAAAATCAAGAGTAATATATCATTCTTCATGTTGGACATTATTGTGCTTTCATTGATAATGCAACTGTGTGTTTTCTTCTTTCAGATGCAACAATCGGACTCAGTGTGCAGTAGTGGCCGGTCCCGACGTGTTCCCCGACCCCTGTCCTGGGACGTACAAATATCTAGAAGTCCAATATGAATGCGTGCCATATAGTAAGTATCTTTTACAGAGTATGCCTTTTGATGATTTTTCTGTAGTATCAGCATAAAAAATAGGTTTGAAACTAGGGCAATGTCTTACATCGATGCACTAACACTGTTTGTTGTTAGTGATGGTGCACAACTAGTGACTGTTGACGAGTGCACAATGTTCCTGAAGAGTCATTAACAGATTTGACAACTTTGCAAGGTGTCAAACTAAATTTTCCCTGCCTGTCACATTGTGATCATTTGCAAATATTTAATTTGAATCTAAAGTGTCTACTGTCAAAACAGTAATTGTACCTTAGAAATCACAAATTAACTTTCTCTTGTAATGATGTTAGGTAATTGAGAAATTAAGAGAAGAGATAAGATTTGAAAAAAAGAAGGGTAGAGTTGAGATGTTCTCAGTGATACTAACAAATGAAAGACAACAACAACAACAACCAGTGATCCACCAGTGCAGCCCTCAGTGGTGAAAATAGAACAATAACTTTTCTTTGGAGAGTATCAACTTTTATCTCTAGTTTAAAAGCACTGAACATTTTTAATAATAGTATTAAAAAAAGTTTTGTCCCAGTATATTAATTATTAAAGTAACAATTTGAGTGACAATGCAATGCGTCATCTAACATAGACTGTTGTTTAAAATCCAAAAACTTATGCCTCCACTCAGTTTATTTCTCATCCAGCTATTAAGTCAGGTATCACGGGACTGCAGACGGTTCCCAAAAAGCAGGAACTATGGTCGTCCAAGCAGCGAGGAGGAGCGGAGTGATGTGTTGGCCAGAACCACGAAAGTTCAAATAGCAACAGTTTACATTCTCCTCCTTTGACCTTGTGTCAAATATTAACTTAGAATATGATAATGTACCTTTTAATTTACAAGTTTACTGCATAGAAATGGTAACAATCTACTTCCTGGACGACCATTATGATCAAAAAGCAAAAAAAAACGTTCCTCATTCGAGAAGTTTGAGGCATCATAGTCCAAACTCAAGCCTGTGCGTGGTTGCTTCTTTCTGAGTTCATATGAGTGGCTGAGTGATGACACTATACTCAGCGGAAATGTCCTCGAGAAAGATGTTGAAGAAGAATGGTCTCAAATGATGACAGATGGCCAATGACCTCTAACCCCGCGATAACAGTCAGAGAGGTTATGTTCGGCCGAGCGTAATATTCGTGGGACCAGGGAGGCAACATCTACAACGACTGTGAGAATTTGTCAAAACTGAGCTAATATGGTGGATGATAGATGGTTAGAGGTTGAGGGTGGAGACTAAGTTGATTTAAGAGCTCATTTTGGCCTTGGTGGTTAAACTATGTGGAGTCAAAGCTCTGCCAAAAGACAGTTTACAGTAGTGGTCTGTTTATGCAACTGCTAAATTTCATCATGTCGAGCTAGTTAGATCGCATTACCGTACGGAGCGTAATTATTCCCGTTTGTACCACAAGTGGGTGAAATGTTCTTTGTAAAATAATATTATATGGTCATACGCTCTTCTCTTTCAAAGTAAACACACTATTGAATCATGTTCAATAAAAATCCAAATTAAGGCATCAGCTACTAAAATCTGTATCGTTAATGACTTACAGATTTAGTAGAAATTCTTTGAAATTATATTTGATTTAAAAATACTGAAAACACGCAATAAAATGTACTTTGTTTTGTATTCTGTATTGTGTCAAATCAGAGTACTGTATTCTAAATACTTTTTACTTTTGGTTTCATGGTTGTTTTGCATTTATTTACAAGATTAGATAACTTCATCACAAATTAGGAAGGAAAACCTGCGTGTGACATTTAAATCTTAAATGTGTGATAAAAAAAAAAAAAAAAAAAAGTTATTCTCAGATTTCATAAAATAAACTTTATACTAAATATCAAAAAATAAAAGAGTACCTTCAAATATATATTTTTTGTATGTAGTTAGTTACCTCCCAGCACCACAAAGTAAAGTAGTGTATATTTATGTATTGAAAATATTGTTTACATTTTTGCAATAATTTATGACTAAAACTATAATGTAAACCACTTGGTGTTATAAGTCTATTCAAATCTAAAATAAAATAAAATATATATTCACAGAGGGAATATTTTTGTAAACTGATACGTTTCTTTCCACCACAGACTAACAATGTAATCCATAAAAGATGGGATCACCAATGTTGTGGTTGCACACTAAACAATTTGTTTACAGTTTGCTCATTTGTTCCATTCTTTCTTAGAATCCTTTGTGAATAGTTAAAAAGATTGCAAAATACTTTCTTGTTTGGAAGGTTTTTGTCGACTTATAATAAAAACAAGATCCAGTGAGACTATTTGCTTCACGCTCATTAAGTCTCATAAATCATAGCTGCCTTCCTGACAGTTCCTGTGTGTCTTGCACAGTGTGTATAGAGAGTATAGGGCTGGCACCAGAGCCCTTACAGACAGCCTTGGCGATCTCCCACACTGAAGCATTCAATTATGTGTGCCTAAACGGCTCTTGCCTGGCGTCTAGAATGACCAGCAGATTAAATAATAGGACTATCAGAGCCTGCGCTGAAGCAGATGGAAACACAACCTGATACCTGCTTAATGCCCCCACCTCCACGTGCACACACACTCACATACACACACACACCTCACTCCTAAACGTTTCAAAACACTCTTAGTCAGGCCTTTGCATTTTTTTATTTGAAGTTTATTTGGATGGACTGTTTTTTATTTTACAACCATCTACTAGAGTATAAACAATGCAAAGATAATAGTCGAACAATTATACATTGATAATTTAACATGTGACTTTTCATGCACTTTAAAGGCGACATTTGATGCAAATTTGTATAAACATTTTATCAAAATGTTATCATGTTTTTAAGCACTTAAGTTTATTTTGATTTATCCATGTTTTAGTGTTTTAGTTTTACTGCTAAAAAATAAAATAAAAATAAAAAAATATATTATTTTGAACAGAAAGTAAATAAAACTTTTTAAGCCACTTTAAATCGGCATTGCAGGTTACAACTTACAAAATATCATTTATTTATTTTATAGTTCAAGACTAAAAAGAAAGAAAACATGTCTCCCTTAACTGTACTCCATTGGCCTACTTATGCATAGTGTGAAAACATAAGAAGGTCTCCAAACCAAAATAAATCATCAAATATAAACATTAGCATTCTAAGCTAAAGAAAACTATTTTCATATAAGCAGGTGAGTCTTTGTTTGGTTTACGTGAGGTGAGTCTTTGTTGGTACAAGAGTTGACTTCAAGAGGGTATAAAGGAGAAATGGTGCAGAGAAAAATCAGAAGAAGGTGAAAGTCTTAGACCTCACCTCTTTACATGACTTGTTCAAGGATTCAGAAACATTTTCAAGTCAAGGCCCTTTACCCGAGCCCCGTATCAAGCCCTTCAAATATTAATGAAATCAATATGCTCCAAAAGGCGTAATAATGTGTGAATCTTGGACAAGATAGTTCTGCTTGCTGACATTCAAGCGGGAGATTGTGAAGTCTATTTTGAAGCTCCGATGCTTGACATTGCAAATCAGTGCCGCCAACTGCTTTGTTTTGAGAGATATGTTTTAACAGGAAATTATGCTGTAGAAAGAAAAGTGGGACTGGGCTTGGTAAAATGTAATCAAGTTTTCTATGTGTAAATGAAAATTATTTGACCAGCTAGTTTGACAGTTTCATAGATTGATTTTCACATCCAATCTATCACAAATACAAACTTTTTTTAATAAAATTAGTAGTTTTAAATTTAGCCAACATTAAAACTAACCAAGATGCTTTTAACAACTTACATATTTTGATACTGTGGCTTTAAGTATCTGCCGATACCTGATATTGGCCGATACAAGTGGAGGGACTGAAAATAGCTTATTTTTCTCAAAACTTACTGTACTTGTTAGAAAATGGTGTTATGTAGCATTAATTTATTGCACAAATAACAACTTAATACCGTTATGAGACATTCTGGGTTAACATCAGCCTGAAATTAGTCTTGAATTTAAGGCACAACCAGAAAATCTGTCAGTGCATCACTTGTAACATGGCAGAAGTTTTTTTCCTAGTTAGTTAGTTAACCTATGCATTTTATAAACTGAAACATATTTACATCCACATAAATAAATGATATTGTCCAAATCTAAGCTGCATGATCTCCAAGTGCCTCCCTGTTGATGCTCTGGACATGTACATTTTCCTGCTGCACTGATCCAAATGCGCTCTGTTCACTGCTGCATACACACTGTAAACAAATCTCAGAGTGGGTTGTAATACAGGTAATTAAATTATGCACGCTTCAGTTTTCTCAGAATTACCCCCCTCAGCTCCACCCTATCTTCTTTCTTTTTTTTTTTCTTTGAGATTTTTTGGCTCCGAAACTCTTCATCTCCCCTCCCTGCACTGTAGGTTTTTGGCTGATTTCCAAAGGCTAAAAATCAAGCGCTCGCTCTCTTTCACTCCTGGCTCTCGTGGTATGAGTGTGTGGCTGTCGTGTGCCAAACTAGCCGACTAGCTTTGGCAGTAATTAGCCACCTGTGTATACTTGCTCATAGCGTCGTATGAAGTCTATAAATATCCGTACATTATCACGCTTGCGTGAAGAGCGCGTATCTGCGGCAGCTGTCTATACACTAATCATCTGTACATATTAAATGAAGTAGCACTATATGGGGTGAAAGTGATACTTTGCAAACGAATGGTCTATAAATAAAAGTCCATTACATATCCAAAGACCTCACTTTTATGATGTTCACTTATTTTTTTATTTGAGCGGCAACCATTTTCTAATGTCATGAGGTTGATAAAGATATGTTTCGTGTAAGATTTTTGTTGGAGGGTCTGCAATTACAGATATTGCTTTATTTATAGAATGTTACATGATATGGCTTTAATCTGACCGTATGTACAGTATCCACATAGAAACAAGCGTGTGAGGCTACCTGGTTGGCAGCTGGCTCTTAGACATACAACTTGAAAACAAGTGTTCTTTGAAAATTCATTGAAAAACTTTTCATAAACGTAGAAATATTTGATAATATAGCCATATCAATTCTTAAAAAAAAAAAAAAAAACCACTTCAAGAAGTATCAATTTCCTCATCGTCATTGAGCACACTCTGGACAACTGTCAGGAAGCAATTAGCCTACTAGCACATTTAGTGTAATAATCAGCTAGCCAATGATATGTTATGCAATACTCATGCAAGCCTTTTTAGACAATGGAACTTGGCTTGGCAGGAAAGCTAATTAAAAGATAAAAATCACCTCCTTGCCTGTCCAATTAAAGTCGTCTGTCAGATATCACCTTGGAATAACTTCATCAGAGCGATATGAAAAGACAGTGTTTACATGCACGTGCCGAGGAGTGGAGGTGCACAGTGACTCCTAATGTTGTGTCTGTGCTCCCATATGCAAGCAGCCAGAGGAAAGATGGACAGGAACCAACAAGACAGAAGGAGAGAGACAAGGCAAGGAAGCAAAGGCAGTCTGAACACTGAGCGAACGCTGAAACCAAGATAGGGAGAGAAATGGGTTAGACAAGGCTAGCGGACGAGGAACAGAAAGCAGGAATTAACTGATAAAAGACAGTGAGGGGTGGACTGGGTTTAAAGGATTGGATGGGGGTGGGGAGATACTGACTATAACATACACTAAAATAAGCTGGTCAGAAGAAAGCTGGTGGAATCAACAGACTGAGGTGAATACAATTGAGGGATTAAAATTCCAAAACTATAAGTGTATAAAATGCAGGAGAAATATATTTGGGTAAAAAATTCAAGATTTTTGCCATAATAAGATAATGACTCAATATCTGTGGATTGAAGTCCAAGCTATTTATTTTGTATATAGAATAAGTAATAAAAAACATTCTTATAGTTGTGTATGATAGTCCCCTGTCATTTATTTTTCAAATTTAAACTTCTACTTGCAGCAAGTTGAAGGTGAATCAAACACAGGTCATTGATGGTTTGACATTATTTAATATAGTTCATTTAAAACATGGCTGTGTATGCTGTGTACACGCTTGCTAAATATATTAACATTGTTACTGAGTGTATATATGAAACTTTGCTTGATCGGTTCTTTTATTTTCCTAATACAGTTATGCCATGACCTAGTTAGCAAATTTTTCCCAAATCCCTAAAATTAACCTAATCATCTTAGTCCATACCCTACCCAAAATTCTGAAGTAATTATAAATGATAAACTTTTGCTAGCATAGCCACCAATGCAAAGTGATGCTGTGTTAAATAACTAAAATGGGCAAAAAAAAAATCCGGCAGATTAGGTACAGACTAGGGCTGTGCAATTAATCGGATTTCAAATTCAATTACGATTATTGCTGTAATCGTGATTATTGACTGTGACTCAAACGTATGTTCATATATATCAGTTGGAAAATGTAGTTTTCAGACAGTGTCTCCACAATTATAGAAAACATTTACCTATTTCTTTGAGATCTATCACCTATTTCATTTTATCTCTTCACTTTCTGTATTTAAGAGGAACTAACACTCTACATACTCTCTAAGCAAATAATCGCTGTTATTATTTTCATCATAATCGAGCAGCCCTTTGATAGACTTCACTTCACAATATTGGTTCAGCCAATATCCTGGTTTTGCCTTTAATAGGACAACAATGAAGCTATTGACAGTCTGATGTTGACCCAATTATTTGAAATGTATTCACCTTACATGACAACATTTTCTAACTAGCAAAAACAGTTTTAAGAAGAAAAAAGCTTTTAGTCCATACACTTACATCGGCAGATACTTGAAACTATGTATTGAAATCAGTATCGGAGCTGAAAAAGCTGGACTGGTGCATCCCTAGTTAACATGAAAGCTCTGAATGGAGTAATGACATGTGGGGATGTGGAAATATGTTCAATAAATGACCTTGGGCTTTAGGCGGCTGAGCTGATTGGAAGACGTGACATCAGAGATAATAGCCATTACCACTTACCGTCTACACATGCATAGACTACACACGAACTACCCACACACTGCACAGAGCACTGTCATTTCTCCTGGACCAATACCTCTCTAATAAAGCATACGTTTTCAATAAAAATGCTAATTATCTTTATACCATGGCACTGTCAGGTTAATTCTGCTTCTGTAAGGATGGAGATTTTCTAGGTGTAAAATCAGGTTTTGTCATAGCATAAAAAGTATGTGCTTTTGCATTGCTTTGATTAAATAAAAGGATTTCTATAGGGTGAAGCTAACTATTGAAAAATGTGTGGGTTTGCGGAATACAAAACATCCTACTTCTTTAGAAAAAAATCAATATGATAATAAAATGACAAAACGGCAAAGACTGTGCATTCTTAAAGTTTACCTCATCCATAGTTTTATAGCAAATTTCAGCAAGACCAAGATGGAACGCAAACCAGTACTCCATCTTCCTATCAGTAACCTTGAGTAAACCTTGAGATACCAAAACAACAGACATTCTTTCCCCATTGCCATAAAAACTAAATATGAGTGATTTATGACGGAGGTAAAGCAAACTGTAGAGGCATCAAGTATCTCACAAAACAACAATACAGATCGAATGACATTTGTTTGACATTTAGAATCCCATTTGGTCACACTTGTTGCGCTCATACTGTTCATTTTAAATCTGTTAGTTGGTGGAAAACTTGACCTGTCCTTGTCACTGCCTCTCAGTCCTACTGTATGGCATAGCAGTATTCGTTTGTTCATAAGGTGACCACTTTTGCACTAACCGTGTTTCAAAAAGAGATGCTTGAAAGAATTCATTTTCAATTTCAATTTCAATCTATGCAGAGAACGTCAGTTGGCTTGTTTGTATTCAAAATTGCCAACTTCGGTACTTTTGAGAATTTCCTCTTCAGTATGAATAAATACTCAGGCAGTGAACAATCAATTAAAAACTTTACAACTCAGGAGAATATTTCACCAGTGTGTTTTTAAAGAGACATGTTTGTGTTTAAACAAGAAATACTCATAAGTGCAGAAGTTAGCTATTTTAAATATAAACAAGCCAACTGACTTTCTGTGCACAAACCCTATTTGATGAGTAACAAATCTGCAATATCTGTACAGTGGAAACAAAAAATGTAAATACCAACATTATAAATAAAAGATTGTTGCTATAAAAAATAAAATAAAGGTGGTTTCAAGATAAGAAATTAGGCCTATTGTTCGACGTGTGCAATATATCAAAACAGAAGTAATTGTAATGAAGATATGTAAAATAGTGGTGTCTGTTATGTTTTAAAATTATACTAGCTGATTAAGAAAATAAACTAAAAGTTCATTTATTTATTTTTTTTTAAGGATAGCTGGTACAGGTTGTTGCTATATACCGGTCTTTAGACTTGGAACACCTGATTTTAAAATCTACAAAGTAGAATGCAGGTAGCTACTTCCTAAATCTCACATGCAGTATCTCTATCGGCACATAATTAATATCTACATGTGTTTTTTACAGCAATATGCTTGAGAACATCTTTTGTCAGATTGCAGAGTCTACTCAAGCACAGCCATTAAAATGCTGCTATTGTCAGTTTCTTAACACATATTCTTTTACATTAGTCTGTTAGAGCTAGTTGATTCATTGTGAACATATCCCAGAATTGCATTTCCTCTCACCCAAATGGGCACACATCTCTTTTCTATGATTCTGTTGCTTGCGTTTGTCCACAAGAGGGTAGCCTGAACGGTGAAACATGACCCAAACTCGCACACATAGCATCTGCACTTGTTTCAGCTTTAACACGATCTTTTCCAGTGATTGCTTATTTATCGGGACTTGTGCACAGCCACACCAGTTAGCATGCATTTTTCATGAGCTCCACATTTAATGGTGGCTTGTCTGTTGTGTGTATGTCCCTTTCTCCGTGTGTTTTACATGTTTGTGGTTTGCTGGCAGTTTTAGCTTTAAGATCTTTAAGAATTTATGCACATACCACTCAAAACTAGTGCAGCGGTGCTATATATAAACACCCGGAAGTTTTTCCAAATGTTTTTCCCTTTGAGGACTCAGCTTACATCCTTTAGATCCTCACTGCCTCCTCTCCTCTCTCCTAGGCTCCTCTCTCCTCTTCTCTGGGGACCGGTTCCATTCAGCAGTTCTCTAACGGTCTTGAAAGACACAAGGGCAGTGCCTGTAGGATTAGGTTTCTGCCGTGTTCACATTCCATCCAGATCCCCGGGGAGAGAGGTGGAATGGAATTTATACGCCACCAGAAAGTGTGCCATTTTGATACCGGCACGCGACGTCGGGCTCAAAGGATAATGGTTTAGATATAATAGCAAAGAGACAGAGTGGACGGTCGGCTCCACTGTGCACAGATGCTGACAGACTTTCATAGGAAAATTGAGAGACACAAAGGGCATCTAACCTTTGGAAAATAATTTAAATGCGGTACTTTTGACTGGTCAAAGGAAAAGAAATCCCATTAAAGTTCATGCCCATGTTTCTGTCGAGCATGTTGATTGAATCTGATCTAGCCACTAAATCAAGGATGTTTCTGTAGATGCAGTGCAAACTGTTATCTATTTAAGACAATCCTTATGTTGTTTGAGGTAGTAACAATTAGTTTGCAAAGGTACAACACACAAATCCAGAGAATGAAATGTCAATTTTTTGGGGTCCATACATTTTGACTTACAGTAATTTTAGCATTAAGCTTTGACATTGTAACATTCCTATGTATGAGATTGTCTTTATCTGTGTATCTGCCTAGGGACTACAGATGGAAAATAGCATTTTTGCTATAATCTGGCATATTTACACTGTAGCTGTTACAGATGTTCATTAATATGCACTGTCCTTATCAAATAAATAAAATGCAATCTTGTCCCATCCCCATTGCAAAAAAAATAGATGTAAATATAAATTATGGTTAGAAAAGTCAATTGTGAATAATGATTTACAATGATCTAAAAAGGCATATTATTCTTGAAAGTTTAATTATTTTTTCTATTTGTTTTTTTTTTTTTTTGCACATCAAATTATTATAAACGACTCGCTTTGAACTAGCCACAATGCCAAACTGTCAGTGAATGTTTCATGGGTGATTAGCTGATCTATTGGTCATATTTGGTCATGCTCCAAACTCCTGTGTACTGTATTTTACCGACTTTACAAGAAATAACGACCTACCCACTTAAAAGCAATCTCTCAAACTGACTGCTATAAAATAAATGGCTCCCCTTTTATTGCTGATGCATTGTCCCCAGACTATCGAGGACAACTGTGGTTACATTTGTCTAGCATGTTGCTTTGAGCCCATGGTGCTTTCTCCTTTCACCCGTAACTGTTGCCCATTTGTGTGTACGTGTGTCACATATGTGCCCCCCCCCTCCATTGGCTGTGCACTTTTCTCCGGCGCTTACGTAACTCTATTACCAATCACACACAGAAAGCATCCTGGCTCTTTCACAAGGTTAGGATGAAAGATGAGTATGATTATGAAGATCTGAGATTGTATTATCATGATTTCCTTATTATTGCATCATTAATCTATTTTTGTCTTGTCTCTCTTTTTCTCTCTTCTTTGCATATCCAATGTTCCGTCTATGGCTCGAGCAGAAGTAGAACAAAAAGGTAAGTCTGATACACACACATGCACACGCATTTGTATAGTGCTCCAAGGCAAGGTTTGGTGTCACTTTTTGATGCCAGCACCTCAAGCTTTTTATACCTCGACATTTCTCTCAAAGAGGCTGATGCTATATTAAGATTGCCTCATCTCGGGCTATGGTGCCAATTCGGAAACACTCATTATGCTCACTTGAGTTCTGCATTTTTATATGGTGTTGTGAAGTGTCAGACTCATTACAATACATGGGTTTTGCAAATAAGATCAGAGTTATGTAATATCATCATAACTAGTTAATTTGCAATTACAGAACCCATTCACTAAATACTAATTTAGTGTTATCCGTGAAACTAAGATTAAATCAAAGGTTATATATTATGCAAAATCAACTGTATTGAGCTTTTAACTTTGTTTGTTTCCTTATTGTTAGTAGACTGAGTGGCTTTTTGATTGATTTGTGTGTGCATGATTAGAATGAGAGAAAGAAAATGTATTTATGTACCACATTATTGTAGAAACTGCAAACCAAGGTGTTTCACAACAAAGGCAAAAAATAAATGTATCAAAGAAGTATATATAAAAGCAATAAAAATCTTTCATTGCTATTTAATTGATGCCTGTTTGCTCAGAAAATTCTTATTTTCACCGACCTACATCCCACCTACATAGACATTTTCTTGAACTTTTTGGGAACTCAACAAAATGTCTGGATAACCAATAGCTGTGTGGGGCTGTGTGTATGAATTTGCTTTATTTGTTAACCCTGTCATGAGGGAACCAATGTCCTGGCGCAATGTCAATGAGAAAGACTTCAGCCACACATGACCCCTAACAGAAATAGCCAGTAGACAATGAATGAATGAATATTTTTCTATGATGTTGCGTCGGATGTCACTTAGCAACCTCTCTGAGCCAATGAACGTGGAATTGCATTGACATTTAATATTCCAGCCGTTCCAAGTGATGAGAAAATTATTCCGGTGCAGTGAAAACCCAATTCTTTTCCTATCAATATTCACAGCCCTCTGCATTGGAAGTTACCAAGCAGAATGGGAAAACCACAGTGCACATCTGGTCTTTGTATGCGACAACATTCCAGTCAAATTACAAAGGTCCCTACCACACAGTTCCTATTCCGAATTTACTGCATCTCCCACATCACACATAAAACATGACCCCAGTATCCCATGATGGGAGAACGGAGCAAAGAGTGGGGGATGACTTATCGCAACAATTGAAGAAACAGCAGGCGATAAAAGATGTGTGGTTCATACAGTCGTTTCTGACAGGAATAGAATAGGAAGAAAGAGTTTGTCGACTAATGAGGAGCTTTGGAGAGCGAGAGAAGGGGGTACAGAGAACAAAATGTGCCATTCCTCTCCTCTGCTTTTCACTGTTAGAGCAGGGTATAATCTGTTGAATAGACTGTGTGCTGTTGCTATGTCTGAGAATGACAGTGACTTTACAGGGATCATAACACAGTAAACCTATCCTGTCATTGTCACTTACGGGTAGTTAAGGTCAGGGTGCACAGACTAGTATTAGCAGGGCTGTTAAAAGCCATTTTATAAGTGAAAATGTAGTCTTTGTTGGAGGTCTGGGCAATGAATCAAAAAAATTAAGACTGAATCAAATCGAATCGTCAATTTTTTGATTGTGGGTTTTGAATCGAAAAATATAAAACCAATCCTTTGTCGGTAAAAGTCAAACTTTGAGGCAGAATACTGATACATATAAAAAAAAATAATAATAAAATAAATGGGACTATTTAAATCTCTTTTTTGTGTTTGTGTTTATGTTCATAAATGTCTTAAAAAAGGTTAAACAAAATCAAATTGAACGTTTAGATTGATCAACAGGAGGAAAGAAATCATGGTTATATTTTTTTTCCAGATCATCCAGTGTAGTAAGTGTGTAATTAAATACTAGTATCAAATAAAGTAATGCATTGTAAGACCTTCTGCAATTTATGTATTTGATATATGTCAATGTTTGGGTTAATCCCTTTTTAGAACTACCTTACCCATGCTTTTTTTTTTCTCATTTTAGATTTGGTTCAGTCTAATTTTAAACACAACCTGCCCGAATCAAGCCTATAATCCCAAAAATCGCAATGCAACTGACTATTTTATTATTTTAAGAACTAATATACACAGAAAATATGCTTCTTGAATTCATCTTGCAAAACCCTGCTCTTAGTGTAAAATGCTTTGTCTTAAGAATTAGATTATATATGCTTTGAAACCTTCAGGCATAAGAACTATCCAAAATAGGTAAAACTACTTGTTTAAATTTAAACTTTTTGCTACCTATTCAGGCTTGATTTGCTTATACTTTAGTTAGAAAGAGAAAAAAGAGACTTACTGTATGTTGACAATATTTTTAATGGGTTAAATATATTTATTGTTTCACAAATTTGAAACTGTCCTCTTTCTCTTGCCGTAGTCTTTCTCTGCCCTGGGATCCTGCGCGGAGTCTACCAGAGTGAGCACCTCTTTGAATCGGACCACCAGTCTGGAGCGTGGTGCAAAGACCCTCTCCAGGCCTCCGACAAGATCTACTACATGCCCTGGACGCCGTACCGCACCGACACTCTCACCGAGTATTCGTCTAAAGAGGATTTCATAGCAGGACGTCCCACCACGACTTACAAGCTGCCTCATCGCGTAGATGGGACTGGCTTTGTGGTTTACGATGGGGCACTTTTTTCAACAAGGAACGCACAAGAAATATTGTGAAGTTTGACTTGCGTACACGTATCAAAAGCGGAGAGGCTATTATTGCCAACGCTAACTATCACGACACGTCTCCATATCGTTGGGGAGGCAAGTCGGACATTGATCTAGCCGTGGATGAAAATGGCTTATGGGTGATTTATGCAACAGAGCAAAATAATGGACGGATTGTTGTAAGCCAGCTCAATCCATATACATTAAGAATAGAAGGATCTTGGGACACAAATTATGACAAACGCTCAGCTTCCAATGCATTCATGATATGCGGGGTGCTCTATGTGGTGAAAACGGTTTATGAAGATGATGATAATGAAGGGACAGGGAACAAAATCGATTACATGTACAATACAGACAAGAGCAAAGAAGTGACTGTGAATATCCCTTTCCCCAACTCTACCAGTACATCGCTGCAGTGGATTACAACCCCAGAGACAACCTGCTCTATGTGTGGAATAACTACCATGTGGTCAAGTACTCACTGGACTTTGGCAACAACGGTAAGAAAACACATTCTTTTTGTGTACGTAAGTTAATAGTATTAGTTAAGGATACGTTTATGTACAACGTGTTTGTTTATTAATTCAAGTAGGGCTGAGCATTATGGGGAGAAAAAAATACTGTTTCAACAACAAAATTAGTATTAGTACTGACTTTTTAAACAAGCAAACAATCCAATTTATTCTTCCAAAGGCTGACCTCTGTTCCAATAAACTGGCTTTAGACCTCTCTGTTTCAAAAAACTCAACTAATAATTGTAGATTTAAAATTTCAATCTTGATATTTCCGGATGGCAGCCAAGTATAACCAGCATATACAGTATTTATTTGCCTTGAATAATAATCAAGATTTCTATCACTGATATATTTACTTTAATCACTTTGGAAACCCTCAACACATTTCTTCAGTGTTTATTGAAAATACAATTATTTTGTATAATGTCATTCAACTTAGCATGCAGTTTTTTGAAAGCTGTACCATGTGTGCTGTACAGTCTTAGTTATAAAGCTCTTTGTTCTGGATTTCAAAGTATAAATAATATTTCTCAGAATGTGGAATAGGCTATATTAATGGTACACTGTTTCCCTTGGGTTGCGAGGGAAACCACATCTTTTGTTTTTGAATTCCACTAACAACTTGAGAAGCAACTTTCTAAAGCTGAAATGCCCTATTGTCTTGTCTCTGTACTAATAATGACACTTATTTCTTTGATTCACTTTAATGACGTTACAGTGAATTTGAGAGTAAATGCCCCAGCTTTTCCTGCACTACCTTCATTTCCTCTTCTGCCTAATCAATCATAATGCACAGTCTATATGGAGACAGGAAAGACGCATAATTTATTTTACACTGAACACTGCGTGAAACACGAAACACATGTTCAACTTGAGTTGGACTCTTTCTCAGTTGTGAGCAATCACTTGAGATTGCATGCTTGAATGTACAATTTCATTATCAAAATTTCACAGACCCTTAAAAGTGTGTTGAGTTTATGTGGTAAATAATAGTCACTATAATTTAGAATTTGTTAGCATACACAGTTGAGTAATTATTTGCAGAAAATGTCCACCGCTAATGGAGAGTTTAAAGAAGACTGATGATCATGTTTGGATGATCTTTTCACTTTAGCATCTGGAATTCATCTTCTTCTGAGCATTGTTTGCACTGGTCTTCATTGTGGAGACATAACACAAGGAAACAAAGTATCCAAATATTTGCTACATCTCAACCATAATGGGCTCAAAATGATTTTCTATTTGTTTTGTGGGCAGGAACGCAACAAAAGTTATGCTTAAGTTGCTCACTGTCTGCAAAACATAGCCCGTAATTAGGCTGTGTTTGCTAATACTAACTTCCTTTCTGTGGTTGTAATATGTCAGCCTAATGTTTACAGCCTTCTCGAGGGGCTACAAACACAATACACATTCATTACGGCTGACAGGCTCGAGAGCATCAAAATATATTATCCAATTCTAAATGTAAGTGAAGGTTACAGTCCTATTTCCCTGGCCAGAGTTACTAGCTTATAGACAAAGCATTTTGTTCTATCGTTTTGCTTGTTCAACTATCCTACTGCAAAAATCTAACTTAATACCAACCATTATTGCAACCTGAAATAACAAATGCATTGTTAACAAAAGGTTAGTGTTGTCAGGGTAAAATTTCAAACTTGATTTTAATACTCAGCAAGAGGCTCTGTACAAATCCCACTACGACTCTTTTTTAAACAATACACCCATAATATTTGTGCTTTCTTTATGAAATGTGTGGTCTTGCATTAGGTTTGATAAACTGAATTTTAACAATGATCAAATGTATTGATTTATTTGGAGTGATACTTCCTCGAAATAGTTTTAGTTCTGATAAGTGTCTGATTTACTCTAAAATTATATAGTGCAGTCCTTTAAAACAATAATACATTACTTGTGAATATATATACATTTAAACAAAAATACTGACAATTGCTACTGTACAGTCTGCCACTACTTACAAACTTATGTTATATGATGTAGACATAAAAAGATTGATTTCCACGAGTATGTGATGGTGCAGAGAAAAATGACTGGATTTGCAGTTTGCTCCATAGAAAAGTTGTGTTGCTGTGACTAGCATGATGTCCTTCTACATGCCAAGTGCAGCACAGGTCTGGGGAGTGCTTAACCTGCCTCCCTGCTCTGGTTGGAATCGCCTGATGCCCCTGGAGCCTGCAGGCCTATCTTCTTTGGTAATTGCCTCTCAGCACCTTTCCAATGGAGTGGTCAGCGCTGTCTGGCTGTGCCTTATTAAATGATGTCCGAATTAACACATGCTCTTACACGCAGTTAGGAAGCACGCTTACAAGGCATTACAGGTCGTAGCGCGGTGCTAAACTTTATTTCCACCGATCAGAAGATGTGTTTCCTGAGTGTGCTAATGCACTTAGGCCCTACAAGAGGTCCGTGTTTGTCTATTCATGAGTATGCTTATGTGTTTATTGCTCCCAAAGTGTGATCAGTCTCATAATAGAGCACTGGCCGGCTGTCTCAGGAGGCTTTAAAGACCAGATCAATGGGGATTCAATGTGGAGAATGACCTCCAATGCACAGCAACAAGCCAGACTGCTGACCAGGGGAAGATAAATACATACAATCGATGCAGGCCTGGCTTCTTTACTCTCTCACCTCTCCGTGCTCCCTCACTCAATAAAGACAAGGAATAAATTAACTACCTCAACTGCATGATTTTCTCATTATTTAGAAAGTGAGGCGACAAGGCACTTTAGGTCTAGTTCTGTGGCGTTTTTCTGACCTGATTTCTTCTTTCATGGTTCCCTAAAGAGTAGAATTAATTAACATGCGTTTAAAAGGATTTTGGCAAGAACTTGATAATCTTTTTATCACTAAGTATTTTTGTGAAATTTCTTTTTGATTGTTAAAAAATTTCAAATACAAATATTACAAATATATTTTTAAGAGGTACAGTTACATGTTTAGTTGACAGTTATTTTGTCCTATTTCTTGCTTCGATTCATGTACCTTTATCCGTTTGTAGCTTTACTAACATAATTTCAAGGCTAGATTATACTATTTCTGTATTTGTGATATCATTGTATAGCCTTGGGCAATATTCTATATTATAATGATTTCCTATGTGTGTGGGTTTTTTTTTGAGTAAATTGTTCTGATTTCTGCATTCCACTTGGTAGGAGGCCAAGAAAAAAGGCTGATTGCACATACTGTAATGTGAACACAGCTTATGTTCAGCACTTATGGACTTCATAAAGATATAAAATGAGACAGGAAGTGGGCCATGTGGGGAACGCAGACTGCTCTGGACCAAACATAATTGGGAGAGAAGTCAGAGTGAACCAATTATTCAGTTTCAGTACGCAAAGTCGTGTTGCTTTTTATAACATTGCCATGTACTGTAGAAACATGCTATTACTGGACATTTGTCAAAGTGTAACTGATTTATAAAAGGCCTTTTGTCAGTGCCTATCTTACATATTTCAAACATTTTTCCAACCACTGGTGGAATTATTGACAAAATTGTATCATTATTATTTTAGTATTTTATCATTATATTCTGTGCATATTTTATTGAAATGTGCCAATCCTGAATGAGTTTCATGCATTGCTAACATAAAATGTAAGACCTACAAATATATTTTGTGAACGTAAAAATACTCTATCATATCTTTTATTAGGTTTCAAAATAAAATATCAACTTTCAGTCCTAGTGTAATGAGAATTTCCAAAAAATACAGTGTTTTTCTTAGTATCAAAATATGTATGTCACCTTGTCACTTAAGCCCTCTGTGCTCAATCAGCTGAACATAATCTTTCTAAAATTTCCATCTCCTCTTATGCGCTGCTCCTTTCCACACTCATTGTCCTCCACATCTGCTGTGTTGTCTATTAAATTCCCCATTCTTTTCTCTCTAACACAAACACATGGCACTGACAATGCAGGAATCTCAAAGTTTCCCCTTCCCTTCTCATGTGTCGTTCTCTTTAGGTCAGCAGCTTTATCCAGCGCACAATCTCACAGTTTAAAAGTTTAACCACCATTTTCCCACATCACACAATGGCCCTGCTGCATAAACGCATACGTAACTTATTTGTAAGCTCCTGCAACCTGGGCTTGTTCCTCACGCTTTGCACATTGTCTTCTAACATGCGTATTATAAAGGCAAGATGCAAAGCTGAATAATTTATCATCTCCACCCGCTCGCTCTGTTTCACCAAAGTTTGTCAAAGTCTTTCAAAATTATTCATGTACCAGTATCTTCTAGAAAGCGAAAACAAGGCAAAAAATTCTGTATGTGTTTGTCACTGTTGGTAAATAACTTCAGAGTCGTCTTTGTTGAATTTGAAATGTTACCTTAAGTGAAAAGTGCAATAGTAATACTACTTAGTAGTAATATCAGTATCAGTTGTTGTTGGTTGTTGATTTAAATGATAGTTACTTGAGTTAATAATACTGCTTTATACAATTTATGAAAATGCAAAATGTATTTCACAAAAATTGCTTAACTAACCTATTGAATACATTTCCATTGACCTATGCCTTCTTCCAGTAATGCCTATGCAGCACATGCCAATGTTCAGTGCACTCCCATTATTACTGTGGCTTTTATTGTTGTGGAGTGTTTGTTCAAACTGTTTATTGTATAATTTTGGAAGACACTGCGTCGGTAAACTCTATAAAATCTCTTCCATCGTAAATGGTCTCTCAACTGTTACACTGTTGTTCACTGTCAGCCAAATGTCTGCAGTGCCAAGTCATATCTCCCATCTTAATAGCAGCGTAATCAGTGATTGGCATTGTAATCTATTCAAATGCACTTCTAGTGGGATGACCTCCGCTTGCCTCTTGCACCACTCTGTCAGTTTAAGGAAATTTAGAGCTTCACCCTTGAACCCTTAATGGCCTGAATCACAGAGTCCCATTTCCTGAAGGAAGTCAAGCATAGAGTATGCATTGTTTTAACCCTCAGTCTCTCTACTTATTTACTCCATCCTCTCCCCCTCCCCTTGTGTTGGCACCAGATTGCAATCAAGCAACATGACAGGAAATGCTGAAAACGAGCCAAAGTGGTTAATGGTTGGAGCAGAAACCCTCTTCCACCAGAAAACTGATTGCACCAGGCTTCTGCACACTTCCAGATTACCACACCAGGATTTGTTTATCGGAAAAGCCTTGATAGAGTACCACCCCAAAGCCAAACACAGAAGTATCATTAAATATTAATTAAAGTACTGGTTTACACATTGAAGTGTTTTGCAACATAAAAAGGTAGCTAATGTTATTGGTGATGGTGGTGATGTGGTGCTAGTGTTAGGTGTTAGTGGTGATGGTGCTTCTATCTTTATTTTACTGGGGTGCCCAAGCCCAAGAGGAAACATTATTGTTATTGATGTATTGTATTGTATTGTATTTTTTTAATAATTGCTAGAATATTAACATTAACTGTGACCGTCTACCGTTTTTTTCTGGAGATAAACTGTGAAAGTTTGAGTCCAAAGTGTTTGTAGTGAAAATAATCATGTTAGTAGTTACCAAAATACCTACTTAATCTCCATTGTCCCTTCATATTCATTTCATGGACTTTTACCCTAACACTTTAACCTTTGTGACTACTTGCCTAAACTTAACCTAACCATCTCTTTAATCCTAACCTTAACCTTATTTGAGCTTAAACCATGTTGCTGGTTTCATAATGAAGGATTTGCGGGAATCTTGGGGAACTGCCTTTTGTCCCTATAAGGAAGGCAGGTCCCCGTAAAGTGAGTGTGTTTACAACTTGTTTTCTTCTTTCACCTGAGTCTATCTAAGCAAGTTGAATGTGAATATTATTTGTATTTATAGGGAAGTAGAGCATGCACTTTAGGTTAATTATTTGAACTTCAGGGTAAAATATGACAGCTTTTCTCACAGTGCATTGTACTAATTGCATTCTGCCCCAGCACACTTCTGGTCCGTCACACTAGGATTAGTTTAAAGTCCTTGATAGACTTCCAGATCCCCTCTACACCACACACTCAGTGGCCTACATACCATCCTGTGTCTCCTTTGTTTCACTGCCACCATATTATTCCAGGTCCATCCACCATGTTGCCTATCTCCTGCTCTCCCAAATAGATTACGACAGGGCGGCCCCATGAGAGTGCCCACTCGGCTTCAGCGAAAGGGGTGCACCTGTTCCCTGCCTGTGCTGTGTCCTTATCGATTGGACTGCCCCTACCAGGCGGGCGGACTGGCGGGTGGGCTCTGTGTGCTCCTGGCCTGCTCACTGCGTCCTCTGTGCCAAACAGCAGATTGGCAAATTAAGCAGACCCAGGCAGAACAACAGGGAGGAGAGGAAACCCACCATCTCACAGGGAGTAGAGGCAAAGGCTAGACCGCCAACACTATTACTTACAATGTATTAGCATGCTGAGTGCTTAAAATGCCACATCTATTGGTAAGAGTATAATGATTCAAACACAACAGACAAAGACATAACTAATGCCAGTAGTAGTTTTCAATAGTCATTTTTTAGAACTGAGAACATTAGCAAGATTCAGGTCAAAGTTGCCTGATGTGTGCTCGCAACAGTGGCCAGTGTCATTCATTTATACTATAGGTGTGATCACAAACACCTGCTGTCTAACCACTCCACTCTGACTCCATCGTTTTACCCCTCTTTTACTCTTTTAGCAACTTACAAGCTTTGTTTGAAATGTGTCCGTGGGGGAAGTTTAGGGGATGAGCATCACTTAAAATTAGATATTGCTCAATCTTTTCTTTGGACCCAGTAATGGTGATAATGCCTAAAGAACACTATGAGAACACTGCTATAGGGCTGTGCAATTAATCAAATTTCAATTCTGATTATTGCTGTAATCGTTTGCAAAAGTTGTGTAATCGAGTAACCATGATTATTGACCGTAACTTATTACCCTTTTGTAAGTGCTCTTTATTTCCTTGATATAATAGGTGGTTTCTTTACAATTGTAGAATACAGTACATGTACGTTTATTTCTGTGAGATCTGTCACATATTTCTTTTTATCTCTTTACTGCATTTAAGGGGCACTAAGACTCTGCAGTCTAAGCAAATAGTCATTTCAATTATGATTTAAATAATTGTGATTATTATTTTCATCATAATCAAGCAGCCCTAATTCTCCAATATCCTGTTTGTGGCCAAACAGAAATGAGGATTTATTTAACTTTGTTAGTTGGACTGGATCACTCTTACTCCGGCTGTCAAAACCTCAGCAGCAGTGAAGGTAGAGGCACAGAGGGGCGGAGCTCGAGCTAAGTAGGCACAGTGATCAGAGAAACAGATCAGTTTAGTCAAATAGTTTGGCTTTTATTCAAATTATAGGAATAAAGTGAACACAGGCATATTGAACATATAATAATGAATTAATGTTTGTGAGATTTCATTTGCTAGCTAGGATTTAATTTACATAAAAAATATTTAAAAAATTTACCTGCAAATTTGTTGAATTAAAATTGTTAAACAAAAATCATTTACTGGTAAATTATTTAAAAATCTTGTCCCATCTTAATCTCATGGACCCAATCTTATGATTCTGTGAATGTGTACTTTTCCGCTTATTCCTACTAACATTATTCTTATTAAATTAAATACACTTTTTTTTTGTTTTGAGATAAAACATTCTTCTAATTTGTATATGATTGGCTTAAGAATCTGCTCAAGGTGTTTCAAACCTTTGCAGAGATGCAATATTATTATGCAACGGGCTACAGAAGTGAGCTGTGCATACGAGACTTTGGAACGTGACTGTGCCTGGCAGCCATTTTGAAGGAGGCTCTATTAGTTGAGGTTGTTTTTCTATCTCTGAGTATCAAGCTTTGAAGTGTGTCGCTCTGTTTTATCAGCAGGGCTCGAGCAACTTGCCATGAGCTTTCTGTGTGTGCGTTCAAATGCGTGTGTGTTGTCGAACCATAGGGCCAGTGTCTTATCACAGAATGCAGCTCTATTGGATGTCTGTGGCCGCTGTATCCAGCCTGGAAAGCAATGCACCCTCCAGTCAGATTATCTTTGGCTCTTACTCCTGTGGACCCATACCCCCCCATGGTTTGCCTTTAGGACCACATTTGAAAAACATGGGAGAGACAAAAACACAGACTGCTTTTTATACCCAAAACAATTTAATGAGTTTTGATACACTGCTTTTTTTTACTTTATGATCACATAATAACTTACTAAGCCTTGAATTCTTCTGCAATAAACACTCAGTGAGTCATGACTAATTAAACATTTGGGCTGAACATTTTTGAAGCTGTCTATAAATACCTAATTGTGATTTTTCTAGCTCTGCAATCCAGTTTAATTTGCAATTTTCATCTTGTTGGTATGTTGTTAAACCCTCCCATTTTAAACATGTCCACAAGGAAATAAGGATTATTTTATTTGTTTTTTATAAAAGCTGAAAAATGTATACATTAATTAAAACTAATCAATTATTTAATAATAGAAATATAATGTACAAATTTACTAACACAAATGCATTCAATGTGCTGAGAGAGGAGATTTCAGCAAAATACAATGCATTATGGCTTCTCTGATTAAAAGTAGTCCATCCAACTCTATTACTTGCTTTACAGTGTCACTCCATTAGCTAGATACATTTGCCTTGTTCAAGATCTGAAACACGTTTTTCAGTCAATTTACTGCCTCGTCATTTCATTATATACAGTAACACTGCTCTACAGTTTATGCTCAGTATAGTCTTTTCACAGTAAATTTTTGCAGACATCTGCCTTACATGGTATACTTTCTGCTGAAACAGTTATATTTTCAGAAAACTATGATAACAAACAAACAAACAAATAAAAAACAATGCAGAGGAAGGGCCGGAGTTTGTACATGACATGTGTCTGTGTGTCAGATGATCATGTGCGGGCACTGGCTGACTGACACTAGACTGACATGTCCACAGGCGCACGGTTGCAGCCTCACCTTCCCCCAAGCACGCTGTTGGACCGGCCGAGTCAACAAGCCAACCAAACAATTACAAATACAATATATACAATCGTAACAGCTGATGTAATCAGTTTAGAAAGTAGCAAGATGGAGTTTGAAGAGTTGCTATGGAGTCTGACATGTTGCCATGGAGTTGGCTATAGATTTGGTGGGTTAAAACAGATGGCTTATTGGTTTGAGTTTGGGTCACTGCCAGTGGTTGTAAATATAATTATCTCATCTTTTTTATATTCAAGTATTCTCTGTGCAATAAAGCAATTAAAACAAACAAAAAAAATAATAACAGAAAGTTATAGTGTCTGTAGTATAAGGCTCGGGATCATGCCATCACACAAGAATACAATTTTCAGGCCTCAGGTTAAACTAGCAATAACTTTAAAAAGGTAAAAAAAAAAATAATAATAATAAATTAGCATTCGTTAAAAGGATCCTGACATTAGAGTGGGATGCATTTATTTCCCGTGGTGATTCTGCAGTTTATGGGGTTGGTCCATATCCTTGATTTTATAACTTTATTTATTTAGCTACCTTTTGCATTGTGTATTCCTGTGAAAGTTTAGCACTTGCTGCAAACATGGGGGATCTCTATGGTTATACGTTTTAACATACCATCTCAAACCAAGATTAAATTGACCAGGAAAGTCCCACTGAGATTTAGAATCCCTTTTGCAGGGGAGTCCTGGGGAGGCATTTTAATGGACATGTTTTTAATGGTTGGGGAAACTGGAGTATCCAGAGGAAACCTATGCAGACACACAGGGAACATGCAAACTCCACATAGAAGGTCCCTGTTAGTTGATCCCAGGACCTTCTTGCTATGAGGCCAGAGCACTAACCGCTGCGCCACCATCACCATTTGTCATTCTGTCTTAAGAAATCTTAAACTTAAGCCTACACTGCATAAGATTAGCATTTTTCTTTTTCTGAGTAGTTTATGTTATATGAAAGTATCAAAATAATAATAAAAAAACATCTGCTGCATTTTATCAAGCCTGAATGTACAACCTTGGACAAAATAATTCATGATAAAGCTGGACATGGTCCTTGGGGCAGTGAGCCAGTGCACTGCAGCAAGAGAAGAAAAATCATTTGTGCTGTTTAGTCCTGTGCTATGGGGAGATCGTTAGCATCTGTTTACCAGTTCTGGTTTGTGTAGTGAGTAATGCTTGTTAGTGAGTATTTGAATATGAGACATGAGCTCTATATGTCCAAAAAACTACTCAGCCAAGATTCACGAAGGAACTTACGTATTACAATATTTTCAAAAATATTGTCAAAAATATGTTTATTCGACAAAGAACAAAGCACAATACATCTACACGGCAAATGTAAAATTCTCACGTAAAATTATTTTTTTATACCAGAACTAGTGCAAGAACATCAACATTGATTTGATATGTTAACATGAAGCTCAACTTGACATTCCCTTTTTGACTTAACACTTGACTTGAGGTCAAAGAAACTTGTGAATCTCTGTCTCATTGTACAGTAATTGTCATTATATGTTGGAAAGTAGTTTCTGTGAAAAACAGTAGATCACAGTGGCATCGAAATCGGTTTTAGGAATCAAACCAGACCCCTTGAAGATTTTAGATTTCTTTATGCTTTATAAAACTATAGTATGCATGTTTTTCAAATGGAAGGCATGTAAGTGAATATTTAAACTTTATGCAGTATGTCCAGAAAAACAACTGAACCAAGGCTGACTGACAAGCTTAGGGGCTAAAAGAGCATACTGAAATATTTGTATTCTTTCATTATTGACTTAAAAGACACCTTGATCATTAAAATGTTTGTACTTAATGAGAAGTTGTGCTCTCCTCATGTTGTTGATCTCATGTTGTGTACTCAAAGAGTGCAGCGTTTAGGTTAGCTGACATCACAAACTTGTCATTGCACATTTATTCAAGTCTACCCCAAACCTAAACGCGGGGAGATGTGTCAGTTCCCATGAGTACAACCTCCAGCCTTGTGCTCCATCAATGTTGCATGAGTGTGTTATGTCAGCCCATCTTCTCTCCGCATTTCCTCTTTGATGAACACTTCACTTTACAGCGTGATTTTTTATTCAAAGCAGACGCACATAAAGGGAGTGTGGAAGGATCTGATAGAAATGCAGACAGGTACATAACGTGGCAGGAAGAGGCAATCAAATCAGGTGTAGATGTCAAGTCTGGATACTGAATGATTTAATAGTGCTTATGTATATGGACATTCATACTTACTGCTGCTATTTCTGCTACTACTTAATCTAAGACTATTACTGTTGAAGGATGTCTAGATTATTAGGTTGCTTGATAATCGTGCGTATTCAAGTCACAAGACAATAGAAGAACAAAAGGACATGATGATAGATGTATGTATTTTATCATTTATTTTACTAGAAGTCTTGCAGGACTTTCTCCCATCAGTCCTTGTCCTTTGCAGCAGCTCCTCCTCTTGCTGCTCCTGATAAAAACAGCCTGCTACTCTTCTCTATTTTACCATGTAGCTAAATATAACATGCAAAGATGTTGAAAGAATAATCATGTCTAAAGTCTATTTCTGTAAAGTTGTAATAGTTAGACCCTGTCAGTCCATGAGAGTGGATCTTTCCTTCACTGTGGTTCTCCTCAAGGTTTCTCTTTTTTCAACAGGGTTTGCTTGTTGCTGTGAATGTGAATGCTAGTCTGCTTCTGTATCATTGGCCAATGTTTGATTTTATAACTTTCTGTCTGTTAAATCAACAATCTTTTGCAGCAGTCAAAATACTTCAAAGAAATAATTAGTTACATCTGAAGCCAATGCATTTGTTCAGTATTTAAAAGTTCATATAGTCATATCTGGGCTAACAAGTATCGATACTTAGACTTCAGTGGCACAGCTCTGTCACAGAAAACTTTTCAGACAATGCAGCAGAAAGAAGATTTTTCCTAGAAACCTGCTTTTTTACACACTTACACAACAAAGTGTGAGGTCTCTGTCAGTCTGTGAATTATGTTTCTAGTCTATAAGACCACAAAGAAACGTCAGATTAAGTTCTTAAAAACATTTTAGTTTAGTTTAGTTTTAAGTTGCTTGTGACTGCAGCGTGAACCTTGCGGAGAACACCCGCTGTAAATAAACTGACAGCATGACAACGTCATGTCGTTAAAAACTGTCAATTGTACATACAACATCATTTCATCAATTTCAATATCATTTCATTTAGTTCATCACAAGTCTGAGGTTGACTCTTCAAGCGGAGGAAAGAAAGGCAGTTGCTTTTCTCCGCTGCTCTTTCGCTGCACAGGCTAAACTTAGTATCGTGACAACCTAAGCAGCCACACTTGCTGTTTACTTCTTTTAGGTGCAAAAGGATGGTAAAATTGACCATTTACTAACAACACAAAAACAACAGAGAACTCATGGAGACACCAAAGTCTGAGATATTACTATTACTAGGTTACTAGGTGATACTATTTTAGAATCAAGCCATCCTTGTCAAATTAACATGTAGATCCAAAATCAATATCAAAAATATCTAAATGACTTAAAAAACCAACCCTTATACTAGGGCTGGGCGATATGGCAAAACATTTACATCACAATTTTCTTCTTTTCTTCTTCACGATTTCAATTTAATCACGATTCTTGAAGATTGTTTATTTTCCTATTGTCTTTGAGATAAATACAATTCACTATCAATAGTTAAATCCAACTGTCAAAGGATGATTAGTGTTGCCAGATTTCACAAGAAACAAGCAAACTCAGTCCTTCAAAAAAAAGTAGTAAAATAATCGATTATTTAGAACATTTTGCGTTGCTGCAAAACATATCATGTGGTTTTTTTTTACATTGACAACAACTTTTAGACATGAAAACATGCTAAAAATATATAAATTGATATATTTTAATAAATCAAACTTGAGCAATTGCTAATATTCATTCCTTTTACGAACTAAAAGTGCAGTCCAAAAGAGATAAAAAAAAAAAAGCCCAAAGCGCTGTAAAGACTTAGATTTGGAAACTCTGTGACTAAGAGTAAAAGTTTGGAAAAAATAGTTGGAAAAAAAAATTGGAAAAAATCTTTGAACAGAGAAAAAGGAAATCATGATCTGACGATTTCATCAAAAAAGCAGATTGCACAGAGATGAGCTGACAGTTCGATGATTTTATCGCAATATTGCCCAGCCCTACCTTATACACATAATTATGAACAGATGCATAATAGATGAGATAGTTCCCAGATCATGCGACGCTGCCATATTGTCACACGGTCGCTCTTCCTCACCTCCACCTTCACCGCCCTGTAGTTCAAATGACAGCAGACATCAAGCTCACACACACACTATTACTCTCCCATTGTTGTGGCAGCACCCTTAATAGAGCTTCCAGGAGATAGACACATCCCAGTTTCGTAACTACTGCTACACACACATACACTTGGGCGCATGCAGATTGACAGCTAGTCCCCAGGCCACCGCTGCCACGCATGATTGATGGCAATGTTCCGTGGAGAATGCGTGAGGCAGAGACTGAGCGCCGGTGATTCGGGAAGTGGCACAGTTTAGGTGCTGCTGTTGTGTGTTGGGGAGAACAGAGTGTACAGGAGGAGCGGAGATGTTACAGGCCTGTCAGTCATCGGGATAGACAGACACTGAAAGGAAATACACTAGGAGGAAAAGAAGAGTCCTTAATTAAACTTAAGGGGAGAAGGCAATCTATCTGCTCAAGTTTGCCTACGCACTGCAAGAAGGCTTCAAAATAGTAACGGCCGATTATACCTTGAATCAAGTGGACGCTTGCATTATTGTAAAAATACTATATACACACTATGAATAACTGCTCAACAGCACAAATATAATGTCAAACTATCTATTCTGGTGGCATTGTCCACTAAATAATAGACAGCTTGTTCATTAAATGTAGGAAGTGAGCTTATTATTTTTTTTAGTATCACACTAGCTTCTACAGCACAGTTAATCATGCTCTGACTCTAAAAATTGTGAAAGTACTACAAGAATCCTGTCAAAAGATTTAAATGTAATTGGTTTGTTTGTTTGTTTACATTTTTAAGATGGCAAAAAGTAAGATATAATGCCTTTAAATTTCTCTTTAGAGATAAGTAAAGCATCATTCAATTTTTTGTCCCCTAAAATAAAAAAAACAAAACACCAGAGAGACTTTTGAGAGCGAACCCATCAAGATTTCTTTTTCCTTTCAGGATTCCTAAAATGAAGGCAAAAAAAAAAATGTAACCTTAAAGACCCACATAAAATATAATAATGATTGTGTGTTGATAATATGCTCTTAACATTTAGTTCACTTCCTCTCTCTATGTAATGTAATGATGAAGACATTTAATTAGCGTTTCACTTGGAATGTACTATGTAGCCTTTAATTACATAGCGTTTTCTCACTACATCTATTATTGCCACGTCTGGACCACAAGGCAAAACACTCCAACTGGCATTCCACGATAACTGGCATTGGAATATTATAGCTGTCCTAGCGTGTGAGACACTATTACTCATGCTGAATCTCAGTAACTTCAAAATTTATAACACAGTTTTGAGTTGAATTCATTTTTGAGTTTTTTTCTGCAACTAGGTCAGACTAGTATAAGAAAACAAAAGAATGTTGCAGAGGAGTTCAGAGGTTTTTCTGGGGATGCATTTGATTTGCTTATTTTCTGCTGTTCACACCAGGAAACGCAGACATCATTTGACACCAATTATCCGTGTGCAAACAAAGTACACTTATTGTGCTAATATCTCTGTTGATTATGCGAGCCATTCACTTGTGCAAGGGAAATAACAGGTGCAGAAGTTACCACAGCAAAATGAACTGCTAAATTACTCACACCAAATTGCATAGTAAAGCTCACAATACTTATGACAAACAACCCCACAGTACACCGTATTGTTTTGGAGTAAGCAGCCCTTAAATATGTTTTTTTTAAGAGTGTTTTATCTTGAAACCATTTTTAAAATAAGCTATTTAAATATTGTACTATTAACACAATACAATGTGCATGATGAATAGCAAAAAAACAGACTTTTAAACTATGTTACGACAGAACAGAGCCATGACCCACTGCAAGAAGAAAATCTGAGACACAAGGAACATGTAGTGTGATTTTGGTGTTCAGTTCAAAGGATAATGTTTTAGGTTGCCAGATTTTAAGACTTACTGATTGATTATAGAATCTGGCGACCCAAAATGGCATAATCAGCTTGAAAACAAACACCAAATTATAACCTAAACATACTGTATCAAGTTTTTAAAAATCAACATAATAATTGTTTAAAGTAAAACCAGTATTTGATTAGAAGACTTCTTATCTGGGAATATAGACATTAGGTACTTATGCAATTTGAAAGCATATTTTGACACAGCCTAGAGAAAAGAAAATTACCTTTATCTAAAATAACTTTGTGTCCCATACAGTAGGTAAATTCTGTTTGCATTAACACAAAACATATGTATCCTTGTGAAGCTTTGGCACAGAAAGTGGCTTTACCATTTGTTGTTTGTCTCTCTTTCTGAGAATCGATGCTGAACTTTAGTCCACTGATCCCCAGCTCATCAAAAATCCACAGTAAACCAAAACAACAGCTCTGTGTGCTTTGAGGTGAACAACATCTTTTTTTCTGAGAACCTAATGCCTGTGTCGTTTCTTCACAGACTTTCGGCCTCCTGTGATGCCGCCAAACCGAGGAGGAGGAGGAGGAGGGTCTTCTTCCACCAGTCGCACAACAACCACCCGTGCTCCTCCATACTACACCACGCCTAGGCCGCTCCTCACCACCTCTCCTGGTCAGCGGTACCGAACAACCACCACCATACGGTCGCCCATGCTTGTCCCAGCAGGGGGCTCATCCTCTGACACAAACCAGATCCCAGACGTAAACCAGAAAGGGCCAGGACGCACGCCTGTAGTAGTCCCACCTCCAGCTGCTCCTCAGCCTCCTGTGATGCCCCCTCAGGACTTCTGCACTCCTCGAATCACAGCAGATATATCCTGGCCACGCACTCAGCAAGGACAGCTCGCCAAACAGCCTTGTCCAGTGGGAACTCTGGGTAAGAACTTGTGCACTAAACCATTTAGAACTCACCAACTAAAAACCTAATGAAAGTTTTTCTTAGTGGGTTTTTGATCTTAAGATATCTTTGAGATACACCAAAGAGTAATCTATTTTTTCATGTAAAAATCAAATAGCAGGAGAGCATGTGCACTGATCAAAAGGTCTATTTACACAATTTCTTTAGAATGTGATGAAAATGTACTTTGAACTTGTTGCCCCAACATTACATTCCTTCTGCTTCTGGGAAAACATTTTCAATTATTTAGACCAAGTGAAAATTCAAACACTAATCTGTTACTCAGCAGTGATCTGGCAGTATCAGTCATAACAATAGACCTTTTTAAAACAAGTGAGTACCCTTTCAGTTTTACTTTCAGGAGGCTTAAAGTCCTAACATAAGGCTGCACAAATCAAGATCAAAACTTTTTAAAAATACAGTAGCACAGGCTGCTTTCATTGGATTAAAAACTGTTTTTGAATCTGCTAAATTTTCTAAAATATTGAAGCCTTTTTCTAATTTTTTTCCTTTATTCACAACCACATATAAGTCTTTCTTAAGGCAGTTGTGGCAAAAAAGGAAACTTTCTGTAGTTGAACAAAAGAAAATAGACTAATTTAGGCTTCACAGAGAGACAGTGTTTGAGTTAAATCTCTTATATATTTTACAGGCATAAAGCTATATTAAACAATCTAGTGCAGTACAGCATTGTTTTTGCATTTAGAGTGGTGCTAAATTGATATTACTGTACTGTGTAGTGCTAAATTGATTGTATTGTGTTTTAGTCACACCTCAAAGTATGTTTGATTTTACCACTACAGCATGTGAGAAATAACGCCTTGGGATGCTAACAATTTCAAGTGGTGAATAAATTATTGGTGCATACAGTATTTTGCAAACAGTCTGTGGAATAATAATTAGCTCTCATCAAGGATACAATAGATACCAATATTGTACTATTTGTGCATATTTAATATAATTGTATAATATCTCTCAATAGAATTCAATTGGGATCCCAAGGTTGAGTGTCTATTATAAGTGAGCAATTTTAGCTTTGGACTGTAAATGAAATGGGGACAATTATCTGAAGACAGAATACGCTCTTTGAAAAGCCTGTCATAATATATTATTTGTAATTTAGAGTCATACAAAGTCACACCACACATTCACTTCCCTTTCCCCGTTTAAATCAATTAGCATCGGGGCATTTAGCTGTAATATGCTTAATGTACGGGCTGTTGCTGAATGACACAACTGGTTGATTTTCTGTGCTGTTTGCTGGTCTTGCAGGCGTGGCTACGTACATGTGCATGTCCCATTTGGGCTACTGGGATCCCCAAGGCCCGGACCTCAGCAACTGCACGTCGCCCTGGGTCAATCACATCATGCAGAAAGTAAGTAGCAGAGGAGACACAGTTTAAGGCTACGTGTTCTATGGATACAATCCCCGAGCTGTTTTGCCACGCATGAAAACACATTGACCACAGGGAAAGATTTGGGCCACCGATCCATTCTCTGCTTGTTAGCCCAAACTCACATGAAGAGAGCGTATTTAGCCACTGGGAGTTGGAAAATAAGGTCATTGTTAACCGCCGTCATAATAGGATCAAAGATGGATGTACTCTGAAAAAAAAACATTGTATTACTGAAAGTACAGCAGAAAAGTTTCCTTTCTAAAGCATACCCTATATACAGTATATGCCACATTAGATATTGTCAAGAAAAGGCATACCATTGCCATTTCAGCATTCAGTTTTGAGTATTCAGCTTAAAAAGTATTACTCAATAATACTAGTTATTACCACAATGCTTTTAAAATGTTTGTTTTTTTACTCAAGTGTGTAGTTTCAACTCTAATTTTAGTATTTTTTTATTAATTAGTCATTTGTTACATCATGTTTAACCCATTATAGCCAAATGTTTTTGATATAAAAAGAGACTGTTTGAGCGATTGTAGAATCATAATCAGTATAAAACAGTCACATCAGGTGCTCTTCAGAGAACTTGAGTGAGCCAGAAAATTATTAGGAAAGTGAAAAGAGATTCTAGAGACTTCGATGTTGCATATGCAGATTATTTATTAGTTTAGCAAAAACACTTCCAACACGTGTCTTCATTAGGACATTCATGTGTGTGGCTGTCTTAATTTGTAGTACCTGAGTCAATGGTACAATCACATATATATTACAGTATATCTATTATATCTCACAATAGAGGTTATGCAGATGACAACACCCATTCTAAATGTATAAGACTGAGTGGCAAGAAATGTAAGAGAGTCATAGAATTTTCTTTGTAAGAGCTCAAAATGTATTTTTCTGCGTCAAAAGTCCTTTGAGTTGAATGTTGTTGTATGTTTGGGTTTTACAAAATAACTAAACCAAATTGAAATTGAAAATACAACTAAAACAAGAAAAAGACGCTACAGATTAAGAACAAATTTAACCCACCACAACTCTGCAAAATATACTGGGTTTGTACCTGACTTGTAAAAAGACCAAATCAGGTAAACAATGGTAGAAAAACAGACAAACAGGAACCTTCTCTCACATTTATCACAGACTTTGGGATCACACATACAGTTGAACTTATTACCTAAATCAGTCACTGTTGTTCACAAACAAGCTTGTGAAAAAACTAGAAAAAATATTGTCTGTTTCCATTTTACCCCATACATTTAATTTGTGTAAAACAAAAACTCCAGGGATAAAGACTGAGCTATGAACAGCAAAGAAGTGCATTTTCTCTTTTGTGTTGCCTATACTTTTGCCCGCTCAGTCAGAATGTTTTAAAAAAGCATTAAAAAAAAAGTCTATGCATAATGAAAAAAAAAAGAAACTACAGTCATTTTTTGTTTCCTTTATTTATTTATCATATTTATTTATTTTTTCCCCACAGCATTTTGTGATCAAATCAGACTGCTGTATGTCTGCAAAAAAGGATTTGTGAAAGCATGGAAGTAAATGAACAGATTTAAATACCTTTTGCATTGTCAACTTTAATCGGGTGGTCCAGCTCTAGTTTATTTGAGGTGTGTGTGTCTTGTGGAAGTGTGCACTGTATCATTTGTATGTTACTGTATGTTATTTTAGCTCAGTGCTTCTGGTTTATCCCTCATATGAACAGAGTAGATCCAATTTGGGCTCAGAATGCAGCACAATGTTGGGGTTTGGGCTTTGTGTAAGATGGAGTAAGATGAGAGAAAAGGGCAGAGCACAGTTAGTTTCTGTAAAATGTTCTTACATGTTTTTATAAAAGCACATAAGCCCCGGGAATATCCACAATGCATCGCTCTGTATCTGTAACACTAATTCACTTTTTACGCTCGTCTTCCCTTGCCTCAGACGTCTTTTCAATTCTCCGTTTTCCGTGCTGTCCTTTGCTCTAGTCCTTTCATCTTTGAATGTGTCTTTAATCTTATTGTTTCTTTTTTTTTCCTTTTTACAGTGACTAACTTTCACATTTTCTTCTAACCTCTGTCTCACCTATTTAATTTGTTTTATGTTTTGCATTTCTGACCATTTACTGTTGGGCAAGATTGCTTTCATAGTGATCAAACTGAATGTGTGTGATTGTCTTGTTATAGAGTTTGTGGGTACAATTGTATTTAATAGGGCCGGAAATTAATTAAAAAAAAAAAAGTTATCACAAATTTGACAAAACCTGAATTGTGATTAATTTAACTTAATCACAATGACATGTCATTATTACTATTTTGTTATTGTGATACTTTAAATTATTAGTTTAGACATATTAGATACTATACAGCATACATTCTGAACTAATTAAAGGTAAAATAAACAAAACCACAACACAAATTATGCAATACAATATTTTCCAATACTATTTGGTTTGTTGGTATATCTTTGTAATTGAGCCTGTAATTATTGAGTTTATCCATATGAAAAATTGTCCAACATCAAATGGATGGATGGATTATTTTTCTACAATAGCCTCAGAAAGTGGTGCCTTCTTCAAAGATGTGATTATTGTGAACTACTGAGTTACTGAGGACCATGGACACTTTATGAGATCATCAAATAGTAGAGTGCGAACCCAACCTCTAGAAAGTTCTGGAGCTGAGCTGAAGACAGTGATGATGGTAACCACGGCTACAAGTACGTTTGTTGCAGTAGTTCCTGTTCCATCTTTAGGACCACATTTATATCTATAGTCTTTAGATTTAACTTGTTGCTGGAAATTGAATAAAAAAAAAAAGTCAAGCTAAGACATTAAAGTCATTTAAATAAATCCTCACTCCAACTCTGCTTCTAACTTCTCTATCTGACCTTTTTTCACCTTGACTGTTTTCCAGCTGCGCTCGGGTGAGACAGCTGCCATAGTGGCCCGAGAGCTGGCAGAGCAAACCAAAGGGCTGCTGCGGCCTGGAGATGTGCCCTCCACAGTGAGAGCCATGGCCCAGCTTGTGGAACTGCTGGATGTCCAGCTCAGGAACCTGACCCCAGGAGGCAAGGACAGCGCTGCCCGCAGTCTCACTAAGGTAATGCTGTCTGAACAAAGACTTGGCCCAGAGAGCAGGTCAATGCGTCTGAGTGATGGAATGGGAGATTTTTCTTTTTTGTACTTGAGGCTCCAGGTAGACAGCAAAGATGAATGGGCTGGAAAGAAAATGGAAAACATTGAGGGACAGTTTTAAATTATATTTTTTGATAAATGACAATTGTGGTGAGTTTTCAAACTGACAACCATTCTTCACAGGTACCAAAGTTTCTTTTCTTTTAAAACAGTACTTTGTTCTAATAATAAAACAACCTGTTTTCACAGTATCAGTTGTACAGCAGACACTATGAATAAAAGTTATGCATAATAAAGCTCATTTGAAATGATGAAATATCCATTTGCCTTCGTATAGTGCAGCAATGTGGCTCAAACCACTGAAACAATTGAATTAATTAGTTATGAACATAATTACAGTGTACAATGTATTTATCAGAGCAATCGTTCTGCTAGAGTTTTCACTTCCTTTGTAGCCACAGCTGAACTAAACAATTTCCTGTAAGCAATTCATACAACTGAAGGTATAAAAGTATAAGGGTTTTACAAGAAATACGATTTTCAAACAGTATCTAGTGACTATCATCCCATGCAAAGAATAAGCTGCATCTTCTTTACAATCACAGACACCATAAACTATACACTTAGAACAATAGATGCCTCCCTTCTCCTTTTCTCCACCTGTCTGCACCTCTCTATTAGCAGCCCTGTGAATGAATAGCACAACCAATTCATCTGTGTTGTGCTGTTGACCAAATGGCCTGTTAAAGGTTGAATTAGTAGAAAAGCTCTCTCCAGAAAACGAAAACGTTCCTCCCTACCTCCGTAATGGCCCAATTATGTATACCTAATTGAGTAATAGGCCAGCTTATTATGCAAATGTTGGTTAGGATCTAAAATGACCAATCATGCACTAGTGGCACCGTAATTAATACCATCAATTCACTAGATTCTGAAAGATAGGACAGCAAAGTCAGTAAGACAAGACATTTGGAAAGCAATCTGTGGAACGTTGCAGGATAGTGTTGTGCTAGAAAGATTGCAAGTGAGACGAATAACAATAACTTCAGCAGGTTTTGTGAAATGTTAATGAGTTGAGTGTGCCTGCGTGTGCTTTTGAAAGGTGTTACTGTGCTAACAGACGCAATTTTTTGAATTTTCAGCTTCAGAAGAGAGAAAGGTCCTGCAGGTTTTTCACACAGGTACTTCCTCTTCCTGGTACCCTTGATTACTTTTGCCATCATATAGTCCCACTTTTTTTCTAATATTTTTTTGTCTCCGCATGTGAGCTGCCAAGCTGTGTGTGCTTGTGATCACACATAGAGATGCTATTTGTAGAAGGCAAAAGTAGCTGCTTTTATTCTATGATTTGCAGTTTTAACCCTTTGAGGAAAATGGCGTGTGAATATCAGGGATACTATGCTATACCTGCAAGTGCTTATGTGACTGCTTCTGCTTTTGCTAATAATATGTGAGATACTGTTAACCTCCTCCCAAAAAAACACAATTCCAATTTTTTTTAAAAAGTTGTTTGTTTCCAGACATTTAAGCTGACTACACAGCACTCCTGTCTGAAAAGGTGCTCAAGTTTCCTCAAAGGGTGTTGTTCAACCAGCATCGTTTTGCTTTCTTTTGCATTGTGAATCAATGGCACTGATAAGCCATGATCAATATCCATAATAGCTCATCTGTGTTGGTGCTGTTGTGTGCAGAATTGTAAACAGGCCTTGCTTGAGACCCACTATCCATCTCCATTCTCCGGGCCGTTCTCTCTGCGGCCTCTCAGGGAGACGACTGAGTGTGATGGATATTCGGTTCTGGCTTTGGCCCCATCGTGGCAGCATTGCTTTAAGAAATAATACCTGCTTGTGCTGTTTGGCTTATTGTTTACACTGTATGTTGTTGTTCGTCCGCCATGTTGTCTATGCATGAACTCACATATACTTATATCTACGGACATGTGTAAAAAAATTGATGTTCATTTGAATTTTCAATTTGAGCTATTTCATATCCAAGAGGTTTCCTTCTGAGCAGAAATTTTGAATCTGTCTCCACTCCTGATGACTTTGGGTATTACATCAATGTGGAAGTTAATGCAATCTCTAGCAGTTAGGACATGTGGTCAAATTGTGTTTATAAGTTTATGCTTCAGCACATTTATTTAAGTTGTCTAATATTTTAGTTTTTGGTCTACCTGAATATGTCTCTTGTGTGTGATAACTAGGATAAACAAAAATAGATGTATGATGCTCATAGCTGCTCCTTCTTCCAACACACACACTGTGATGGTCTAGCTCTTTTTCTCCTGATGAGGCTTTTTTCTGCTCTCCCCGGGAAAAGTCTGAACGTCAGCACTAGTCAGCAATGTCACATCATACAACATGGCTTTGGATGATATGCAAGCTGACACACACAAACTCATACCCACACAACGCTATATACATAAATTAAGGTTTTTATACTGATCTAATATGTCTCCTCGTATACACTCCCAGACAGTGTTTGGTACTGTTGCATATTACTAAAGGGACACTAGAATAGAGGCGTTTCTGTGTACTCTGTGGTATTTTTAATTTTGAAAAAGACAAATTATATTTATGAAAAAGATGGTGTTGAAGGAAGTTTTTTTTTGTACTCACTTTCTATAATTTGGGTAGCAGTTAAAATCCACTGTGAAATATCAAATTTAGTTTTGAATACATGTTCAAGGTTGAACTGTGCTTGCCCTTGTTCAAATTTGATATTCTACTTTTGTATAGAATAATTGAAAGATTCTCTTTTTTAAATCTGGATTTGTAAGTGAATCTCAGGACAAGGCTGTGTATTACTTTATTTTAATATATTAAATCTGTAACCCTGCCTTGAGTGAAATCCAACTGGCGGTGTAGGTTCAGGGGCCACTGCAAGGATGGGCCCTCAAAAAGCGTATAATATCTATTTATCAGACAAAACATGTAGTAAGTTCCCACCAAGTATGTGCACCCGGTGCTACACCCCTGTCTGCATTAGTTGCTCTGCACAGCAGCAACATTATGCAGATTTTGATCACACAGAAACAATGTATGTTAGTTTCCCAGCAACAAGACAAGACATTATTAGTTATTATTAATTTCATGTCATACTCGACTTCCCTGTACTACTGTGCAAGTGTTTGTTCCAATAGTATTATTTATTTGACGACTGTACACATTTGACTCCACTGATTAAAAGCACTTTCATATTAACCACATGGGTTCCAAACTAAATCCTGGTTGTTTTTGCACATCTGACTAGGATTCTTCAACATAGAAATGGGGGGCTGGGAATGATCGATTATATAATTAGCCTTTAGTAATGTGAAACAAAATTATAGCAACAGTGTCTGAGACTGCTGGATAGAAATGCGCGTGATTAGGGCTGTGGCGTGGCGCTGGCCTCTCCTCGTTAATTATCCGCCGCACTAATTGCCAAGTGAGGAAAGTGGGCTGGAGGTTTGGGTTCCTAATAGAGACAAAAAAATAATTGAATTCTCTTTTTATTTTCACTCCTTTTCTTCTGCTTTTCCTGCTCCTCCTTCTTCTCTCGTTCTCTCCATCTAGCATCGTTCGGGGAATTGGGGACTCGTTTCATGTATACTAAATTGGCAATTTATTCATGATGAAGTTGCTGGTGTGGAGAGGCTTTGATGCTGTGGGGTGAGTAAGGTAGATGCAGTGAGAGATAGAGAGGGAGGGATGAGGCTACCAAATTATACAGGAAAACATGTAAACGAGGAATAATGACCAGAGTACACTACTCAGTCTGTTCTCAAGTAAAAGTTACTTCATTAAAAAAGCAGAGAGAAAGAAAACAAAATCTATCAAGTGCATATTTTTTTCTTTATGTGAATTTGAGAAACAACATAGATTAGAAAAGATGTATTTATTTTCACTGGGACACTCAAACGACATAACGTGTAACCAAATAAAATGCATGATTCAATCAATTGGTGATTCATTTTTGATTTTTTAAATTTGGAGATATTTAAAGCATTAATGCAAATGAAAACGTATGAAAGTGTGATTGAGGAAACAGCAATGTCCAATTTACCCTTTGGTCAGAGCACACAGCGAATTTAAAAGTTGATTTAGCAACAACCACAGATCCACTGGAGACACATAGAAACTAGCACACACATTTTCTCGCCCATCCATAGTTGTACCTCCCAACCATGTGCGCATATACTGTACCGTGGGCCCATGGAGTGTGGTTGTGTAATTAGAAGTAGCAGCAGAGGCACCCACTCTGTCTCTCCACTGCTGTTTACGCTGGATTACCCTGACGCTTCAAAGCATTTCTCTTCTGCCCCATTTACTGGTATATGTGCGCTCAGCATCCCCACATCCCCTACAATACACACTTTCACACAAACCTTATCTGCCTCTCCAGAGTTTTGCTTCTCTTTGAAAACACTACTAAAAAAACAGTCTCCCTTTTTGCCCCTGAGTCCTTAAACTCTTCCCTGATAGAAATGTCACCAGTGGCACCAGCGCTCCTAGGCACCCCTAAAAACAGGAATATTCTGACTTTTCTGATTTCAAAATGTCTAGAGCTCAAGGAAATGCACACTTCTTTTCCTCTCCGTCTATCTCCAAAGATTCTATCACAGCTGAATTAAATTTCAATGAAAAATTATAAGAAATTGAAAAGATGAGATAATCATGAGTTCAATACATTTTTTAATGAGATTGGAAAAAGGAGCAGGTTATCTGGCTGGCATCAAAGTTAGTATCCCGGGAGCAGAAGAGTATATGAGTGCCACCGCTGTCATATCTGCTTTTGCCTGCAGAGAGTCGCACTATCTCACTCCCTATGCCCGCTCTTGTCTCTCACTCGCCCAGCCTGCTACAGTATAACAAGTGGAGCAGAATGATGCACAGCAATGCCTCTCTTGGCCCCTCGTGCTCACTCTCACGCCCACACACACACATAAACACCCACAGGAGTGTGCTGAAGGAACACAACACACACAACACATGCATCATTGACATAAATGGAGAGAAGTAGGAAGACATACCTGCCACTATAGCAGTATATATGACGTCTGTGAGAGCTGGGAATAGGTTTATGTTTTATCAGAGCTCTCCCTATAGAGGACATGTCCGCTGTATGGCTCAAGGGCTAGGCATGACCCGGTGTCTGATTTTGGCTTGGAGCTGGAATTATATTACCAGCTGCCCATCAGTGTCAGTGTTTTTTTTTTTTTTTTTTCATGCATTGCACTAAGCAAAAAAATAGTCTCAGCTATTTGTTAAACTAAACTTGAATAAAAGGATGTTATTATTGTTTTTTTATTCAGATGTTTTTATAAATACTAAAGTAATAATAATGTGTCTTACTATGGGCAACCGCGCAAAAACAGAAAATTTGCCTCCATCAGCTTATTTAAATGGAAATCTTGTTTAGCGCCATGATTCTATACTATGACTTAACATTTTTTGTCTCCATAAAATAGTACAGTTTTAACTTTAAATTTCACTGAGATTTCAGTGTACCATTTTTTACTCTCTGAAAGTTATATTGTGTCATCAGTTTTAAACCCAAAAACATGCATCAAAAGAATAGTCAAGGGCTGCAACTATAACGACCATTTTGCAAACAAATTAGTTAGTTGAGTATTGTTTAGATTTACTGGTTAGATGTTTAGAACTTAAAAGTTTGAGCTGAGATAACATTGCTTGAGAACTTTCAAGAAATGTACATTTTTTACAACTTTTATCTGAGGTTGTTCCCAGCTCCAGACATGTTTTGAACAGAACAGAATTATGTCAATAACATTTTAGTTGCAATCAAAGGCTGTCCAAGCAATACAATATTTTTTTTGTCTTTGTATGTTATGGTGAGGTCCTTATTATTCATCTAACTTTATGATTGCTTGTTTATTGCTGTTTGGAGTGTGATAAGCAACAGGAACCACAAACAGCAAAGCACAAAGACATGAGCTGAATGAATCGTAACCATCCACCAGAGAAAACCAAACAATAAGTAGATTCTGTGGTACGGAACACTCATTGGGGACTCCATTTTGTAACATTTGTCTCGAAGGTGTGGCCAATCCATCGCTTCACAATCCCATTATTATTGATTTAAAACATAATTTTAACCAACCATCAAATAGTCTGATTTGACCCCAACCACACAACAAAAGCACCCAAGCGTTTAAATTAAAATAAGCCAAAACGAAAGCAAATCCGTATGCTTAGGAATCCAGAACGGACCAATTTCGTTGACATTTTCCCTTGACACACAACTGAATAGATTTACAAAATTGTGCCCAATTTTACTGTCTCCACACTGAATTTATTTCCTTTTGTGTGCTAATCAGACCACTTGTGCTCATTCTCTTGTCATGTTCACACTAAGCTAACAATGTTGTGTTAATAATTACTATAAAATTGATAGGGGAAACCAAAATCTTTTTTATACTTGATAAAACACGGCAGACACATTTCCTGACATGCGTGTGCGCCTGCTTTTCCTAGTTTGTTTGCTGAAGCAGTGGATTAATTAGTTTTTGTTTACATGTAGCCTTCTCAAAACTCATTGGATATGCATTCTGGCTAATTAGCTCCTAGCACTAAAAGAGGACATCATATCAGCGTATTAGCTTGTTGGATAAGCACTCATTTCATGTGTGCTGCCATTTATCCATGTGTGGGTTGATTCGGCCTCAAAGTAAACAGGTAGGGATTAATTTGTTCATTTACAAGGCCAAATTGAGCGTTTTGTGCAATATTCCATTGACATAACCATATAAAAGCACCTTGTTTGTTCCCTGAAGTGAATGAGGCTATGAAAAGTCAAGTGATGTAGCAGGATTATGTGCCAAAGAAATTTTTACCTTGACCTTGTCATTTCCATAAGGAAACATCTTGGAAACATCTTTTTGTAAGATTAGGGCATCAGTGTTTCTTGTCCTGATTTATTTATTTTTCTTTGTTTCTTTTTTCCCCCACTTTTACTCCTGAGAGTGCAGGCGATAAGTGAAGAATGGGTTTTAGGGAGGTAAAACAGTAGTGTTGAGTAGGAGAAAATAAAGCGACGGACAGGACTGTGAGATATGTGTTTTGAGAGCACCTGGATTTCCACCTCTCCTGGTCCCAGTGGACTCTTGTCACCACAGACTCACAAATGTTTTATCAGCCTCCTGTTCTTACTCTTAAACCAACTCTTGCCGGATCCTTTGTCTGTTTCTCTTCCAAAGTTTGTGTCTAAAATCTGTGGCTGGCTTCATAAGAGCATAAAGGAATGTGAGCTGTAGACAAAACAACTATTCTGAGGATTTTTTGGCCGTGCAAGCCAACTCCCATCACTCTGCTCAGTAATATTCTTGGATTCGGAAATGTTCTGCATGGCTGAGTGTGACCCAGAAGACATTATCAGATAAAACTCTAATTTCTTCCCAGACCCTCGAGCACAAGTTTTGCCTACTCATAGATAAGGCACAAAAAAGAGAGGAGAACCAGGTTTTGGGGGTGTAGACACATCGTGATTGCAATCAACTAATTAGCGAAGCTTGATTTCTGAACATCTGTGGGAGAATTCCTATTGCACCATCCAGCAGACAACAAATTAAAGTGTGGTTGTGAACATGAAAAGTGGTTTATATCTTACCTTGTTTGATCTGCATGGGAATGCCGCATTTGCATCACTTACATTTGTGTTATCATTGTTTATCAACTTGATTAATGGAAAGGTGCATTTGTGCTGCTTCATCCCATTGATCTCTGTCTGCTGTCGTTAATGAAGTCACGTGTGCAGTGAATGGATTTGCATTACACACGTGCTAGCAGCAGTGACTCAGGCTGACACAGGTGATTGTGAATGTGACCAGTGTTTGTGCGTTTGCTCTAGGCTATGGTGGAGACAGTGAATAATCTGCTACAGCCCCGAGCCCAGGCGGCATGGAGAGAACTCCCCACCAGTGAGCAACTACACTCAGCCACGCTGCTCCTCGACACTGTGGAGACGGGGGCTTTCATGTTAGCTGACAATCTACTCAAGACTGACACTGTGCAGGAGACCACTGACAACATCCGTGAGTACTTTTTCAGAATCTCTGTGTGGATGGTTCTTTACCTCTTCTGTATACTCCGCTAGACCCCCAAACTGTCAGAAAACCTGTTGAGATGCCCTCAAGCATGGCACTTAACATCCATCTGCTGTGGAGGAGCTGCACAGCTCAGAGTGTGAAAGGCTGAGGCTCAAACTATGCAGGAGCACACATTGTTTTGGAGACAGTTGCTGAATACAAAGTTCACCGCAGGTATAGAATCAGCTTTTTTAGAATTCACATCTTTAACCATGTGGATGCTGCTAAAGATCTAAGATCATGATGCAACTACTTAGTAAGAACTCTTCTGATATGACGCCCACTTCTTCATCAACTACCTCTGATCTACAGCCCAGTTTCACCGTGTTAAAGTCAATACACATTTTGATATTATATTATAATATGCTTTGCTATTCATTGCTTTGGGGATTTAAAATGGATCATGCGTAATAACCATTCTGCATTCAGTTCAGTACATCTCAGGAATATATTGAAAAATAATATGTCATAAGAAAAAGACATTAGTGAGATGTCAGAAATATCTCAACAATATTCAGACCAGTAATGATTATGTGTTACCACAGAGGCACCCGGCCTGCCAAAAGCCCTGGGAAGGTAATTAAGAAAATCAATATTGTATGAAAAATAATTTGTGTGGAATGAAATTGAAATACATTAGATGCAAGTTTAATAACAGCCAGGTTGCCTAACACAATGATTCACCTGTCACTAGCAATATGACCTACTACTGTGTGCAGTGATCTAACTAAATACATTGTCTTGTTTATGTTTGCACTTACATAACCCTACAATTCAGGTACAATTCATACTCAAACCTCCCTTGATCCATTATGTAGACTAGGTGCTGTCAAAGGGAGGTCATGTTGTCAGTCCGTCGGTCGTGTTCTTGCGTGAGCTTTTGAAGGGCTCAATCCCCAGAGATTCACGCTCGTCAGCATCAACAACATTGGAGAGATGGCCTTGAGCCCTGTGCAGCAATGAATTGTTATAGCCCAGATACAAGATCAGTCTTATTTATTTATTTCTCCCATATTTTTCTTCCCTCTAACATGTAGGCGGACCCGACAAAGCAGAACAAAGCTAGTTATTATGGCATCGTGCACATCGCTTTTCTTCTACTTTCTCCATCTTCTTTTATGAATTCTTTTCATCTTTGGATCATGAAGTAAGCTAGTAATAGCATGTACTAGATGTGTCTTATGTGCCCTGTAGACTGCCAGCTTCTCACTGATGCCTCGCCCTCTGCTTCTGTTTATTCTTTTGATTTGACTTTCGTTTTTAATTATGCTGTTTATAACACATGAAAAGTTATAGCAGAGGGAGGATCGTGATGAAACTAAAGTTGATGTTTAAAGATTGAAGATTATCATGGCGGTGGGTCGTCAAAAGATGTTATCTGAGTATTTTTCCTTCCATGCAATCTAATATAGCTTTTTTCGAAGAAACTGACTAATTAAGTATTCAGACAAATAAAAGCAGATCTATTGACTTTAATAGTGAGCCTAGACATCAAGAGGTGAAGGGAAAGGGAAGCAATGGCTACTGAAAACTAGACAATTTGAGATGATTAAGGATTGCATGGTTCAATATTTCAGCTGTTCAATCAATCAGTCAGTCCGTTTATTTATCCCCAAGGAGCAAATTAAGCACATGGAGCAGTTACTATACAGGAAAACATACTCTAAAAGGTTTCATTGGAACATAGCAGCACACAGGATCAGTCAGGACAGCAGAAGAGCTTGTGTGAGAGCAGTTTCAGGAGAACAAAATCCCTCAGGACAAAAGTGTCAAAGTATTTACACTGGAAGGCTTGAGTGCGTGTTCAGCGGCATTGGAAGACTCAAGAGGTCCTTGGCTTGCTCCATGTATGGTCTCCATGGATTAAAAAATCCTAGTACATCCATTCCAACAGCTCTTAACCTATTCTCATTTGCACTGCACAAGATGAAAACCTTAATTGGTTAAAATCCGTAAAAACTAGATTTTTGTTTATTTATTTATTTAGTTTTCCTCCAAATGCAATTGTATCAGCTTCATGGTACAAGCAACACTGATGAAGTGATTAGTATGACATAATTGTTGTATTGAGATGGTGATTTCATCAAGTGAGAAGACCAGACCACTTTTGGAATTACAGTAGTTTTGTTGAGTAACAGAATGCAAGTGTAAAAACTGCATCTCAAGAAGTTAACAATAAAGTAATGAATAACAACCCTTCCTGATCTGTGGTTACCATGCCCACAGCCGCTTAGCTCCACCACAAGCCTGTGCTATATGATTAGGCCTTTAGTGTTTTAGACTGGGTAGAGGGCAGACGAGAAACCCTTTTACCGAGTTGTTGCATTATGATAGTGTGGAAAAAAGTCATATTATTGTAGAAATAGAAAAAGTATGATGTGATGGACTAAAGCCTGCAACATGCTGGAGGAGTTTTGGCCTGATTGTAACACTGACTTATCTCCCTATGACTTCGAGAAGGCGCAACCTGAGGAACAGTTTTCCCAAAAGATAATTTGTCACGTCATTGCTCAAGTTGCTTGCGTTACTGCAACACTGTTCTAATTTACCAAATCGTATCATCGTAAGGTTACAAAATATTACACGAGGTTCATAATGCCCACAATAAGTAACTGGCCCCTTGCCTCCAATGAAAATCTGCTCTCCTGTGACTTTACAAAATCAGTTTAATCCACTTGTATTTCATTAAAACTGATTCACTATTCTTAGCAATTACTCCTGTGAAGGCAACTCACACCACTGGCCTCTGTTTATAACACCACACTCCATAACGTGACTTTTGTGCTGTCCTCTGCTGGTTGGAAACTGGTACTAAACTCGACATGTATGTGGTGTCTCTGTTTCATGCGACTGTGAGACAAAATGTCCTCATGTTTGCAGTCTGCACCTTTTTTTGCACATCTAAAAATAGCTCAAACTCATCTAGTGTGCAACCAGCTTAAGAGAGGCTCAGACAGACACCAAGAGCAGCAACAATTTACAATTCACTTTTAATTTCACAACCGTTTCCTTCCTACACAATATCTTACATAAATCCTGTCTATTTTACGCTCCAATTTATGTCCACCTCTAGTGCCACAAAAATGCTGTTACATAAACAGAGAAGAAGTAAGCTCTCTAAAGGAACTTTAAAAACTGGAAAACGTCTTTTTAGTGTGGAAATTTTCATCTCTTCGCCTTTGTACTGTTAATCTTTGCTCAGAGCTAATCCAGTGGGCAGATCCAGCGTGATTATCTCTCCCCTTTATTCATATTCCTCTCCATACCGCCTCTCATTTCACTTCTTCTATCAGAATTTTACCCTCAGCCTGCTCTTTAAAAGCCTGATTTTTTTTGTCTCAACCATCCGCCTTGCACAGAAAAATACATTATTAAACTGACACACTTTGAGAACAGTTCCATGTGTTACATTGCATTTGGCTTGAACGAATGTGCTATTAATAGAACAAAAAAAGAATAGAAAAGAAAACGTGATTTGATAAGGGATAACGCAGCAGTGCCGGTGTGTGGTTGTGATAAAGATAATGAACGACTATGTTTCTTAGGAGGAGGATTGTCATGACAGGGATGCTTTAATTAGGCTCAGCATGTTTGGAGACCCCTGTCGCTCCCGTGGGTGGGGATGCTGTGCGTACATGTCACGGGTGCACATTGTGGGTGGGGCGACTAAACGTTCTGTTTGGATCAATTTGCTATTCCTTATTTGCATATCCGTCTGCAGTTATACATTCTCTGCTGTTTTGGTTGCTTAGTTGCACTTCCTGATCGTCAGCAGCAAATAAGGCATTGTAACTTCACTCAGTGGACATCTGGAGATACTCAAACATGAGAACTGGACGGTTTATTACAAGACATTTTCAAAGAGCATGTATCATCTTTTTCTAATTCCAATGCCTCGCCTTCCCTCACATTACTTTTATCCACACAAACTCGGCAGAAGTGAAATTACTTTGCAAGAGAGCTGTTGCCAGAGTTACATGATCAATGAGAGACTGGGTAGTTATGGGTTTTGTATCCTTTGTATTGAATAAGACTATTACATGCACACAATATGCCTTATAATTCTGTTAACCATGAATCCCATCTCAGCCCAATGCATAACATAGTCTACTTTCCAAGTCACGCACAAAGGCTGAGTCATAAAAACAACACATTTCTGAAAACATTTTAAGAAAATTTGAAGTCAGTGGCCTACTGTGAAATTGTTTGTGAGAAAAGACCGAATTGTTTGAGAAAAAAGCTCCATCGATCTTCTTTGTCAAAAAGTAACTACCAAAGATATCTCTTCTACTATGAAAGATTATTGACTCAGGCTACACCTTACCATTGGTCAACAAGTCAAGTGTGGCCAGAGACAGAAAAATCAATAGTGTCTGTACAAATTCAAAGCATTTTAAAGCAACAATAGCATCACAGAAAAACAGTTAAAAGAAAATCTCAGAAATCCTACCTCAAACTGTGCATTCAGTCATATGTATGTGATTTTTACTACCAGTACTTACTTAAATAGATGTAGGCTACTTAATTTGTATTTTGTGTAATGCTAGTTTTTTCAACAACTGTTTTAGTATAGATTTTTTGTGGCTAACCCAAGTTTGAACTGATTTTGAATGTATCTCTGAGACCTGCATTGCACAGAGTATATTTATAGTGATATTTGTGATGAATTTGAGATCCAGGAATAGATTTTTTAGTCTGATTTTTTTTATTTTTTGCAAAAGTTCGTTTAACATCCATGTATCTTATTATTTATTTTCTTCTTTGCTCTTTCACGTGTTATACTTACCTCATTCCAAATTTCCCTTCTCTTAAGTCTCCTCTTCCTGTTCTAAATGGTCCTTGTGGTGTTTTTCTTGATCCGCGGGCTCTTCATTTCACAGTGAAAGCAACTTTTAAATCAAAAATCACTTGTGGGCACAGGCTAGTAGTGTAGAAAGGGTATAATTAGTCCATAATTGGAAACTTTATCTATTGCATTAGTCCTTCGTAATCAGCTGTGTGCTAACAAACCTGAATGGTAAAATGAGATTCCCACAATACAAGAGAGACAGCGGATTACACCTTAATGTGTCTGACCATTTGCCGGGAGACATTGTTGGATTTTTAATTGTAAAAGTTGTTCCTCTTGTTGTTGTTTATGAAAAGGGACTGACAAGATTCATGCATGTCGCTTTTAAAGCACTTTGTGGCAAAACATAGCTATTACACAGGGTCTTTCAAAACAAACCTCGACAGAGAGTGCTTTGCAATTAGGTGACATTAGAGCTGTCATGATGTTTTTGTTGTCTTTTCTCAGAGCTGGAAGTAGCGAGGTTGAGCACCGATGGAAACCTTGCAGACCTGACATTCCCCCAATCGGAGCTACATGGAAACTCCATCCAACTGTCAGCCAGCACTCTCAAGCAACACGGACGAAATGGTAAAAGAAAAAAAAAATATCTCGCCTCTTTTCTCACTCGCAGTAGGAGATCACTGTGTCAGACCCACTGCAGTGTGTTTCTCTCACCCCTGCTCTTAGAGGCTATTTCTAGATACAACACTTATTAAGTGTGTTGACTCATGTGCGCGCGGTTCGTCCCACAGGTGAGATCCGGATGGCTTTCGTCCTCTACAGAAACCTGGGCGCGTACCTGTCCACGGAGAACGCCAGTGTTAGACTCAGCAGTGAGGCTGTGTACCCCAACTACTCTGTGATCGTCAACTCTCCGGTCATCACCGCGTCGATTAACAAGGAGAGCACAAAAGTGTACCTGTCTGAACCCGTGGTCTTCACTGTCAAACACTTACAGGTGAGATACGAGGCAATTTCACCAATGTTTGTATCAGACAATAAAAGTCAATAATTCCCCTAATGACTCCATGGGTGATCTCAGGTATAGTCATTACTTTCAGATTTGTCCTTCACTCAACCTGTCTGTAGCTGCTGGAAATGTAAAATGACAGCCACTTCTTCATTAGTCTGCTCCGGGGCAGTTATGGCTAAATCTACACTACAACTAAGCAATTAAAAATAATCAGAACTCATTTTAAATGTATAAAAGTAATTATGTTGATATTTGCTTTTTAACCCTTTCAGTTTTCCAAATTATCAATATTGGCTCGTAAATATCAGCTGAAAATAAATCTTTTCTGATTCATTACATTTTTATTATTTCATTATTAGTAGTATAGTATTTCATGCATGCACCACCACCCACACACACACACCAGCAGAGACAATATGAAAGCTCAATGTAAGAAGAAAAATCACATTATACCATAATTAGGGCTGTTTTTTTCAATGTCCTATTGTAGATGATCATTTTTAGGTATATAATTTATTAATGTTAAGTTAAGTTTGCATTGATAGCAGCCATAAAAATATTATTGGTAAATCTCTAGTCTAATTTATTATATATTGAAGTATGTGCTTGTAGTTGCAGTTAAGTAAGTAGCATTTCCTATTTCTAAACAATGTTGTACAAAGCTCACTGTGTTATATATGTGTAAAAATGTGTACTTCTCTATTAGGTGCTTTTTTCCTCAAATCGCTTGTGGAGTACCTAGTTTGGACTGGCACTGTGTCTCATTTACATCCCAATATGATAATGTTAAGGACATCCCATCAGGTTTTAAATTAGCCTTGCTTGTGTTCTAACCCATTCACATTGTTGTGTGAAATAATTGCTTACCCACTGCATCACAAGGTTTCCACACTTTCGATTATTTTTAACACTTAACTGCACATGGTTCACATACGCCTACATCACGGCAGACGGCAGGTTAGCTTCATTTTCAGCCTCGTATGTCGGATGATACTAAAGAAAGTTGTATTTAGGAGTGACTATGATAGATTAGACATTTGTAATATTGTATGTACATATGTTGGTTCTTGTAGAAAAAGTAGGATGGCACAATAAACCCACTACAGTGAGATTGGGATCACAACATTAGTGGTTATCTTTGACTTTGTGCTTCCTAACAAGCCTGGCCGAAGTGCTAGGAGATCTTGTCACTTGCTCATTTAGTGACTAACTTTACCAGTCTGTCACACACCACTCAGACTCGTCAGTTTACCAAACACAAGCGGTTCCTACTCTTGAGAATCTCGCACAACAAGCGAACACTGCTCTGTCACCTCCTGCCACGACTCTGTTTGTTTGTGGCTGCCCTGTTGCATTCTGTCCCTTCTGTTTGTCTGTTGTTTTATTGTGCAACACTGTGGACTCTTTTACTCTCTGTATTTGTCTCCAACCATGTTATGCACAGATCAGCCGTAACATTATGGCCACAACATGTGAACAGGATTACAGAGCAACATTCTCAACACTATATCTAGTTTAACCCTCAAGATGTATTATTTTTGCATATGGGACAATGAACCATCCCTAATTGCAAACAATTTTAAATTACTGCAAAAACTAATGAAAGAAGGCTGTGAAAATACCACCTAGCGTATTGTATGAGGGTGTTTTTTAATCTTTCTAAGCAAATATAGTATCCAACAATATGGAGGTAATGTTTCTCTCACCTTTTATCAGTTTCACTTTGTTTTCGTTCACGCTACTGAAATGTACAGCCATTTTCTTTTCTTTCATCTTAATTTGACACACTCTTCCTCCCTGTGCCTCGGCCCTTAGCATTCAGAAGAAAACTTCAATCCCAACTGTTCCTTCTGGAGCTACTCCAAACGCACCATGACGGGATTCTGGTCGACACAGGACTGTCGTCTGCTGGCCACAAATCGCACACACACCAGCTGCTCCTGCACGCACCTCACCAGCTTCGCCGTGCTCATGGCCCATGTGGAGGTCAAGGTAAGGTTTTCCCGAAGACTCACTCATTCATCATTTGATTAGAGAAAACTGACCTGAAAAAGTCCACAGCATCTGGGAAGTACAAGTCTCCAGAGTCCATGATAGTAAGTAATCAGATTTGGCAGGAGGAATTTTACATTCAATTTGTCAGAGGTGGATGATGACACAGAGTGGAATGGAAAAGCACTTAAGACATTTGTATTCCACCTGTGGAGCCCAGAATGACTAAGACAGATACAAGTTGTCTTTGGAGACTGCTGAACACAAGCCTTGTGTGCTGTAAAAATAATGTTTATCCAATCATAGAGAGACAGTTAGAATCTCACAACAGGGGGAAGAATATAAAGGGCGCATGTGACACTTTTGGGAAGATTGAGATATACTATATTCATTGAGTAAAATTAAAGCTTTTGATGACCTATTTTACTGCCGAAATATCAATATAATACTGCCTATAAATGTAGCGTTTATGGCCATTGAAAAACATAAGATTCACTCAGTGCCAAAAGGCAGTCAGGGCAATAGTCTACTATTATATTAAGAAATGACCTGAAAGGCCAAAAAGTGTGTTTTCTTTTACATAAAGAGTAATCAGATGTCAAAAGAGATTTTCAAAATAGAAAGTAAAGGGAATGTAGCAATTCCCTTTACTTTACAAAATTACACTCATTCATTAGCACAGTAATTAGCACACAACCAAGTAGGAGTCAAACTAAGCAGTTAATATCTGTGTGGGATAAGTCCACTTTTGTCTCTTCAGCTCCAGTTTTGTTGCCCAAATTGTGTCTTGTAGCTCTTGATTCAGTGTGACATGCGCCTCTCCCACCGAGGCCAGGGACTGTGTGTTAGTATTGCTGGGGTCATGGTCAGAGCTAACCCCTGTGTGAGCTCCGTGTGCGGGTGTGAGCAGTAGATCTATCATGGCCACTCTGTGGTGAACAGTGTTCGGGCTGCCAGGCTGTGGGACACTGATGGATAGAGCCGGTGCACCTGTGCAGCACGGCGTAAAAATGTGGAGGAGGCTTGGAACACTCAGGGACAAACAGTCAGACGAGCATCAGTCATAGGAGCTTGACTTTTGTCTCCATGTAAAGTCCACTCAGAAGATTATGGGACAAATCTATTTATTTTTTTAATGTTTTAATTAATTAATGTATTTATTTATTCACTTTTTAATATTATTTTGTTTGTTACGAAGTACAAGAAAAATACAAACATTACAGTAATAAAACACACCTTGTTGCACCCAAATATATATATATATATATATATATACACACAGTATATATGTGTTGTTTATGTATATATATATATATATATATATATATATATACACACACAGTATATATGTGTTGTTTACGTATATATATATATATATATATATATATATATATATATATATATATATATATATATATATATATATATATATATATATATATATATATATATATATATACATATATATACATATATATACATATATATATACATATACATATACTGTATATTCAGTATGCATATACACATTCATAGGTACATTTTTTGATGATTTCTTGATAAATGAAGGGCAGGAAAAGATAGTCTGTCTTAATAACCAGACTAGTGTTCTTTTGACATGAAACCTGTCAAATTACCAGGTCAATCCCTTCTCACTAGGAAGCAAAGGAATTACTACAACCTTGAAAAGTAAATGACATAAGAGTATTGGATATTCATGATTTTCATGATTTTCCAGTGACATTGTGCTCAATATGAGTACCTTATTATTTAGTGTGCCTGTTTTCCCTTTCTAAGACAAATGTTGCTGTTGTGTTACAGAAAGCAGACAGCATGCACGACCTGCTCCTGGATGTGATCACCTGGGTGGGAATCCTGCTGTCTCTGGTGTGCCTGCTCATCTGTATCTTCACCTTTTGCTTCTTTCGCGGGCTGCAGAGCGACCGCAACACCATCCATAAGAACTTGTGCATCAGCCTGTTCATCGCAGAGTCACTGTTCCTCGTGGGGATCAACAGGGCCGACCAGCCGGTGAGAGGACATGAGCAAATCAATCACTTATTCTTTAGTGTCCATGTGGGATATTTATCTTTGGCTTAATGCTGCAGCTTTACATCACATTATAACAGTAACTGCAACAGGCCATTGTTATGTCTTAAACCTGATGTAAAACACTTGCTACAGGGATACACAGAAGAAAGAAAAAACAAAACAATGGATAGATGATCAGAAGTTTTACCAGCTTGGTTTCATTTTTCAAATTGAACAGACTCAGTTTTGGCTCAGACACATACTCTACCATTGTTCAGAGTTCTTTATTGGCAGACCAAATTCTGAAATGTTTGCTAACTATCTGTGATTGGTTGACCACATTCAGATTAAAAGAAAATCAGGAGACCATTTGATACATGCAGCATTAATCAGAAACACACTTTCTAAACAAAAAATTTGACTAACCAAAAATAAAGAGATGGTATTTTTGGAATAGAATAGATGTGCAAAATAACCAAGAAAAGTTTGATATATTAATTTAATGCCTTTTACATAACATACAGAGCCTAACATGTGCCTTTACTCCATTCACCTCCTTCTTCAGCCTCTCTCTTCACTCCCTCTAAACATTACCAGATTGGCACTTTCTATTACAGTTAATGACGCGTGACCCATGCCGCTCATGTGAGACTGTGTTCTGCTTTAGCTATTCCCATCCGTAGGCGGGAAACTACATCTAAGACCATGAAGACGATGACCCTTCTCAACCTCTATTAGAGTGTAAACAAACCTCACATACTTTAACCACATGTACCAGATATAACAGTTTATTCACTGACCTCTATAATACTGGGGCTTTCAACATGTTGAATACAAAGATGAAGGAATTGGGCTGCAACAAATGAAGTAGAGAAATTACATCGGTGATTAAATGCAAAGTAGATTTTTCTCTTTAATCCAAGATAGGCTCAGAGAGGAAAGAAATAGTTTCTGATGTGAAATGTACAATAAAACAGAGCTAAGCAAATCTATTTTTAATCTAGGACATAACTTAAATCAATTCTAGAGTTAGTTATGCAAATTGCAAGTTAGTAAATACACTGCTGTAAAAGTGATTATGATATGATTTAAGCAAAATAGTTTTTACCCAGTTTGACCATCTTGATGATTTATAAGTTAACCTCCTTTGGGCAGTTAATAATTCTTTACCTAACTAACAGTATTGTAAACAAAAACTAAAATGCATTGATGTGAGAAATTACGATACCTGAAAACATTTTTATTTTGTCAAAATCATTTGGGATCCACGAGAAGGGTGGTAAGGGAAGAAAAACAGTATGTTTGATTGAGATCAGTAAAACAATAACTACAAATAAACCACTTTTTAATTATTTTACAACTAAATCTATCTCAGATGACAATTTGAAAATAGCAGAGAAATAGCAGTGAGAGCCTTGATTAATTAAGCACTTATTGTATAATAAATTCTTTCAACATTTTTGATGGCATACATGGAAGGATATTTTTCTTGACAAACTGCAACTTGACTGTTGTAAAAACTATCATAAATACTACCCACTATGACTATTCACAGAACAAAGTAATAATGAGAAGATTGCTCTTTAAGTAAGTTGTTGTAGTTGTTCTGCTTTTTGAGAGCACAGCAGGATTGAAAAGTATAACATATTAACATACTATTGTTGGAGACTATGCATTCACTACATACTTTTAGCCACAAACACGTCAGCTTGTGCGCCTGTGGATCTGCAGTGCTCACGCTTTCTACTCTTTGTCTCCGAGCCATTTGGATGTTTTTCTGTGTAAGGAGGGAACGGCATGCGCTGCGCCCTGGGCCTCTGCCTCCCCGCTGCGCTAAAATGAGACAACCTGCTCATTTCAAACGAAGACATGGAGCAAATTTGATAAATGTGTTGTGACGTGGGTGTTTATCTGTTTGTGTGAGTGCTACGTTGCGGGGGATGGGGATGGTGTTTCTTTGTGCATCGTATCAGCCTCTCCGCCATTCTCCTGTTAATTACTGGTGACTATTTGTGACCTCTATTAACATCTTCAGCGTCACTTAGCTCGCGGACGCTTAAGCCCTAATTCCAGCAGGAAAAACGAAATGACTTTGCATAAGTAGAGGCTTGGTTACCTGTGTGTGTGTGCGACATGGTGCCATCATTAGAAATGGAAATGAGTGACTCCCTTGCCCCCCAAACTCATTGTCTCTCAGACATTAGGTAATTGTGTCTATGTGTTAGCGCTACCACTCACTGATTCAGGAGTTACTCTTAGATTAAAAACACGAATAACGCAGACCTGGTCCCTTTGTTCTTAAGATTATCTTCTGCTTGTTAAAGCTTATTACCCCTCTTTGAATAAAGTGCAGTGTGTGACGATATAGTGGAATGTTTTGGAGTTTGGATTGTAGAGTCAAAAATGCTTTGAAGCAAGAAATAAATGCATGTAATATGTAAAATTATTGATAAAAATTAAAACATCGATATTTATGTAGCGTTATGCTGGCTGCGCACTAGAGAAGCTTAAGATCTTTTGCAATTTTTAGATGCTTAAAAAAAAGAAAAGGGTATATAGACATAAGGACATTTACATTGATTATTTGTTTCGCAGTTGCATCATTTGTCAGAAGAACAGAGACGACACAGACCTGTGGAGCGCAGCAGCAAGCGAGAACAGTGCATGTGTCACGTGATGATGAGCCATAATTTTTTCTTTTATATGCAAGGTTATTAAAGTGAAACAACAACAATGATGAAACGAAGTTGCTTAAACCAGGTTTAAAAATGTCACCAGAGAGCAGAGGGTCATAGAAGTAAGGCGCTGTAACACTGAAACAATGTTGACCATCTTCTGTAGTCTGGTTTCACATCATTTAAGGAGCAGGTGCATTGGAGATTAAGTGTAAATCTTGCACTTTGACTACTTGCACAAAGCTCTATACAAATGATGACTTTTTTTTACTTTACATTTTAAAAGCTGTCATCAAGTCAAATGCACCAGATAGTGTCTGCTGGTAAAAGCCTTGCGCTCGCGCAGCATGTGAACCTCGCAATGATGCGCCCTGACAAGTAGTCGTAACAGAGTTGCAGTGACGCACAGACATTAGGAGAGAAATGACAAAAAATCTCTAACAAAAATCCTTTCTCTGACCTTGCCTCCCCAAACTCAAAGAGGGGCACATTGGGCTTAAAATCGGGCCAAAACTCCTGTAGTGTGCAGAAGGCTTTAGGTTTTTTCACCCAAGATTGTGTGTCTATTTAAGTATAATACGATCATATTTACGTCTCGTTTTATGTTATATATTTTTATTTTTATGTTGCGTATATTAGATTTCAGTTTATTTAACACCTGTCTCTGAAAATGTGTTCATCGCTCAGCTTTTTGTGGATAATAATGTAATCTAAAACCCATTCATCCATTTTTCTCTTTCTGTAAACCACTGCCTGCCTCAGGTGAACACCAATTTATTTCCATTTAGCTCAGTATATAATAATTGCCATCTTACAAGAAGCTAATTATCATTTTATCACATAGTTCACTGAAAACATGTGATTACTTTGCAATAATACCCTTGATTTTGCCTTTATTCAATCCCTAAATGCTTTCATTGGCTTTTTAAATCCCAAAATGTGTCATATTCGATTTGCACCATGCGTCTCACACAGCTGATTCATTTAGCAGCCCCTGTATTCATCCAGAATGTTTGGCATTGACAAAAATCTTATTGAATTGTCGACGTCGTTGCCAAGGCATTTAAGCAACCTGGTCGTTTTGCAAAGTGCTCTGGTTCTTTTGTGTGGTCAACCCCAGAGGTCTTTTATTTGCCTCCAAATTCAAATGGAAAATCAAGATTAAAACCGTTGTGTCTAAAAGTATGGCCAGATTTCATGTCATTAAAATCTTTAGATATTTACAAACATTATCTATGAGTTAATTTAGATTTCTTGATTGTTTAGTTCTGATTATTGACGGATCAAAAAGACAAAAGATACTATTAGCACTAAAAATACAATCAAATAACACACTGCACCTAAAACCTGAAATCTCGGATGTTTCTATTAAAATTATTAGTATTTAGAATAGTATGTTTGGAGTGGGGAATGTAAACATGCTGTGCTGTGAGGTTGACATACAATCAAGTTTTCCACTTACTGTATTTAAAAGATGGCTTACCTGAAGTGGTCACGCAGGATAAGAACATGCATTAGGAGTGCATTGTAATTATTCATGCCTTTTTGACTTACCACCTACAAACGCACACTCTCTCGCTATTTACTGTCTGCCCTTTGACTCTATAACACTTTTATCCTTTGAGAACATATAAATAGGACATATAGCTTTCTTTCTTCTTTTTCATATTAGTGCTTGTTTTGCTGTGTTTTATGCAGGTTTATCTCCTTAACATGACAAAATATCAGCTAACCTCAACGTTCTTCATTCTGTGTTGCTATGTTCATGTGTCCATGGGCAAAGCTCTTTAATGTTATGTAGCTATAGAGACCATGTTCCGTCAGTCTGTATATTACTAACTGAGACCGCATTTGTAGCCTTTAAGAGGTAAACAAATGCAGTGTAACACAACCCCAAAAGACATAAGAAATAATTCACTAAATACATAACTGATTAATACTACTACTGCAATCTTGGCTATGCTGCTTTTGTTTGTACTAGCACATTTTATCTATGGTTTTAAATACTAATTACAGTCATTATTACTCTGTGCAGTCCATTAACAGTGTCATTGTTTAGAGAAAAAGGTAAACATGAAAATTGTACTACAATCAGTGTACGAAGACCTTGTATTTATTCCCTAAATATTTAAACATGAGAAATGACCATCTCCATAAATCCCTCTTTGTTTCTCCAGATTGCCTGTGCTGTCTTTGCCGCCCTGCTGCACTTCTTCTTCCTGGCAGCCTTCACCTGGATGTTTCTGGAAGGCGTTCAGCTCTACATCATGCTGGTGGAGGTGTTTGAGAGCGAGCACTCCAGGACTAAGTACTTCTACCTGGCAGGTTACGGCGTGCCCGCCATCATCGTGGCTGTGTCGGCAGCAGTGGACTACCGCAGCTATGGCACTGACCGAGTGTAAGCGGCACACGAGGGCTAGGGGAGAGAAACAGGGAGCAAGTACACACATATTTGCCAGGGAGGGTTTTAGGCCAGTACCTACTGTTATTTTGGCTCTGGAACTTTAAACTGAAGTGTCAGTGCTGAGAAGAAAACACAGAAGACAGTTCACTGCATGATTATGACAGCGTGCTAATATACAGGATCAAATACCAAATAAATAAAAAATTGCTGGTTCCTGATACCTAGACCAATTTGAAAGTAAATATATGGGCAGGAATCTATATACTATGTACCGTAATTTCTGGATTATAAGCCGGTACTTTTTTCATAACTTTAAACTATGCGGCTTATAAGGCAATGCAGCAAAATTATAGATTCTCATAGACTTACTATTAACAAGTGTGGCTTATATATGTACTTTATCATTTTTCTTACCTAAATTTAGCGGGTGCAGCTAATAATCAGGTGCACTCAATAGGGCAGAAATTACAGTATATATGAAACTTGGATAAATGTTGATTAGTGTTACGTGGGTGCATGCTGTGGGGTTGAATGCACATATACAACCATGTTTTTTACATGTATAAGATGGCTTACCTGAAGTAAGAGTAGTCACGCAGTCCATTAAGAGTGCGTTGTAATTATTCATGCTTTTCTGACTTACCACCTACAAACGCACACTCTCACTCTCTCTGTACTGTCTGCTCTTTGACTCATAAACACTTTTATCCATTGAGAACATAAATAGTACATATACCTATTTAATACATTAAAGTATATATTGTATGTCCGTGACCTGTCCTTCCTCAGTCACGCAGGTTAAAAAGAACGTTAAATTTGCTTATAAATGACCTCGTATAAAGGATGGTATAGTACCCCTAAATGATTCAGATGTGCTGCTCCCTTTCTTAGTTGCTCCCAAGGCCTTTGTGTCACACTTCAGAACTCATAGCTCTGCACTATCCACACAGCAGTCCATAGATAAAAAGGCTCTGATTTAAGAGTGTTTAAACGTCAAGCCACACCAATCCGTACGCCACTTAGATCAATATTTCATTGTGGGGACGATCATTAAAACATGAGAGCCCAAGTTCGGGATGAATAATCTAGACTGCATAGCATTAGATCACTGGAAAGATCTGTGACAATAGCTAACTATAGTGCGACTTTCTTTCAAATGAAACTATAAGGGCTAATTAACTAATCATGACTAGTTGACTGTAAAAAATAAAAGTAATCATATTTTGATAATTGTAACCGTGACCTGAATTATACAGTACATTGTCTAAAACTCATACTTAAAGATCTTTTGTGGCAAAAACAGCTGAGAGCACTTAGCTGTTTTACTTGTAAATTAGTAAACTTTTTTTCTTTCAAAGGTATATTATAAACACAACACCTTGTGAAAAAAAAATCAGACAATCGTTGTGAACTTTCAAATAATCAGATTTTTTTTTTTTTTCATGGATATTTGATAGCAGCCCTCTAATTGGCTGTGTTTAGATGGTCCACTCCTAAAAGATTTGTGAGAGCTAGGAAGTTTTTAGAATAAAATGTTTGTGTTTTTCATAAGTAATGTACTTTATTTGTAAATAATCTTCTGTCACAGTTCAAAAATTACATAGTTGATTATTTGCTTAAAACACACTAGTGCTGAATAAAATACTTCTTTGATTAAAAAAAGTCCAGAGAATTTGTAGGTTAAACACCATTTTTAACCCCAAAGCCTGTTATATATTCAGTAATTGGTTTGACTGTGCATAACAGTGTGCTGAGAATAGTGTAGAATCTGCATACATTTATTATAAATTAGAATATGCCAATGCTCTGGTACTATATCACTCATCATCTAGTCTGGGAAAATGGTCTGCATATGATATTTGACATAATATTGCAACTAACCCTTTGAAATTCTCATCTGCCTCCCCTGCAGTGTCACCTTGTCACATAACCCACCTTCAGTCTCCGTGTATTAGCCAGTGGCAGTGGCTCTCATTCATGTCCCTATAATGAACGCGGCTATGACTTAGCACAGGACCCCTAATGGGGGATAGTGTGACACAGCCTGGGACCCGTAATGGAGGGCTCTCTAATGTGCTGGAAATTGAAAGATTAATAATTCAAAAGCAACTGGTCATGAATCAGGGAGCCATTTTGCCCCAGTATATTTTTTTGTTTGGCACCTTTTTCTGCAACCTATTGGGTATGACCTCTACCAAAGGGCATTCAGGAGTCGCTTTGCATTCTTACTTTTTACAGTGGATGAAGACAGACTTTTGGGGTAATGAAATTCAGCATAGTGCATCATATCCTGCCCAACCTTGTCACAAATAGACTGTATACTTATAGCCTCATATATGTCCTCATGAATGCGAAATGCCCACCCATGTCTGAAAAGGTTATCATAATTTGTTTCTCGACATTGTGAAAATATACACAGGTACAAGTATAATGACAATAATTTATTTTGCAAGCACACGGTGTCTAGTAAGTCTCCTTACTAGATAAACACATGGATAATTATGGTGCTTTTAGTAGATTATTCACAGTGTAGACTTTTATGACTTAATTGTCATAAAATGTCTATTTATTACTTAACAATGCAGTACATATTTAGATACTGAGTCCACGATACAAACAGACACCAATTTTGAATCTTGATAGAATACAGGCTGGTTAATATATGATTAACTTGTTTTTTTTACAGTATGTTTAATAACATGCATGTTTAGGTTAATTGGGCATCACTGTAAAGTTTCCCTTAGTGAGTGAATGAGAGAGTGAATGGTTGTCTGTCTAACTCTGTGACAAGTTGGCCACTGTCCATGGTGTTCCCCCGCCTAAGGCCTAAAGTCACTGGGATAGGCTCCAGTCACCCGCGACCCCTAACGGGATTAAGCGGTAGAAAATGAATGAATGAATGCTTAATAATATCCCTGAATTAATAAGAGCATTGCCCCGCCAGTCTGCTTTTCTTAAATACTTGCTGCACAACAATACACTATACAATCTTAAGACTTTTGCTTAATCCAACAATGTAACTCACCACAGAGAGCATATCCTGACTAACCTTGTCACAAACTGCATTCATTATGTGTCCTCATGCATGCAAAACATCCATCCCTGTCTTTAGTATGCACTGGACTTAGTGGGTTATCCTAGCTGGTGTGTTGACAGTGCGTCTCTCCACTGACCTTTAACCTCGCTAGACTTCATAAATAGCCTTTTGTGACGGCTGCATCCATAAGTCAGTATTCAAATGCACATGCTCTGTCATATTTTTGCAGCGGCAGGATGTGGTCATGTCATATTTCTCAGCCCTAAGGGGGGAAAAGAAACTGAATCTATCATAGATGCTCATCCATGGCTGTCCAATGCTACATGTGTGATGTATGTCTTTGGTCCGGTCCTCCCTATACCTTTAGTCATTCCTGTCACTTTCACATGTGCCCAACTTCCTGCACACTCCCATTGTCACCGTGCTTTTGATAAACTACTGTATATGTCAAGACCTTTTTAAAATCTTCATTGGGTTTCAATGTACACAATGAATTCAATCTGGTCTAGCTCAAAACTGGACCAAGATGTGATTTCATATGCACGTTCTGCAATACATAAAGCAAAAATATACTGACATTATGTTGTGTACAAGGAAGGTCTCATCAATAAGAAAAATAAAGAAGAAATATGATTAGATATGATTAGAATATTGATATAGTTGATAACAAAATATGTGTTGGAAATGATGTGGTAATGAAACACATTCTTATTCTTGCTATTGAATAAACTAAAAAATATCTCCTGTTTAGATATATATATATTATTTTTTTATATATATATTATATATATATATTTAAGCAGCACTGTGCAAAATCAGGCCCTTGCACACTGTCAGTATCTTAATATATATATTTTTTAATATTTGCAACTTGGAATGCATTAAGAGCCTCATTTATCAATCCAGGTGCTAATTGCAAGTACAAACTAAAACAACACATATGCTATTTATGAGATTTTTGTACCCAATTTAATAGTAGAAGATACACAAACCGTGCACCAAAACCGAGACGTATCATCTCAAATTTTGCATTAATGTGTGAAAAACTGTGAGAAAAACATCAACTTTGAAGCTTTTGCTCCCCTTAAAGTATTGTGCACATGAGTAAAAGCTTGATAAATGAGGCCCTAAGAATCTATGTCAAGAAAAATGTATGCATTTATGATACTAGCGACATATCAAAGTTAGGATCTAGTAGATACATTTATATGCTTTTGTGGTTTTAGAATCAGTTGTGAAGAAAATGCAGCCTGAGATCTCCATTCCACCATATTCTTTGTCACAACTAAATGCTCTTTCTTTCTCTTTTTTCTAGGTGCTGGTTACGGTTAGATACATACTTCATCTGGAGTTTTATAGGGCCTGCTACACTAATCATTATGGTATGTTGCGCCAATACCTTACACAATAGCATGCATTCAGAAAAAAACATTCTTATAGATCTACTTTCATTTTATTTAACAAGCTGAGAATCTTTTTGAAAGCATTCTGGGCTGACGCTGGAGTGAATATGACAGGGTGTTAGGAAAATATTGGCGCCTTATTGATGTACTGTTCCATTTCAAGCAAACACCATGAGTAGTAAATGACAGTCACTTTCTGCTATGACTATTATTTACCACAGAGTAACAGAGAAATCAATGGCAAATGGCGTGGGGCAGATATAAAGCAGACATCTCACGCAAATATTAAAAATTAGAAACAAAGCTATAAACAGTGGCCAAAAAAAAAAGGATCCAATTAGGTGAATGTCAACGCACGCTGAAGCTGCGGTCTCATTTCTAGAGATGTCAGGCGGGTTATCACTGATCTAACTGGGTCTTTTAGTAATATCAATGCATTTGAGGCTGCTATGTGTCTCCACCTATTGGCACGGACAACATTCCAGACCATTACGCTTTTTTTTTTTTTGCGTGTATGTGCGTGAAGGCCAGTTGCAAAGACGGCATCTGCATGAATTGGATTTCTATTGTACTAGTGATTCTCTATGGACATAATGACTGCTATGTTTTCCCCTTGACGCTTGAGCTCCGAGTATTTTGAGCACATAAAGACAGTTGGTGATTGCGGACTGATACAATGCCCCCTAGCCAATTGCTACAGGGAGAAATTAAATGATATGCAATGTGTGTGAGAGGGAGCAAATGGACATTGTGACATTGTGTCTTTAATTAGGCAGTTTTGGCTGGCAGAATTGTATTAACTTCTTGTGTGTCTTGTGTGTTGCAGCTTAATGTAATCTTCCTGGGTATAGCGCTGTATAAGATGTTCCACCACACGGCCATCCTTAAACCGGATTCGGGGTGTCTGGATAACATCAAGTAAGTACACACTGCCCTTGTAGGGGGGAAAAAATATTAAATGTGAAGATGAATGTAGCCACACACACTGCGATTATGTCCTTGTTTTTGTCGTATAAAATCATTTCACCTCTGCTTGACATTTCATCACATTATTATTCCCAGTCATGTTACTATTACTCATATGCGCCTTAGAGAATGAAATCTGACTTAATTTATTATGTGCGCTAAATCTCCCAACTATCTAACAAGCCAGCTAATCAGAAGTTACTTTTTTGTTCTGCCGATATCAAAAGATTGTGGCTAATTTTAATAATTTGCTGAATTCTCTTTTTCACATGCAACCTAAAATTTATGAGTCTGAACTTCAGATTCATTCTTTAGCTTTTGTAACCCTACTTTTTTTGGGTGCATAATAAAACCAACTCATGCTCCAGCACACTTAACAACAAATGAAAATGACTAATGAAGTTTGAAAATCAAAAGGCAAATTAGGACCATGATGCCTTAAGAATTCTTTTTGCAGTGACTTTTGTAGCGCTCTAAAAGCTCAAAAGATTGTAATCTATTTTCCATTCATTAGTCGACTCCTAATGCGGTTCATTTACTTGTTAATCATCATTATGTTCTTTTGTGTTTTTCTTTTCCTTTTCTTTCCTGTCCCCATCGCCATCTGCCATCATGGTTGTCTTTTTGTGGATTTGGCTGTGGTAAGGCCTCTTCCCACTTTTCCTTTCTGTCTTTCCCAGAAATCATTCCCCACACGCCACCGCGCCCCTCCCTAAATGAGCCCAGATTGACTCCGTACTACAACCACTCTGTGCAATGCATTACTCGCTCATTTGTGATGTGTGTGAGCTCCCATGACCTATAGAACTAATGCGCTATTGAAATATAATGGCAAGATGTGAATGAGGGGAGAGAGGGAGAGAAGTTGACTCTGGGGAGCACTGGAGGGAAGAGGTGAAATGGCTGGATTGTGAGGAGTGGAATGGAGTGCGCACCCTTTATAGAAGAAGGGGTCGTCAGTGCGAGCTTTATTGGAGACTCTGTCTCGCCGGAATGGTGCCACTGAGGCCAACATCAAATCAATCACTGCAGTCTCACTTGGTTCACTTCTTCCTAAGTTTTTTGTCGCTTCGTGTGTGTCTCAGTATCTCTATTCCTCAAAGGTGATCACTTCTCACTCCGCTGATAGTGCTAGCCATGTCCAAACCACAAACTGTGACCTTTAGTGGTAAAATGTCACCCCTAATGGCTGTAATGTCCGACTACTTACTGCCCAGAGAAGCCACATATACCCAGTCTAGACCAGAGCGCTGCGACATTTGTCCTTAAGACAACACCTCAGCACTGGCTTTATTTCAAATTTGGACTCTAAAAACTTATTAAATTTGCTTAGCAGCTGTAGTGAGAATGACACAGGCAGACTTTATTTCAGTATGGGAAAATATTCTTTGGAAAGACGCTGTTGACTTTCACTGTACTACTCAATGACATCAGCTAACATATAACCTCTCACTCTTCCTATAAAATGCAGCTCTTTTTAGACAGAAACTCCTGCTGTTTTCTCCATTCCCCTCCCGCCGCGACAGGACTCTGAGTGAACCTCGCTAACGCCTTTCCTATGTTTTATGGTCCCACATGCATCATACATGTCTGACAGCCACTCAGCGCTAAATTAAAATGGTCTGCCCTTTTCCCATGTCCAGGTCCTGGGTCATCGGGGCCATAGCTTTGCTGTGTCTGCTGGGCCTCACCTGGGCTTTTGGCCTCATGTACATCAACGAGAGCACGGTTATTATGGCCTACCTCTTTACCATCTTCAACTCCCTGCAGGGCATGTTCATCTTCATCTTCCACTGTATACTGCAAAAGAAGGTAAGAAAGCCAATTTATCAAACACCACAGCTTCTATAATAATATTTTGACTGCACACATGGAGGGTAACTGCACATTGGCAGACTTTGGTTAGATAGACTTTGGTTTGGTTAGGCCAAAATACTTTCATGTCTATGCTTATTGTTAAAAAAATAATAAAACTTCAATGTTTGCACTTTGTATAAAGCATTTCATATACAAAGTGCATATCTCTTGCTTCATTTAAAATATAGTTTGCAGTAGGAGCCTACACGTTGAGGATATTTTTACAGAGTCTCCCACACACTGTCAGTGCTCGAGAGAACAGAAGAGGAGTATGATGTGAAAGGAAAGAGCGGTTAATACTTTTGTCTGGCTGCAGTCCCGCGGAGAGTCTTTCACTTTTAAAGGTTTGACCAGTGAACAAGTGCAGTGTGTATCCACGCTTGAGCCTGTGCACTGCACTTAGGTATGTGAAAGGCCGAGGGATCAGGTATCTCGAGACATGTCCTCCGAACACTGCTGAGGTTTTCTCTGGCGCCGACCCAAAGTGCTTTCTCCCAAGAAGCATGGAACAACTCAGCACGCAGCTGTGCAAACAGAGCATGTGGCAACACACGCCTGCCAGTCCAACAGGCTTGTTAAAAGCCAATTACGGTCCTATTTGTTCTAACTTGATTGTGATCTAAATGCAGATGTTCTTTGTGTACAAGTGCATCATATGTCTCTCGAAGGACTCGGTCCATTTCCAATCAATATGGCTGTAATAACATTTGGGCCTTGGTTGATGAAGGCAAAGGGAGTTAATCTGTCCATGTGTGTTTTAGAACTTTCATGTTTGTTTGAAGATTTTCATTGAAGCATAATATAAACAGATAAGTTCTGTGTTAATCATAAAACACAGTGTGTGAAAGAGTATGCCCCCAATAAACAAAGTAGAACACTCTCTGGTTGTCTACAGCTGTGAGTCTCACCATGTTCACCTGCATGCCACTTTATCTCCACAGGTGCGGAAAGAGTACGGCAAATGTCTGCGAACTCACTGCTGCAGCGGTAAAAGTGTGGAGACCTCCATCTCCTCCTCCAGTAAGACCACCACGTCTCGGACGCCTGGCCGTTACTCCACAGGCTCTCAGGTGAGCTTACCTGCCTGCACACCTGGACGCTACAGCACAGCAGACTCCCAGGTGAGACCGGTGCTCCAACAGGGTTCTCGGTTATCAACAGACACTTTCAACTACAATCCATCACAGCAAAGTTTACATTGCAGGAGTTTATAATACATATATTTTGATATACTGTAGCTATATTTATACAATCAAGATATACCATAAGCAAAATACAATCGGGTCATACCATGAGCAATTTTTTTTAAAAAGAACATTAGAGTGCTTGCACTGCATCATTAAATGTCAGCATTCACTGATATACTGTAGAGGGCTGACATTGAATTTTTTTTTTCTGCTGTCTCCCCTGTTTGTACTGTCTACATTTGACTGTAGACTATATTTAGGTTAATTCTTTAGTTCTTTTTCAGTACTATGTTTTGCACTAATGTGCAAAAAAATATGCACATGGATTGTGTTAAAAGTGTGATAACCGAACCCAAAGCTAAAGCTTCATTTATTGCTGCTGTCATAGAATAAAATGGGGACTAATGGACCTTTACCTCTCCCACCTGTTACTCCCCTGCCACATTTAATACCTTTCCTACACTGAACTGCCCTCTTTGCACAACCCACTTTTGCTCACCATATTTTTCCCTTTTTGTTGTCTTTCCTTCTCCTTACCTTGACTCCCACCACGACCACTGCTTCTTTGTGTCCCCTCCCTCTTCTCGTCTGCTGCACAGAGTCGAATCAGGCGAATGTGGAATGACACTGTGAGAAAACAGGAGTCTTCCTTCATCACTGGAGACATCAACAGCTCAGCTACTCTCAACAGAGGTAACCGCAGGATACCTACCATTTGCATGCTCATCGCTGTCACTGTATGTACTTTATAATAGCAGGAGGGTCTCAAAGCACACACTGTCCGTTATTGGAGAGATAGCAGCCAAAACGTATGATGATAGCCCTTGAGACGTGATTAGCAACGTGGAGTGTAAATAGCAGTAGAGACTTTTTTGCATTTTTGCAAGTTATGTGTAAATTAAGGTTAGATTTAGTAGGAAGTATAATAGTTCCATGAACAGTAAGCTAATGTCCACTTTATTTTTAATAGCATTTTATTTCCAGAAATAAAATGCTATTAAATTCCTGAAACAACCTTTTGTAAATACACTGAACATATAAACTGTTGCTGTCACACACAGTCAACATCAGCTAATGTTCTTTGATCTGTATTTATTTTATTTTACCTCATTATAAATTAGGCGAAGCTAAATTTCCTCTTAATTGCATTTTGCATTATGTTTCGAGTGACTACCGTACTTTATGTACATGTTACAGAATTATGGTTAGCTATGATATGTTTTTAAATTTGACAAAGGCTTACCTCCTATTCTTTTTCAGAGTAATAATCACATTTGACTTTATAAAACCTGTTTCAACGGTCACAGTGACTTTACAAGCTTATTGTTACTTCACTATATTGCCCCATTTATTGGATCCTTCAAAGGTCTTAACTGTATGACTGGTGGGCCAATTCCTTCACTGTAAATAATGCAAATTTACCGCCAGCTTTAATAATCTTCTCCCAGACTTTAAAGCCCTTTAACCACACTATCACAAATGCATAGGTAAGCACATAAGACCCATCCGCCTTAGCGTCTCCTGCCTCATATGTAGGCTGCTGTTAACTGTTAAATGGGCATTACGTTAAGTATTTCCACTGCATTGCTTGGTTATTACTGTTGAAGCTGCAGTAATGGTCAGTGAGAATGGATTGCACAAGCGTGGCTGGTGCTCGGGTAATGAGGATGTAGATGGACCAAATGCCTAAACATTGTGACACAGACACGAGCATACACCACCATTTGTTAGTCTTCGAGTCGAGGTGTGGCCCCCGTTTCCTCTAGGCCACTAATAAGCTGTTAGCATGACAGATTGATGCTAAAGCTACGCGGTGTGTGTCAGCGGCAGAATTATCACACACTTAAGAGAGGCAGGGTAAGGAGACACCCCCCATATCCTGGAGTCTGTATCTCTCTTGAAAGTAGCTTGGCGATTTCAAGCGACTGTTACTCCAGCTTTCATGGATGGAAAAGACTGAATTGGATAACCTGATAGGAGATTGACTTGTTGAAATGACGGGAGTGAGCTTAATTTAGAGCTACTTCGGAAGGCAGTTGGAAATAATCTGCTTCCGTTTTACACAGCATATTTATAATGTCACTTACAGTTTACTGCCGTACTGTCCAGGCGTTTAGTGCTCTCCTACATTTACTCCTGCCATTTAAATTTATTACATTTATTAAGTGCTACTCCCTGAAACAGTGTGGTCTAGCTCAGTTTTGCAACAGGTATTTTATAGTTACACACAAGGTTATTACTGTTAAAAATTCAAAATCAATTGGTTTCCTGCAGTGACCCTGAACCGAATGAAAACTACTGGATTTTAGAATAAATTTTCACTGAATCTATGGAGGAAATAAAAGAGAAAAAGATAAATATAAAAGATATAGACACTCAAATTTTACCAGTTAACCTGTCATGTACTTCTAAAACAAATTTTGAAGGAAGCAGATTGGAGTTCTATGAACATCCTAGTTGGACAGGAGGGAGTTGCTTAAAAATGATAAACAGCAATATCATTTTGAAATCATTATTTTACATTTTTCTCTGATATAAATCATAAATACATATTGGTTGCAACACTTCAACTTACAAATCGATAATAAATATATGCCCACTTCTTTACATGCAATGCTATGGATGCTAAAGCTCCATATTATTTGTCAGTCTATATCATTCTATATCCACAGTAAAACACAAATTGCACAACTTCTACTTTATTAGCATTATACTGAAGTAACAATACTTTGTGATGCTTCACTCACCCAGCAGCCAGCGCTCACTCACTCACTCACTCAGACAGACACATTCCCAGATCTTTTGTCCATTAAGTCTCCAGTAGTCACGCTTCCCTGCTCAAGCGTTTATTGGGGGCGCAGCACACACACACCTCTCCGTGTCTCCGTCCGGCCTGTGTACGTGTCCGGCTGCCAGAATGACTTGTCGAGTTGCTTTTCACCTCAAACTTGCGTTTTTATTTTTTGCCTGTTTGATTTACCTGTGCTCTTCTCTCCCTCTTTCTTCCACACACTCACGTCCCATCCACTTCTCACTGCCACATCTACATACTGTCTCCCCCTCTCTACTCGTCTGTTTCTGTCCTCTCTCTCCTCTCTCTATCTGCCTGTACCAGGAGCCATGGCTAATCATCTTATAACTAATGCTCTCCTTCGTCCCCATGGTACTAACAATCCTTATAACACGCTACTGGGGGATTCTGCAGTCTATAACAACCCGGCCGTGGGCATGTACAACACTCAAGGTCTGCCTCATCTTTCTCTCTCTTTTTTTTTTAAGAAATAAATAGCACACTCTTTACGTGTATTTGCTGCATGCTTGCCTGCCTTATGGCCAGAATACAACTGTGATGCATTCGAGAGTAATATCTGGTATCAATGTGGCTCCCAAGGGACTCCCATCCATCATATTGTCTTTCACAAAGGACACCCAGTGGGTAACTTCTAAACCGCATCAAAATATTCTCAAACACCATCCGCTTATAGGGCTAGACTGAAGATATTTATCTAATAGAAAGCAAACTCAGTTTATTGTCAAGTTTAGACATTGGTTTGTGGTAGTACAGCTCAAATAATGTCTTTAATCAAGAAATAATCTCTTATCTAAATTTCCTTTTCTTATTTTTCGCTCTTTGGCAAGCTCAATAGTTTAAAATATACTTCTTGTTCTGAATAAATACATAAAGAAATCATAAAAGCCGAGACAATGTAAGTGAATGTAAATCTAAAGCCCAATGTCAAACTTCTGTTTTTCAAATAATATAGAAATAAGACATTCCGAGTGGAAAAAATTTGAAAGAGTGAGTTTTGAAAAATGGACACAGCTAGATTTAAATGTATGATTTAGTTTTGTTGACAGATTAAATTAGATTTTACAAAGGGATTTTGAATATTTTATGTAGATTACTTTTCAGCTCATTTCATAGAACTAAACTTTTACTAAATCAGTTTTAGGATTAGATATAAACAAAATCTTCTATAAAATACTTCAAAATCTTGTTCAGTCCAAGACTGTAAAGTTTGGTTTGTATATAATTGGAACTTAGTGGTGATATTGCTCCCACTGTGCAGAAAAATACATTTTGAGAGAACAGCCTTTGAAGTTACAATGTCCCCTAAAACTCTCTGGATGAAGTGGATTAAAATGGCATCATGTAACTTTCTGAAGTCAACTACATATTCAGTAAATAGAAAGTTAAAGCCACACTTTGCAGCATTCTTAATGAGAATATATATGTTTTTGCCACATGTGTCTAGGTCAAAGAATAGCTCATTTGGCTTTGAAAACTTACTCAGATTAAAGACATTTGTAATATTTAGTGCAAAAAAGACATTTAATTTACAAAAACATTTTTTAAGTATATAGTTTGGTTGTACAAGTTGGCCTTTAAATCAAATCAATCTTTAATATCTGAAAGCCTATGCTGGAGAACAAAAAAAGAAAAAAAGAAAGAAACACTAATGAAAAAAAATGTAATAAAAATGTTGCGTCACCATTTAAATGTAAAATGTACTGAAATTCTAAATGGAATTATTCATTTGAATTAAGTTGTCAATCAGATACTCAATGTACTTAAATGTTTCAAAAGTCACTTGGGAGCCATGCATATTGTAGTAGAAATGCCCTTCATTTGAGCATGTCCTTGTACTGTACATCTTTTAGCTGTTTCCTTGCATGTCTTAGCTGAATGTGCACTCAGAAACTGTGTAATTTTGCAAATTTAATTATGCTTTGCTGATTGTGTGGTTGTTTAAATTTGTATGCACTCATGTATCTGTCTTTTCTCTCTCTGCTCCCTCATGCTGTCCATTAGCACCTTACCGAGACACAAGTACGGCTAAATTAATACTCAACTACTTTGACACTATCCACTGTCTTCTCTCTCTTTGCTAGTTTCAAAAACACTCTGACTTTGAATTTGAGTCCAATTTAAAAGAGAGCAGCAGCTTTTGTTTGGCTGTCATCCACATTAATACTTTGCCTCAGTTCTCCAGTCTATGTAATCTGACTAGCTTGTATTGTTTGTCACACTTCTCTGACAAATAAAAGGTTGGAGAGAAATACAAAATTACTTCTAGTGAGAGTGTTTTATTTTCTACGTTGGTTAAAGTAATGTGTGTGTGTAAAAGACAGTGGAAAAATTGCACTCATCAGGAACAATTTTGGGCTCAAAGTAAAGGAAGTTTTGACTGTATCTGCCCAGTAGGTTGTGTTCACATCTATAATATAATGTCACTAGTTAAAGTAAAAAAGCTAAGAATTTTATGTGGAATTTGCTGATTATTTGTCACATTATAGATTTATTGTCTAGAATTCTGTAATTACTTGGTCTATTCTAAAAAGTGAAATTATTTGTTATTATTTAGCATTTCTATATTGGAGATTGCTTCCAAAACCTTTGTTACAAAAGCCCTGCCCACTATGCAAGATTAAGACATCATTAATTTCTAGGATGTGAACTCAACTTACTCCTGTAGTCATAACATTTACTGTTGCAACAAATTTAGTATTTATAATCCTGGTGGTAAATTGGGAAAAGAAATTACATCAGTGGATTCTTTTAAATAAATTATGAACCCTTGAAGCGATCTTCTGACTAAGAAAATTATCATTACAGATTTTTACTCTCTGTTCTCTCTATCTAATAATATCACACAATAATTAAAAAATCTCTTCTGACAATGCTCAACAATTATTTAATCATTCACTGTTTCTCCTTCAGAGGGCATTTTGAACAACGCCAGAGACTCCAGCGTCATGGATACTCTCCCTCTCAACGGCAACCACGCCAACAACTACAGCATGGCCAGCAGCGAGTACCTGAGCGACTGTGTGCAAATTCTGGATCGCAGCGGGGGATACGGTACCCATAGCAACCACAAAGAGACCACTCTAGAGAAGAAATCCTGAAGGAACTTACCTCCAATTACATCCCGTCCTACCTGAACAACCATGAGAGAGCCACCACAGAGCGCAACCACAATCTCATGAACAAGCTGGTCAACAGCAGCATGGCCAATGGAGGTGATTGTTGTTGATGTGCTTTATTCAATTATAGGGAGCTGCCAGAAGTTCATGTCACACAATTAGAAGATCATACAGTATATCACAGCTGGATACAACTTGATGTTTCGAAGCTACAATAACGCTATTTTATTATTACAGGTTTGCAGGTTGTATGTTACATTTTTTTACCATTTTTACTGTATTAAAAAAAATGCAGTAAACATTTTAAATTATTTGCTACTTACCGAATGTATTCCCAACTTCCTATTTTGTCACTGTTAATACTTAAATGCTTTTCACAGCTTTGAGAAGAATAAGCAAGTTTTGCTGTCATGGTAAAATTAGAAGCAACACTGCAAACAGATCTCTTTCTGTTGTACTATGTCTGTTATAATTGAGCACAGACACTTTATTTTGATGTATTCAGAAATAAGGAGAAAGGAAGGATGTGTTATGAATTACATGCCTTGACAAAGTTTTATGAAATCTTTTTTTTTAAGTATCATTTCATTTCTGGTTTTGTTCTTTGAAATGTTTGGCACTTGATTCTGACACTGCTTGACATTTTGAAGACAAGTGAGTTGGTGAGAACTACAAAATGATTCTATTGAACTGTTCAGTTTGAAGGTTGGTTATGTGGTTTGAATTCAGTAAAACAAGGAGTTAAGATTTATTGTGTGTGTGTGATTTAAGATTTTACTCCTTGCATGTTCAACTTAAAGTTGTTTGTTTATTATTTATTTTGAAACACTTTTTTTTCTATATAATCTCTAAGACAAAGCAGTCACTCAAATCATTGGATGTATTTCTAATGTCTTTTTTCCATTGTTTGCACAGGGAGCATGCCTGGCAGCAGTAGCAGCAGCAGCAGTGGCGTCAGTGGCTGTGTGGTCAGTTCTAAAGAAGATCCCGGGCCCATGGTACTGGACAACCAGCTGCCTTCCCACACGAGGAGAACCTGGGTCTGGAAATCATCCGCGAGGAGTCCAATGCCCCTCTGCTCCCCCCTCGCCCCCACCCCCGGACAGCCACCCGCCACCACCTCCTCCGCCCCACAGCTTCTCCAGGCCGCGTCGAATGCCCCAGGAGACCAGCGAGAGCTTCTTCCCTTTACTGACCAATGAGCACACAGACGAGCACACGCATTCGCCCAATCACAGAGACTCTCTTTACACCAGCATGCCGGTGCTCACCGACCTGCCCGATGCGCACATGAACGGGCTGACCGATGGAGAGGACGAAAGTTCGGGTGAGCTTCAGCCTTGTAAGAGCGCCACTGCTCCAGAGCTGGACGACGTTTATTACAAGAGCATGCCCAACTTGGGGTCCAGAAATCACCTCCATGAATTGCAAAGCTACTACCACATGGGCCGTGGTGGCAGTGATGGGTATATGGTATCAGAAAATAAGGACGAGTCGGATTCCTCGCCCGAAGAGCCCCTGTAGACCCTTCTCATCTGGTTACAAGTCTATAGAGCTATCCCTAGGACTTCTATCCCTCCCCTTGAAAAAACTCTTCCCAACATCCAAATGACAGACAGAGCTAGCCCTAGATCGCCAAATACTTGTGACACTTTTTTCTGTGGTCGCCAGTAAAAATGCAAGCAGGAAACTGAATGTATTGACGCTAATGGAGTTAGTGGGCTCAGACAATTACTTGCAAATGAAAAGGAAATGGGGAGGGATTTTGTAATTTATTCACTGTTACTTTACTATGGGTCTTTGGATTGATCGTAGCTCTGCAAATCCCCCAATATGGATCTTCTTTAGCAGATCATAGCATAATAGTGTCCAAAATCTGAGGACCTGTTTGTCTGTATGTCCGTCCTCTCTGTCACTCTCAAAAACTCCGATGAATCTTCTCCAAAGGGAAAGAGCAAGTGGTAAACACTGCACAACAGGAACTAGCTGTCAAAAGGCTCCGCCCCTTTACCTGCCAATCAAAAACAGAGGATGTACTATGACTTTATCCCCATGCGGAAGTTACTGGGGTGAACTAACTGTAAACATATCACTGATGTTCTCTTCTCTTCCTGTTTCATATCTGCTAAAATGGAGTTGTGTCTGGGCTGGTGTAACATTCCTGCGACTTGTAGTGACTGCGGCTACTGTGTATTTCAACGAAAAATAAGGAAGAACATATTATAGACTTGTTAGAAAAAAATGGTTATCTTTCCTTTCTTCTGTACGCATTTTTCGTTATCAAAAGGATTATGAAGAAATCACAAACTATTTCTATGTATTGTACAGAATACAGATTCAAATGTTGCATATGACCAAGTCTTATTTTTTACGTATGAGTTTACAAATCTTTTTTGTCTGTGGAACTGTTCGGAAATGTCTTAATGCTCTGGCGTAGAAGGAGCAAGGAACTACCATATCTCATGTTACTTTTTCATCAATACAAAGACAATGAAGCACTTCTTAATTATAACACATATCTGACACTCTTCATCCTGGACCTTTTATAAACACACTGTCATTCACTTTTGAGATCAATTGCTACTACTATTCTTTACCACTGTGTAGTTTGAAGTTACAGAGATGGTTACCATGGTGATTTACTTGTTTGGAGCCCACAGTGAGATAGGAAAGGAATTGAAAGCATATCCTCTCTTTTGCCAAATACTAATTGACGTTAACTGATGTGCTGGTCGACATGGTTACTGTACAGAACAAAAGAGATTCTAAATGTCATAGTTTGAAGAAAGAGAGAAAAGTAGAAGGGAGTTTTGACCCCTGAAATGCCAAGATTACACTGTATATGTGTAGTGAACAAATGTGAAAACCACTACAGCACTGTCCAATGTTGAGACGCCAATGTTTACTTAATGTAGGAGGATCAATTGGTAAAGTGTATGAAGTCTAGCTTGCACATGTATCCCACAAGCCCCTTCATATCCCCGAGAGAAATTATTTATTTATCTGTTTATTGGTTTAAAGAAGGCAAAACAAGCTTGGGGGATAGAGACTAGTTCTATGTAGGACTAAATAAAAGTGGCACTGGGTTTATTTTGTTTTTGTTATTTTTTAAATTATTATGATCATGATTATTACAATATTATGCTAATTATTTATTCTTTTTGTATGGGTTCAAAGTTGAATGATCTCAAAACTAATATTTGTTGTAACAGTGAAAGTTGTTTGCCAACAAATAAATTACTGACATAGCTTTTGCGGTTTTCTGCCTCTTGAGTCTCATCTCCTTTTTAGTGAGTAAAATGGATTCCTTTCAAAACCCCTACTTATGAATTGTTTGGTCTACAACAAGGGTTCGCAATATATGGAATTGAGTGTTGTTCTTAAAATAATGCAAAACTGAATATGTTTAAAATGTAATTACATGTGGGTATAAAGCTGATATTTCTGTCTTTTTGGGATTCATCTTTACAGGTTTTTCACATTAGCCTGATTATTACACCTTAAATAGTACGTTTAAGCACATGTCACAACACATTTCTGTTGGACTGATCATCTAGAGGTGGGCCATAAACCAAATTTTAGATAATATTGTGGATATTATTTTGACAAATTGAATATCAAGTATATTGCTTACAGTGAATATTGCAACAAAAAAGCCAATTCTAACTAAGGGTACAAAATGCTATATTTCTACAATTTTGTGATTAATTTTACAAAAATTTTGCATTGTCTGACAATATTCCACAGGGCAAAAATATTCACGGTAGATAACTTTTTGAGTTGGAAATGAGTAAACTTTTGCTTTCCACTAAAAAGTATATAGTAAATACAGCACTTAAATGAGACCTTGAGTACTGCCTGAACTGAATAATAAAGAATTTTAGTTGCAAACAGGAGTTGAATGCTGCGCTCTGATTGGCTGAGCTTTGGTGGTCCTCTCCAGTTTCACTTTGTTGTTTGTAAAAAGAGGTTTATAAGCCATAAATGCAACCAAATGAAAACATGTTGATATTAACAATATGTTGAAGGATTTATGTGAGAAAGTTGTCAGATTGAAAACCTAAATCATGTTATTCAAAAGGTGAATAAACCTACTCACTAAGAGACTAGATCACCAGATTAAAAAATATGTGAAATGTGAAACCTACTGTATTACACCTAATGAATTTAGTTTAAAGATGATTAACACATTACTGTTGGATTGGCTTAATATTGCCAGAACATCACTGGGAAATATTTTTGCCACAAGCATGCTGAAGTTTGTATTTACCAAACTTGTATGTTATGTTGTTCTGCAGTGGCCTTCCACATTTAGGTTAATTAGAAAGATACATCTATCTATGTTTTCAAAGCTGAAGAGCGTTTGCCCATTTGGATTACCTAAGATAAGCATCAAAGCTTAACTCAATCACACACTAACAAACAAACTCACTGGTTCATATGGAAGTGAGAAGGCTGCAGGTTAAAAATAACATCAGTCTCAACACAGGCTTTGTACTTTCCTTTGTGCTTAAGTTATTAAGACTGTCCATTCTCAAAATAAATGATGCAGTCCACTAAAAAAACACTGCATACATGAACTAAGAATTTGAGGAGTTCTTTTGCAAATATTTAGTCCATATTTTTCAGATAAGCACACAGCCGATTATGTTTGATTCTCAGAGCGATGCCTTTGCTATTTTCTGCTTTTCTCATCGGATACTGCTGCCTCCTGTCATCCTTAAAAATATGTTTATAGTTGGCTCAAAGTTTGTTGATATGGATTTGATGCGTATGGGAGTTTGTCAGTGAAGTTCTTTGAGTCTGCTTGGAAACTGAACCACCGCAGTGTTGTTCTAATGAGAAAATATACAATAAGTTCTGACGCTAAAAAGCTCTAACTGAATCATGCAACTATTCTCCTTGGGATTTCAAATGTGTCGCTGTTATCAAATCTAAACACTGACAGATTGGAGATGTCACCATCATTTTTCAGTGTTTCGACTGTGAGATGAAACATCATTTAACAATTATAATTTCTGACACTGACAAAACAGCAAAATCCTTAATCTTCTGTAATTATCTCTTTGTCTCATTCGAAGTTATCAAGCTTTTCAAAGCAAATATCATTTAGGAAAACGTTTAGGTCCAAACTGAGTCTAAAACTAAACTACTCTGGATCTATACTAAAATGAAAGGCTTTTGACGTGCTAGTTCTAAACATGGACTAGCCTCGAGAAGAACAGAAATATGCATTAGATTGTTTTGAGCAAATACTTAAACTACCACTCGAAGAACTATTAATGATAAAATATTAAATAGATTGTGGGCTACGCAATGAATCTCATAACATATTTGTCCCCTTACGTGTCATGCCAGTATATAAGCAGCTTAGTGCCAGTCTTTACAGCCTTTTAAAATGTATGAAATAACCATCAATGTTTGTGCAGGTTTTTGAATTTCATCACATACATGAAAAATCAGCAGTGTTGGGCAAGTTTTATGTGAGAGTAAATATTACAGGAATAAAACTATGATATATTACTTTGTCTAAATGAAACTGAGTTACACTACATTGAGTTACTTTTAGCTACACATTTGTACTATGTTAAACCTTTGTAGCATTGTTGCATTTCATTCATAAGAGCACACGTGAAGGCAACTCACGCTACTTGCCTTTTGTAGCTCATTTGCTTTTATTGTGAAACTGCAATCTCAGAAAGTCTAAGAAATCTAAAACTAAGAATTGTGAAAGTTTAGATTTTTTCTTGAAAACTTAACATGTAAGAAGAAATATTTGCCTGTTAGTGTTGTATCAGGATTTTATTAGAGAATTGTTGAAATGCTCCAGTCGCTTTTCTCACCCCACACAGCCATTGTTAATAAGATTAGTCACCTGCTCGTACTGCCACTGCGCTTTAAAAACAGCCCAATCCACCAGCGCCAAGTTGCATGCTGGGACATACTGACATATGTTGAGGTTTGGTTTACACACCACAGTACGTCATACTCGCTCTGAGCCACCAGAGCTCCTGTCAAAATACTCCCAGCAGATGTTTCTTCTGGAAGTAGGCTTTTGGTATGAATTAAATTAACAAGTTGTCAGCCTACAAAAGAGGTTCAAAAGTAATTTCTGAATGTGAGACAATACAAGAGACTGATTCACAGCTACTTATTATTCCAAGAGGAAATTCAAAGTGTAAAATCATGATTTTTTGAAATTTGTAAGAAAACTTAGTGAACTTATTACATTTGGAGCAAACAGATGCGGTTTACTCTAGAGAATGAGTATGTACATCTCTCAAATGAGAAAGCTCCTTCACAACAAACTCTGCAGTGAGGGCCAGAATAAGAAACAAATAAAAACATAAGCAAAAACTTAGTGGAGTCAATAATGATAGGCCCATGTGTAAGAAATTATATTGGCCTATTTGTGCTTCAGAGAGAGAGAGAGAGGAGAGAGAGAAATCAAAGTCATGCCATTTTTAATGATGGAATTTCATGAATCACTAATATGCCACTGTTTTGCTCACTCGTTTTTTTTTTACATTTATTTGTGTTTGCACTGTATTGAAACTGATCTATGGCCTGATTTTCTTCCTGTCTCAACATTTAATTCAGAAAACAAACTGAAGATAAACAATTTCCCTAAATTATAGAATTAATTATGAAAATGTTTTAGCTTTTACGTTTTACCCTCTTGTCATTGAATTATATTAGTCGATTACTGAACTTGTTGAGTGGATACACTCATGATTAAACACTCTCTTGTCAGTTTATCTGCTGTAAAATACATCTGTATTCTCTTTATGAAAGCAGGAAATAGTAAACAAGTAATAGATAGCTCCAGGATGTTGTTGGTGAATTTCTATAAAACTTCTGCAAACAGCCCTAATAACCCTGTTTGCCTTACACCCTGCTTGGGTCTCTATAATATTAACGACTTGCTCCATGTCTTATTTGCTTTGATCATTGATGCACTTTGTCAAAGAAGTCTTGGAAAATGGTTGGGGAATCAGAAGAACACCTATCAACAGACAGAATTAGTCTGGAATTACATTTAGGAAAAGACAAGACATTTTGGGGTCGATTGTCTATCCATCCATCTGAGCGTCTTTGCCACCTTTCCTCTCTTGCTTCCGCTGCCTGCTCTTGCCTTGTGTGGCGCCATGCTGCCAGTAGCAGGCTGATTAAATGAGCAGTGGTCTATGTGGGTCATATCTCAGTTGGAGCGCTCTGATCGGTTAGTGCTGCCTGCCTGTGTTATCTTCCCTGACTCCCTGCTTCCCCTGCTTCAAGGGGAACAGCTTTGGCTGTGTCTTACGAGGTGACAAGTCTGGCAGCTCTAAAGGCACGGCAAGTGCAAGGATTTTTTTTTTAAGGAGGCGAATCAATCTGTTTATTGTGTGATTAATTAATAGCAATGGTAGGATGAGAGGAGTGAAATGTAGCAGGTCAGAAAGCACAGAAAGAATACTCTCAAGGAAAGACAGCAGCTCAGAAAGAAGTGACAAACAGTTGATAATAAATCTAATTTTTCCTGGATGCTGGTTCAAATGTAAAAACTATTATAATTTACAGATCCCTACACTCTTTTTCAGTGAAATTATCTTGCACTTTTGAAAAGGAATTGTCAAAACTCAAAATATGCTCAAACTGGTGTCATTCAGGTCCTCTCTGCACTGGATATTTACCAAAGATTATTAACCTTTTTAAGAAAAATGGGTGATAATGATAAGGAAACACAAGCACACAGTTGTTTTAAATCAATTCACTGTTTGGGTAACCTGTGTCGGTTTGAGTGCTTAGAAAATTCCTGTTTTCACCTAACCATTTCAGAGTGATACATGGTGAGTCTTTCAGGTCTATTTTGCCCTTTGTCTTAGCCTTGGTCTTAACTATTCCTCTGTTGACCACTAGTGGCTCTCTCCGGGCGTTATACACTGTCAGTGTTGAAGGTGTGGCTTCAGCCAGATGTGGGGGTGCAATTTCCTTCAGTGAACCTGGGATATGTCACGCCTGTGACAAGTGATGTTTTTTATTGTCATATGAATAGACTTTCACCAAATAGATTTCTATTATTACACTTTTTTTCCCAAACTGAAGCTGCTGCTACAGTTCACTTTTGCCTGTGATCCTAATGCAGCTGCCCACTTGTCACAGACTTGACACATCTCAGGTTCACTGAAGGAAATTTCACCCCCACATCTGGCTGAAGCCACACCTTCTACACTGACAGAGTATAGCGCCTGGAGAGAGCCACTAGTGGCCAACAGAGGAATAATTAAGACCAAGGCTAAGACAAAGGGCAAAATAGACCTGTTTATGTCTTGTTGCTGTAAAATGTCACAATGAAGAGGCCGGGCTTACCTGTATGAAGTCTTCATTGTTCTCTCTGTTTTGACCAGGAACTCCATAGACCTGTTTTTAGTATTAAGCTGTTCTAGATCATTAATACACTAAAAATGATTTATGTTTTTGCTTACTACTCACAAAATAAAAAGAAAAAAAAAAGAAAAAATTCTTTTTTAAGTCCAACATTAAGCTTGCATACTTTGTGTCAGTTACAAGCTTGGATACAGCCATGGCTCTAAAAGATTGGATGATTTGGCCAGTATGCGTAAGACAGGCCAGTGAAATGTGGCAGAGAGATGGAAAGACATTCAGCAAATGGCCAGAGCCAGGAATCAATCAGGCAGGGCTGAAGGCGGCTGTAAATTCTGACATACAATTCTGTCACTCAACTATTTGCAGGCCTGGATGTAGGTTTATAATGCAGTTCTCAATTCTCCACTAAACTGACTAACAACATCTTAAGCCTATAAATAGCAGGTGTTAATTGTTAGATTGATTTACTTTGAATCTGATCGGCTGGCGCTCCTCTCGTCTCCGTGCGAGCCCCCAGATGATGCAACTTGGTGGAATGGGGTTTTATGAATACAAATGACTGGAGCGGTAACAAGCTGTCCCCATTGTGGGTCTGATACAACACTGTGCTCTCTGTTAATTAAGGCAACAATGACATTTAAAGCGGCTTTGAATTTGATTAAATGTGGAAAATCAGCCCATCCATATACAGTATGACATTTGAGGCTTTCCATTCCATTTCCTCCTTCTGCACCACTAAGCGCTATATGCACCGGACACATTCTGGCTAATGTGGAGGCTAGTTATGCACAGATGAAGTAGAAGTGAATGGGACGTGGCTGTGACAGGAAGCTTGTTATTGGATCACACAATTTCGTTTAATTGTCCGGAGTAAGGCTGGTCCATATTGTCCATAATACACAGGATTGGAGCAACTTGATTACAACATTTTTCAACTGAATTTAGGTGTAAATATATTGATTTATATATTGGGATATTTATATTGGAGGTTTAAATCCAGCACAAACTATGAATGGACCAAAAGAAAGACAAAAAGAAAACTTTATAACAGCAAAACTGTTATAAAGTCCCCTCCTCTTCATCGAAAACTTGCAACATGCAACAGATTTTAACGTACTTTTATTTGCTGTTCGGACTTACCTAGCCTATTTTAAGACACAAGTGGGAAGACAATATATAACTAATCAAATATATGTGAACCAATTAATTTTAGAATGTTGAGAAAAACAGTGTTTTCAACAATTTTCACTTTTGATTTGTGACTCCCAATTAAACAACTGCATTCAAAACTCCAAAACACAAAATATTCAATAAGTGATAATGAATTATGGTTTGATTTTGTTTACATCTTTCACGGCATTTGAAATGATATGAATGTTTAATTTTAAAATATCATCAGGAGAGCCCCAGAAATCATTTTGTGACGACACATTGCAGTCACCACTAAAGTAAACTAACAATGAGAGAGTTTTTAAGAATATGGGATACGTCCCTGTTTAATAATAATGTAAATCATAGAACAGTAATCTGTTCCAAAATATTTCTGAAGTAGGCATAAGTTGTATTAAAAGAGTCAACTGCCATCTGCCATAAACGTTTACTATAGTCTTAGAACACCACATTACACAGTGAACTTGCTAGCCACAGAATCTGTGTGTCTTACTTTGCAATGATTTGCATTCTGAGTTTGCATTTATTGTTTACAGCAGTTGTAGTAGTGATAGTATTTGAGAATAGTGGCTGATGTCAGTTCTTCTCAAGGTTATCTGTAGTGTAGGTTGTATGTCATTCGTCAATGCTACTTCAACCATCTCCCCTTCCCTCATGTACTCTTGCACACTTAACCATTGTAAAAATTAATTTGTTCTTGGTGTTTTGCCTGGTAAAATAAATGTATATTACTGAGATGCCTTACGTTGACCTCTGGCTCTCTCGTCTTTGCTCACCTGTCTTCACCTACAAAACTATTTGGTTTCTGCAACACGGTCTACTGCCTGCTGCAACCTCTGTTAACTCTTACAACACATCCTTACTTCCACTTTCCTCCAGCATGTTGTCACAGAAAATTATAAAATATAATACAATTGCTCAACAGGTACTAGCAGCCTACCTCAGAGAATTCACTCTAATTGGGGGGAAAAGGGGAAAAAGTAGAGCATTGCCAAAAGAATAATAGCGGTGAGAATAGGCTAGAGTGTGACCATGCAGCTCTACTGGATTTGGGAGGGCACACAGACACCCCCATGCATGTTTAATTGGCTTTGGGGAGAACGTGCTGGTGTCCTCTGCTGCTGCTGCTGCCTGTGCTGTGAGTCACACTCTGGGCGCAGCCATGGAGGAGCAATGGGCTATTTTAGGAGCGCATTAGGAAGCCCAGAAAACACTGACATTTAGAGGATGGCTGCGATGACAGGGACAGTGGGGAGAGTGTGAGAACCTGTGTGTGTTTCAGCACAACCAGGGCTTAATTTGAGCGGAACAAGCCGGAATAAGATCCGGGAACTCTCGTGGGGCATTCCGGCATCAGTTTTGTCTGCTCCGGTTTCTTTTTGTCTTTCTTCTACGAGACGCGGCTCTGCTCCTCTCCCGTCTCTCATCTCATTCAGTGAACAGTGAACAGGCTTATTTGTGGGGGGAAACGGAGTCAGACCGTAATTGGTTAAAAGCGAAACTGACAGGAAATTTGACCAATCAGAAGCAGCGCAGCGGGTTTAAGACTTTTCATTGGTTCCAGGCGAGCCCCGCTCTTGTATTCCTTCTAAACAGGAAATATGCGTCTAAGTGGATTTTGTGAATATTTGTTGTTATTTGCAACTCGTTTGATGGATTAAAGGCAGCGGGAGTGTCACGTGTGTTTGGAGTGTACGGGACGATAAAGAGGTGAGAATCAGCGCGGATGTAGCGGTCACAGTTTCTCGTAAGTGCAACTAACTTTACTGTGTTACTTTAATGTGTATTTTAGCGTCATGTTTGATGTATGAGACCCGTGTCTGCTGTGTAAAGGCTGTTGACCTGTGTCTGTGTTAAAAGCTGTTTGTCCTCGTTGGTGTGACTTGTGGAGAGTCAGATATGATGCGAAGGCAGCTGAGCTGCAGGATGAGGAGCGTGTGGGAGGGCTGCTTGTTGCGCTGATTTCTGAATGAATGAAAATCTCTGTGTGACGTGTAAAAAAAACGTGTAACACAGACATAATTACTTTTATATCGTTTAACATCGAGTAGGATGGACGGTGGGTTGTATTTTAGGCATTTCTAAGCCTCTATGTTCACTTATGGTGTGCGCTCCGGTAAAGGTTCGACCTTGTCTGGAGCCCGGTCCAAACCCACATTTGTTCCGGCAACGTTTGAGTTACAAATTAAGCACTGAGCACAACTATATGACTGCTATATATTTTTAGGCTCTTATGTGGTAGGCATTGTTGAAATAGTAACAGTGATGACGGGTTGATCCTACTCAGCAAATCACTTGTCTTAAACGACATCACTGAGTTTGGACTGGGTGCTGCAGGAGCCTATCATTTGTCAGATAGAGTCTTATGGAATTCCAGGAATATCCATAATTATATTTCTTTGCCAACTGCATCGTTTTGCTTCATTGACCAAAATGTCTTAAACCAAAATAGACAATTCCATGTCATGTTTGGACATCATTTGCAATGTGCCATGCACAACCATTATCTCCAAGGAATTGACCACAACATCTTAAAAGAAACCCTGACACTTTTGGAAAAAACATGTAATTTCCCCAAACACATTTTTGAAAAACGTTTCTGTGTTTTCTCAAATTGTTGCTGCTGTGAAACACAGAGACACCATAACTGTTATCTTTTTGACATTTACAACAAGCATCAAAGTAGTCTTTGAGTTGAATTGATTTTGTCTTCCTGGGTAATTTCAGGCCTAAAATGTGTTCAATTTTACATAACCTAATAAACCCTGTTATAGATTGTACACTGTAGAAAAGCCACTGCACACTTAGAGTGATATTTCCTGGCTAAATATTTATAATATTTTTCTCTAAAATGATACACTCTAGTTAAAAATTAGAAAGTAAAGTGCTTTATCTATTTAAGGTCATACTAGTTTCCATTATTATGCTCTCTTTACACCTCACACAACTGGATTTATCTGCTTTTTCTGTGTATTTTCACTTTGAATTATTATTTTTGATAAATCAGTTATATGTTATGTGTCAGTGAATGTAATAGATTTGGGGTTTGTGGCCAAAATAGACTGGTTAGCCCGGATAGTTTTTTTTTACCATGCACAAGAGTTTACAAAAAATCAAAAGAAAAAAAAGGAGATATATAAACAGTAAACAAATGACAAAAAACAATTGACTCTGACTTTGGTGGAGAAGAAACCGATATTTACAATTCATTTTAGCCCAAGATAACAATGTAAACCACAGACAGCACTGTGACAATATACATGTAACACCATTATTTTGGTCTCTGCCTTTCTAAAACAAACTAACAATTTGCCTGGAATGCAAAAAAAAAAAAAGTTGTGTGATAAAAGGAAAAAAAAAAAGTATGAACAAGGCTACCTAGCAACCAAGCTCGGCAATAGATGTAAGGTGTGAATGACGCGAGCTAGTTGCACACAGGAATAAAACAACAGCATCCTTTGTGTGTTAGCTTTGACTGGTCCAAAGCGGCGTCTCCCGGGGGACCGTCTCTTTCTTTCTTCTGATTGGTAATGAGCTGCAGCTGCCGTACAGTGGGCTCAGCAGGAGCTCTTCTGATTGGTGTGTCACGGCAGAACCAGGAAAAGGGGAAATAGTTACAAAAGCAAAAGTTTGGGTAATAAACACACAAATAATGGGATTGTTTGTCACAGTCAAAGGGTTTGCAAGTTCCGTGTAGTTTGGAGTGTTGAAAACAGAAGTTGGGCCGGGAGCATGTCTCTTTTATAATAGTTGTGAAAGTTGGCTGTAAAAAAAAAAAAGAAAAAAAAAAAGTTTATTTACAATATTTTATTTTTACTTTCAAAACGTAAAAAAAAAAAAGAAAAAAAATGGCAAACATTCTCTTTCTTAAACGTATCCCTTGCCCTAACAAACTTTGGTCACTAGTTTGATTTTTATTCCTTTTTGGCAACAGTACACGGTTAGAAAAGGTTTTCAGATTAGAAAGGAGTCTGGTCTCATTTAAAAGTGTCATGACTTATAAAATACATTATTGTAATTCTGAAAAGATACGATATTATAATTTTAATTTTTTAATCATCTGGGGTGCTTAAAACACATCATTTCATCGCTGGACTTTATGTGGTTGTCATTGAAAATGCTCCTTCCATTGAATTAGAAGTAGAGATATTAGCCTTGCTTTAGACAGTCTAACCCAGGACAGCTGTGGCTCTCCATCCTCTGAGTGTGGAGTGTATAAATAATGCATGATTGTAACTTCCAAACTAAAGTTTCTATTAGAAAATAGCCAACTAAACTTTCAAGGTAAGACATGTAAGCCCTGATAAATAATCCAGTACTCCTGACCTCTTTGAACAGAGTCCAGAGTTGCATCTTGTTTCAACGCGATACATACGTTTTAAAGCTGAACAATGACCACTGGAGCACTTGGAAGGAAGGCTGAATGAGATTTCTGTTTATTTGTTTTGTGCCTGGCCCTCCTCTCACAGCTGTCAGTCTGACTGTCTGGGGGTGGCGGTGCACCTCACTATATTTGGACTTGCGGCCTGTTGTTTGGATATGAATCATGGATCTTTCCCTCGTTCCTGTCAAGAGATGCCAACTCTCAGTTGCTATGGCTACAGCACATTGTGGCTAAGAGAGATGCACCTTGCCAGATAAATTTGTCCAGACTTTTTTGTCAATCTTATTTTTCATGGATTCCTTAACCTGTTGTGCTCTCCTCAGCCTGTTTTAGATTAATCATATTCATGCAGCGTTCTCAGTTTGATGTGCCAAAGCAAAACCAAGTCTGTGTCACTTTTAAAATGTGTCCAAGAGCAGAGATAGTTTGACTGAATGTGTTTTAGTGCTTTTGGAACAGGTCATGTAAACAGAAATTCTTACTTTGACTATTTGCAAATTATATGCCCAAAAGTACGTGTGCCAAAGTTTTGATAAAGAAACAAGAGTGTAATTAAATACATTCAAAGACTAAGATCTTTGTGATGCTCAAAGTAATACTTTTAATGACATGCATTGGAACTATAAAGTGTTAAAATGAACAGTGTCAATATACACATTTTCAGATCATATGGCCAGTTCAACGACTTACTAATAGAACTTTTTGATCAAACAATACTTGAGCAAAGTCAGTCAAACTTGACAACTAAAATTAAGATAGTTAGCAGCAATAATATTCACTTTAAATATTTCACTTTTTAGAACTAGCTGATGTCACGAGGTCAAGTTATTGTAATTGTATATTGTGCTTACTAAACATTACTTTACCTAAAATTCCCAAAGATTTACATAAAACCTAAAACTGCCAATGTTAAACATCAAATACTGTATTTGCTTAGAATTTGCATAAACACAAAACATAAATAAATCAATAAACTATATGCAAAATAATTGTTTGTTCAAAGTTGCAGTGACCAAACAAATCCATAAAATATTCGTCTTGCACATATACACGGAAAGTGCAGTTGGAGCATAGAACAGGTGACAGCAGTGTTTTTCTTCAGTAGTTGTTTTGGGTGTTAGTAAAGTGTGTGGGTTGAAGTATATGCAAACAAATCCAGCTTCATCTCTCAGCAGCGCCTGTACCTGCGTTATTTGCATAGATCACAGATATTTGCATAGAGTCAGTGGGTGAGTCGGCTGCGGTACAGTAGACTATTGACAATAACCAAAAGAAGAGTGGTGTGAGCGCGCGCTGTGCAAATGCTGGAGTTTACAGAGGAAATTGCTGAAGCATCATCAAACATTGGATTTGATTAAATTTCTTCTTGTGCGATCACCTGCTGTAATGGATGCTGCTGATAGAAGACTGTTAATTAATTTTCACACTCCCCAAAACTTCACACAACATTAGATAAGTGCATAAAGAAGCATACAGACTTGACTTCTGTATTAATGATTAGTCATGAGCTCAGGTCTCTGCATTGGCTCCTGTGGAAAGTGGACTTAGCAGCTGCTGCTTGTTTGTGTCTCTATGGCCTAGTACATTTCTGACATGTTAGCACCACATGAACTCCGAAAACTTCAGGTCCTGCTGGTGCCAGAGTCAAGACTAAACATGGACCGGCCTCCTGCTAGTGCCAGAGTCAGGACTAAACATTGACTGGCCTCCTGCTGGTGCCAGAGTCAGGACTAAATATGGACCGGCTTCCTGTTGGTGCCAGAGTCTTGACTCTAGCCTCCTGCTGGTGCCAGGGTCAGGACTATACATTGACTGGCCTCCTGCTGGTGCCAGAGTCAAGACTAAACATGGACCGGCCTCCTGCTGGTGTCAGAGTCAGGACCAAACATGGACCGACCTATTGCTGGTGCCAAAGTCAGGACTGAATATAGGAAACCATATTCAATAATAAATAACTTAAATAAAGGTCACACTGTAGCAAACGCCACCATCCTAACACAAGCTATAAATATCATTGTCTCTATATCTAACGAGATGCAATGAGGTCTCTCATAGCAACGGGAGAACAGGACAACACATTTGTCAACTACATGAAACAGCTCATCTAAATTTAAAATGCAATTTAAGACGCATTTAAATGTATAAGTCAGGATGCACTTCACAATATTAGCTACAATTTAGCGGCATGCTCTCAGCGTGCATGCTGTAACCTGGGAGGATGTCTGTGTGGGTGTGTGCGTGTTCATGTTTATATTTATCTGGGCTTTTTAATCGCCATTTTTCACTCTGCTTTACATACTTTACAATAAGACGATACTCTGATGATAAATATACCCATCCCAGTGCAAAAAAGAAGGATTAAAAAGGCGTCAGTTTTTGTTCCGGCATCCAAGGACCTTTTTCAAATCACTGATGCAAGAAGTGCGCTCCCACATGACACACCAAGCAGGAGGAGCAGGCCTTTATGCATGTAGGAATGTACTTTAGATCCATACAAAGGTTTCCATGGTAACCACAAGCACCATTAGTCCCCTTATCAAAACTCTGAGATTAAGAGCCTCCACCACTTGATCACATGCACGCGCACACCATCACATCGACAAGGAGATCTCGACCTGTGAATGAGGATGGTTCAGATGCTGGAAACTCAGTGGGAAAAGAAGTGACTGTCAATGATTGTGATAAACAATACTCAACGATACAGGCAGCAAGGCAGGAGAGAAAGTTACATTTACAAGGTTTTCAGTCTTTGTTGAAGCTGAGATAAAATTTTCTGGGTCTCATAGGTTCAATACTTAGTTCTTGGAATGGAAAAGTAGAAAGTTTTCTGACAAGGGTGTGGCACAAATAAATATTTTCCTCTTTTCATAATAAAACACAGGCCTAGTTAGTAGATCCAACAAAAATGTCATAAGTGCAGAAATATTAAAATACACACAAATTTTGGTTGAGGCCATGTAGGGACATTTTCTTTCAGTTTAAAGGGTAAGTTTAGACTTCAAGTTACTAAAATGGAGAAAATGGTCTGGAGCTTGGGGTAGCTCAAGAATAGGATAAGGATTTCATGAATATTCATAACTAACAACACATCTTCAAATCCACCATAGAAATGAACTGAGGCTGCAACACATGTCATACATGTGCACAAAGACGTGAAATCGTGCTAATCATACACTTGTAACATCCTGTTCTGTCGTGGTATATACAGTATACACTTTCTGTTGCGATTGGGTTGGTTATTGATCCCCCTTAAGAGACATTTACAAATTCAAAAATTGCCCTCTTCTAGACTAAAAGAAGTAATCAAATGCTTGTTATATCCTGAACCAGACTGAAGCAAAACATCTGTCTACATTCTACATTCTTTTGAATTGTTTGCTAATGAAATGGATGAGTGAGCTACATGGTCAACTGAATTTCCCCTTCTGGGGATCAATAAAGTATTTATCTATCTATCTATCTATCTATCTATCTATCTTATTCACAGTAAAGAGCAGCTCACTGTTTTTCTCTTTTGAGAGTAAAGTATCAGGCCTTCGATCGAGTTTTTTGAGACACTGAAAATTAGAGACACAACATAAAACACAGCATCATGAAAGCACTTTTCTCTGCTTGTATCATGGTTTGTTTGTGAATCACCTGATGGCGTAGGTGCACATAGCTTCAGGGAAGAGCTAGAAAACAGAGCCAGTGCATTGTTGCTCTGATGACCCATTGACTCCATGACTCCGTTGACCTCTCCCGTCACACAGGGTCACTCCAGCCATCCGCAAAGATAAACAGCTTCCTGGATGCATGGTTTGTTGAATAAAAAGTGAGCAGACAGTGATTGGCACTGTGCAGCTGTGTTCTTTAAATGTATGTATGTTTTAAAAACACTTTAAAGTACATTCAGTAAATAATAATTATTAGTTCAAAATTTACACATTATATCAGCAGTGAATCTTGAATAATTATTTACACAAAACATTAAAGAATGTATCGTGACTTATAAAACTATCAACTAACAATTAAATACATTTAAAATAATAATGTTCTTCTAAGTGGAGCTGATAATGTTTCCAGTATTCACAATCACAACAGACAAAAATGCCAGAAGCTAAAGGACCGTATGATTGAAGTTGTGTTTTGAGGCTTACGGTGAACGCTCCAGCTCGAGTGCATGACCTGGATGCTCAGTGCAGCAGCAGGACATAATGGATGGTTGGTTTGTGTGCGTCCTACAGTGGTGGCTTTAGGGGCTCCATGCTGGTGGAAGCCTGCGGGCCCAACATCTGCTCACTCTGGAGGGGGGGGGGGGGGGGGCTGTGGACGGGAAGCCCCTTCCTCCATCTTCATCCTCATCTCTGTGAAATTATGTCTGTGCAAGATAGTGGGGCAAAAGAAAGTTAGAATGTCAGTTCTAAAGCAGAATTGGTTGAACAAGAAAGGGTAATCTAAAGGGAGGAGTTGAAACACATCGTTCACTGTTTAATGTTACTTTTTCTCACATGTATCTAATGTATAAATTATAACAGCAGTGGAGAAATAAGACAGTGGTTGCTGCACAACACTGATGAATTTGAGTGTTTTTTTTTTCATCCACAGTTAAATCAGCGTGGATGTGTTTGAGAAAGGTTAAAAAAGTCTTCCTCCTTTTAATTGTTACAACTGGAAATTATGCAAAAATTTAGTTTTTCATTTCAATATCTCACAGTTACAAGAATTACACAAATGATAGGAATGGTGGGTTGAGTCGGAAACAATTTAGCTTCAATTTTGAGACAAAACACTCGCTGGAAAGCTTTTTATTTCAAAATAAAAAGCTTAAGTTGTGCCACAAAATGTAATACAATTTTTTTTTTTTTTTTTTTTTTTTTTTTTTTTTTTTGGGGGGGTGAACGGTAGCAGAGTGGTTAGAGCTCTGGCTTCCCAATAAGGAGGGCGTGGGTTCGACTCCCGGGTCGGACCATATCAACATCTCACGGTCTCTCTGGGTGAAGTTTGCATGTTCTCCCCGTGTCACCGTGGGTTTTCTCCGGGTACTCCGGTTTCCTCCCACCTCCAAAAACATGCATGGTTAGGTTAATTGGGCATCACTGTAAAATTTCCCTTAGTGAGTGAATGAGAGAGTGAATGGTTGTCTGTCTAACCCTGCGGCAAGTTGGCCACTGTCCAGGGTGTTCCCCGCCTAAGGCCCAAAGTCACTGGGATAGGCTCCAGTCACCCGCGACCCCTAACGGGATTAAGCGGTAGAAAAAAAATAAATAAAAAAAATAAAATGAATACTTTATGTGTTTCAAATCAGTCTAGTTAATCCACATACATCACACTGAGGAGGCAGCAGAAAGCTTAGAAACACACTTCACGGTATACATTGTTTTATTTTATTTTATTTTCATGGTGGTGCACAGTGTAGCGATCTACCTACATAAACTGTGTTATAGAGTTAAGCATAACAGCACTTGAGGCCAGGGAGAGTTGCATCCAAAGTTGTAAGAAAAAGACACAGAAAAAATAAAATATTTTATTTGGTTAGTGTCATGAAAACACTATACTGGAGTTCCACAAACGCAGTTAAACAAAACATTTTTAAAATAAACAAAGATGCATTTGCAAAGAACTGGGAGTTACTGAGAAAAAACAAAGACATTTCAGTGGATCCTCCAAAACACTACACAAGTAAATAACTTAATTTTGGTATCAGATGAACTGAGCAGGAAATTTTCCTCTATTTTCAGAGTTCTTCCACTAAACTTCACCTCTACCATAAACACCTACCATCGCCTTCTCAGCTCTCTGGTTCTTGGCTCAACACAACACACACAGAGCTCACAGCAGATGCATAAGGAGCAGGTAGAGCCACTACCCACACCTCGGACACTACACTACAGCCCATCTGTCACATGAAAAATATACACCAAGTATGCCATTTTACTCAGGACGCAACACACTCTTCTGCACCAGCTGCATTGACCAGCAGGTAAAGAAGATAAATACGGCAATCATATGTGGTAGACTCGAATACTAATTTTCTTTTTATTTGGGTTTACTCAGGCTACAATTTTGTTAGACATTCCTCTCCAATAATCCTATTGTGTCTTTGCCCTCAACAAACCGTCACATCTGACTTCTGCTGTCCTCAAAGTTTCAATTCTAGTAGCTTCACTTCTCTTTTTTGCAACAACACAACACAACTGCCAACAACACCAGCTCCACAGTGCTGCTTCTGGAACATCTCCAGCTCTCCTGACACTTTCACTGAAAACTACACCGAGATTTTATACTTTTTCTTTTTTTTTTCTCAAAGTGCATCAAGTGCAAAAGCTTTATGACCATGATCAGTTTTGAAGAAAAACTTTAGTATCACAGCAAATAACAACACTCTATATTCTCTCTCTGCTGTTGGCCTGAGTCCATTTTAAAAGCACAGCTCAAAGTCACTTTTACTCTAACTTTAGAAAAAACTATGTGAAAAAGCATTAACTGGATTTAAGAAAGTTGTGCAATGAAAAAGAAGCCAGTAGTAATAACTGCAGCCAGAAAGGGTTAAAAAAGATCCTGAAATAGTGAAAAAAATAAAAATTAACTTTGCAATTTTGCTCACTTCATCCAAATCACATAAAACATAGCACAGTTTATAAACTTATACAGAGATGGATTCCAGGTAAATGTTTAGTTTTGTTGCTTATACAACCTTTTTCTATATTACCTGAAGATGATACATCTTGATGTTCATTTTTATTTAGTGATTTTAAAATGTATTAAATTTTTTTTTTTTTTTTAAAAGCATATCAAAGAATAAATTGACATATCGATAATGTTAAAAAATACATTTTGAAAAATTTGAAAGCTTATTGTAAAAGGACAAGCTTGTGGGAAGATAAATCTTCATAAATGACTTCATGCTTGCATTATTTGTTTCTCATATTTTCAGACTTGCAAGAAAAGCCAAGTAAGTCATTATGTGACTCTTTGGGATGAGGGCTGATTGGTTGTACAGAGAATAGTAAGCCACTTAACCAAATTAAGCCATAAAAAAATCAATGCATGTGAAAACTACCAAAAGTTTGAAAACCAGTATGAAAAACAAAAAAACAAACACACACAAAAAAGCTATAGTTTTATAAAGCCTCTTTCTATATTGACCATTATGTTTGTTTATGATGACTGATCTGAATTTTAAACAATTTAAAAGAGCATTTATTAATTTTATGTAACTGCTGATGTAAAAAACACTTGGGTACAGTTTTAAATGTCACAAACCTAACTACGTTTTAATTGAAACAATGTCAGACAGCAGTTTGAGATCGTAGCAGACTGTTTGAGCTCCATATGTTGAAAGTGACAGTGACTAGTGCCAGTTGACTTAACCACCCCAAAGGAGTGCAGGGAGCAGGCTAGGCTGATGAAACACAGAACAGTGGGAGTGGTGGGAGGCAGGAAGAAAAGGAGAGAAAAGTGGTAAAAATGCACCCACGCTCCACCTCATTAAACTTCTAAAAGACCCGGATCAAAAGGAGAATGAAGAAAATACCACAAAGATCAAATCAAAGTGATGCATTTGTGAATCAATGTGTATCTGTTGAAGTATTTACCTGTTTTATGAGACTTTCCTTTGTGATGCTTTTTGCTCTTTGACAAAGAAAAGTTGGACGCACCTTTTTTCTTTATGTATTTTTATGTATTTTTATTTTACTTTTGCCTAAACTTATCAAAAAGCGCTTTCTGCTCATTAGGTTTTGCCACCCACTGTTGTTACTGAGTTTTGGCAATAAAACCATCTGCTGGTGTAAAAGGTATGTTGACAAATGTATAAGTTTGTTTTGTGCAGGGCAAGGAGTTCTGCGTTCCTAAATGTTCAAAATGTGTGTTTCTATGTAATGTTTAAGGTAATCCATACAAACATTAATTCATTCTATTTCTACTGCATGGAACATGCTGTAGCCAACACAGGGATAACATGCAAACTCCACCCAGAAAGATCATGAAATGCTGATTTGGTCTGACCTGGTATTCAAACCTTCAATCTTCTAATGAAGGGGTGATGTTCCAACTTGTTCACAGTGGGTCGCATTTGAAGCTTTTATGGAGAGGACGTCCATTTAATACATGACTGCAAAGTGAATCATTCAAAATTTTCCATTTGACCTAAATATAATTTTACCACCACACTTTTAAACTACACTGTGTAGTTTTTGGCCCAAAATAGACTTGAACAAATGTACGTTTTTGTCATTTATATGTCTTTTTTTCATTACAAAAAGAAAAAAAAATCTGTTTTCCTTTAAAGTGGGCTTGCATTGCCACAAACTAGACAGTTATTTGGTCAGTAGGAGAGCCTCTTCTTGTATATTTTAATGGAAAAACTGTTCCTTTAGCTGTATTTTTTAAGGCATGAAACATATTAATATCCTCATTGAGAATGTTCCAAAGTATGTTTTTGCCTTTCTATCCCTATTACATTGGGCAGTCCACTTTCACCTCCAGAAAGTTACAGATTGCACCTTTAACAAGACATTTATTTCATGTTCTAAAGGCATCAAAATGTTTATTTCAAGTATCATATAGCAGAATTGCTCAAATGTGACCTCAAAAACTACAATTTTTGTCATTTGGGCCAATCAATGAGTTATTATAGTGACTAGAGAGAGCATAGCCATGGTAACCTATAGCAACAAATGTCCAGTTCTGGCAGCCATACAGAGAGAGTTTGCTAAAGATCTCCTACAAACTAATAAAAAGCTGATCTTTTAAATAACTTTTTCACTTAAATACTTTGGTAATTGAACTATTACGTATTTGTGCACTTACATATGTTTCTGTTCAACCAAACTACGTAGTATAAAAACATACTTTTATTTTTAGCTTTTGAAATCTTCTTTGTAGCAACAGCAGTGAAGCCAACACAATGATGGTGAATGTTAGTGCTCCTGTAATGTACTAACACACAAACATACATCCAGCCCAGGGCAGTGTTTTTTAGGCTAAATATTATATTGACAATTCAGAAGAAAAATGACACAGCCAGAAAACAGTTCTCTGTATTATTGGGACCAGAAATATCAAATTTTTATTTTTTGGTCCCCCCTTAAATCTATGAAATATCTGAACTTGTTTTTACATTGTTTTCAATTACAATTTTGCTGTCTCTCCCCTCGCAAGATGGCCGCAGCAACTGCCACGACAACAGGCCCCACGTTCTCTCTAGTCATTATAATAACTTATTGGGGCCAGTGAATAAATAAGTCTGAGGGCCAAAAAAAATTGGTCCCTAGGCCGCAGTTTAGACATGCCTGTTCTAACCAATCTGCTACCACGCACCCAGCATCAATACACGAATCACCACGGGAAGTGCTGAGGCCATTCATTTTAACTTTGCAATATGACTGAGACTTTCTGATACTTTACAAGATCAAATAAATGTTCATTAGCAATGACAAAGCTGTATCTGAGTGTTGTGTCTATGCATGTCTTCAATGTTGGCACTTTCTCCTCCCGAATCCCCCTGGTCAGGATGATTACACTTCCTCTGTCTCTCCATTACCAAATCTCACTCACAAGTCCACACTTCATTCCAAGTTCTGCCATACACACTGATCTTTTGTGCCTCATCTCTCTTCTTTTTTCACACCTGCTCTATTTACCACCGCCCACACACCACTGCGCCTCTCAAAGTGGTGCACCTCCAAAACAGCTCAAGCAACTCCAAACTTAGCACCCATGGGTAAATGAAAGAGAAGCATGAAATTAAAGCCAGAAAATTGAGAGTTGTTTTTTTTTTCTTCCGATTCTGGTCTTCCTAGCGTCTCAATTCTATTTTGAGAATTGTCTGTGCACTTTTCTCCTTTACATTCGTAGTTTATCTCTATACACCAAATTCTGTTTACTATATCACAACTTCCAAATGTCTCACTCTATTTCTGAACAGAGTGGAGGAAAACGCAGGGAGTTAAGACCTCGCTTGGACCAGATGTCATCCATTTTGCATCTGCCTTGGTGGCCCGTTACTTGAAAAACTTGCACATACTGAATCTCGATGTGAGAGAGAATACCGGGGTGCACATTCTGCCGTGCGCGTCATCCGCTGCCAAATACTTAGAGTTTCTTTCCATTTCCTGCCAAAACAGTTTGTTCCACTTTACCACTTACAAACTCTGTGACAGTTTGTTGAAGTTCGACTCAAAAGTGGACAAGTGTGCTTCTTAATGTGAGGTTGAATCTCTAAAGCAGGTGTTTTCAACTACGTTTTCCTGAGAAACTTTGGTTTGGTGGGTTCTGGCCACAGTTTGTCTCACAAATACATCAATATATCAAAATTTGTTTCATCAGTGCTATGTTTTAAGCAGAACTATATCCATGAAGTAAACTTGCGCTAAACCAGAACTATATTAAGAAAATGGCAGTAAAGTGTATGTAAATGTGTTAATAAGTTTGTCTTACTATTTTGTCTTTGTTCTTTTTATGGCTGAATTAATTATTCAAACCATTACCCATCAGGCTCGTGCTTTGTGTGAAGACAATCTGTAAAGTACACTTAAGGCCCCATTCACTTCCACTCTCTGACTGAACTGACCATATTGTTACCTGACGTATGCACACACAGAAGCCTAACATCCATTACTTTGAATGAATGAAAGATACACTGATACATAGACTTCCTGACATAGTGCGTTGAAAAAGTAAATTAGGAATGATCAAGCATAAACCAAAATGAAAGCATTTCTAATTTCTTTCATAATGCTTGAGTGTTTTTTCTGCAAAAGACCCTCCAAGTTAGGCTTGGCTACTTAAACAAAATGACAACATGAATCAAACTGGTTTGATTGGCTGCTGATGGTATTTTTATTGTGACACCAGTCAAGAATCTTCAGGGGACTTCTGTCTGTGACAAGGTAAGAGCTGTTCTTTGATCAGATTTCAAAGAGATCATTAGAATAGTTTGTGTGATGTTTGGCTGCAAATTTACAATGTTTGAAACAAATACACTGTAAATGTTAAAATGTTTTGCTGTTGTTTTGATCATGATTTTGACTTTTTGTTATTGTTTTTGCAGCAATCCTTTCTGAACACAAGCATGGATCACAGTAAGACCAGAAAAAAAAAGGACAGATATGTTTATGAGTTCCTTCGTGAATTAAAAAAAGGCATAATTTGCACAAGCTTATTGATGATAGGCTCAGAGAAAGGTCAGCTGAGTGAAACGACCAAAGATGACAGCAGGACAGGTGACCCTGGGTGTGGCTGGTGTCGTAGGCATCTGGGCCTCTCCTTTTTTTTTTTTTTTTTCTGAAGATGCGGATATTGAAAAAAGATTTTAAAAATTACAAAAAAAAAAAAAAAAACAATTCAAACAAATCATGGAATCCCTAGAGGCCAGACTGGAGCAAATTGAACCATCACAACTGAGACAAGAATACGATGATCAAGGTTTTATGCCTGACCACTTTCAATGGAGAAGTCTCTCTCTCAGATTGTGAAGGATCTGGAAGAAATCAAAGCAACTTTAGAAGAACTTCCACGTATACTGGATGGTTAAAGCTACTGACCTTATCCCTAACGCTATCACTTAAAGCCTTCATATTCACTTGTCACTCAAAGATTCTTCTCACAGTGGGCTGAGACATTGATCTGAACTTTCTCCAAATAATGTTTGAATATGATTTTTTTTTTCCTTTTAAAATGTTGTAAGAATACGATAAAACATCGTCTTTAATCAGGCTGAGTGATTTTACAATTTTGTTTCACTTTAAATCCATATTATGCAAAATCTTTTATTGTATCGTATTGTGTTGAGATGAGCTTACTTTACGTTTGTCACTAAAAGTAAATAAAATATTTTTCTTCTTTCATTTATGATTGCAGACTATTTATTCACATCTCACAAGTCAGAACAATGTGCAAATACAAAAACAAAGATACGTACAATTAATCTAAATTTGTCTTCACATTGTTGTTTTTATTGATATAAGGATAATGCTGCAGTCCTGCTTTCTAATCCATCAATATATGGAACATATAGTCCTGGCTATAGGCAGAATAATCCACCATATGCACTATTTGGCACATTTTTTGTAATTACGATAAGCTCTGCTCTACACCCCTCTGCCTGACACCTCATTTCTCTATCTCTCACACTCTCCCAGACATTGTTCCTCTCTATCTCCCATTATTGTGCTGTTCTATTGCCGAGCTAACCCGCCTCAAGCCAAAGCCATTACATGTGTGATGCAGAGTTACATCAGTTCAACAGCAACAGGACGACGCAGGTTGCACTGTGTTCTAATTACCCTATAGCGTCAGTTTAGAGCCATTATGAAGTGTTTGTGTTTGACATTTTTATGAGGCAAAAATATGATCATTATTAGAAAGCAGCCATGCAAACAAAAACCAGACAGTTTTTTATGCTCTGAGAGACTGATGTGTGTCTGATATGTGGCCACACCTGAATGTCAAAGATTTCAGAAGTTAAGCAAGTCAGGGCTTGGTTAGATGTGAGATAATTGTAATCTGTTGCTGTGCTCTTAAGCAAGACACTTCACCCACGTTGTGTAGTATGTATCTCACATGTGAGTAAATGATTATAGTGCACATTGGTAACATTGCTTCTGTCAGTCAGAGCAGATGTGGTTTCAGCCAGTGCACTGTTAAGAGCCCAACATGTAACCTTTAAGAATAAAAACTGAGTTACTTGTGTTTTAGTTGCACAAAAAACAAACAAACAAACAAACAAATATATGAACAAATAAATAAACAAAGATCTATGACCTTACTAAAATCAACTTGTATCTCCACAAATTGAACTTTTATGGGAAGAAGGCCTTCTCCTGCTTGTTCTAAAGGTTGCTCCTTCACCACAATTAAAAAAAAGTACTATGGTTAAAGTGTGGCATTAACCTTTTGTTTCCAAAATAAAAATCCTGTGAATGACTTTTCACCTACAAGTGACTCCTACAAAGGGTCACTTTAAGCACTTTGAGTTGCTTTAAAAATTCAATGATTCATTTTTGAATTTCTGAAAACTGAATCTAGCCAATCATAGTTGACTAAAGATTTTTACTGAACTGTTTTTTCCTGTTCAGGACAAACATTATTAAGTGACAGGCCAATACCTCAAGACAAATGTGTTTTAAAGGTGAATGAAAGTCAATTTGATTCATAACTGAATGTACAGAAATTATCGGAAAAATTGCAGCTTAATATTTTAATGAATTGTTTCTACGTGATCTTTATAACAAACTAGTTTAATGGATGCCTTCAGTTTTTATTTGACCAATGTTTTTCTGGATTTGTATTGCAAAGATAGTGGATTGCCTGTCTTCTATTTGTGTAACTTTTTCACAGTAGGAAGGATGTGCCTCTCTTTATAACAGCAGTTTTCGACAGGGCTGCAGCAATAACACAGAGATGATGCACACTGTCACCCTGTGTATTGTGGCACTGTCAAGCCATGAGTGGGACGCCCGTGACAGGTGAGCCATGAAGCAAAAGTCAGAGCCAGGTTCATATAAAACTATCACAATGTTAAGAAGCAGCAAACAAACAGAACATATGTTGACAGCGATACTAGGCTTGTATTCATTAAGAGGTAGCAACCAGAAAGTCACAAGAAGCTTCACTGGTTCAAATCTCCTTCTGACAAGTCCCAGGCATTTCCATAAAAATGTAGAAAGCCTATAAGGAGACACTGTCACAGTCCACCCACACGGAAGCAATTTGGGCTGAAAAGCGCCACATTACATTTTTGGCTGTGGGGTTTAAGTGCCCATGTGTCACTGAAGAACAAGTAGAATCCATCTTTTCATAATTTTAAATTTGAGCGTTTCTGCTCAAGTGTGAAATATCAAAACTATTTTCAGTGTGTCAGCGGAGCTTCTCACAACATATCAGGTTGTACAAGTGCTGTCCAAGAGATTAAAAGTTTGTATCATTTTGTGTCCTGCTTGATATTTTTATTGTTCTTATAACTTTTTTGTAAGGGTGAGGCCTTCTTCTTATTGGCATTGTATGGCAATACAAACAACAACAACTGTATCAGTTTACTAAATTATTGTTCTTGGAATATGAAATAATTGAAATTGTAAAAACAATCCAACATCTATCTCTTACGATTTAGAGTCATAACTTGCAGCATTCCAACCACTGCCGTCTCTCCTTTGAACTTTTGCCTGTTCGTATCACTTCTCTGCCATCTCCACACTTCTCAACCTCCTCGCCAACTCATTTCCTCGCTTACCCGACAACAATCTTGAAAAATAAAATATGACTTCCTTGATTCCCATCTTGGCCCTGCCCGTTTATGAGCACTTTATTGAGAAGTCGCAGAGGTGGCAGGAGAAAACCAGCTATAATTGCCGACGAGTGGCGAGTTATTGGGAAATGGATGAATTGCTGTTCTTTTCGGGGAGGGGCTGTAGCGCTGTCAGGCATAAAGAGATGTCTTAATAACGCTGAAGGTCACAAAAGATGAATAAACTCACTTCCTGCTTTGCAATTTATTTTGGGAGCCGTTTAAGTTGGTGACATGTTTGATGACACTGAGAGATACTGAAACACCTAATGTTATTCTGCAGTTAGTCGTAAGATAGGGTCATCGCCACGGTTACAATCTGACTTTATAAAGATGTTAAAAAAAAAGGGAAAGGTTTTGTCATGTGAGAGATGACAAAGAAAATAAATGAATCTAGCTGAGAGAAGAAGAGAAGTTTGAAAAAATCTAAGGACAAAAAAGTTAAGTTAACTTAAGTCTTTATGTTGATATAACTTGAAAGGAGTAAATAATTTCAACTTAAACTTTTAAGTTATAAAGAAGAGAGTGTCTTCCTATACAGAGCCATGTCTATTGGAATCGTCTGCCTCAATTTTTAACAGAGATCACAAAAGAGGATCTGTTTAAAAGAAAACTAAGGAAGGCTGTACTTAAAAAACAAATTCTCATTACATAGATTCTGGCTGTTAAATGTGTGGAATTAGTTTTTGCAAATTTGCATGTATCTTAGTAGTTTGTTAAACTTGACAAAAACTGTATGTATGAAACGAACAAACTGTATGTATAAAATTAACAAACTGTATGTATGAAATGTCATGTGAATTCTAATGTCATTTTGGTGTTTGTTGTGTGGACCCCAGGAAGAATAGTTATTGCTGAGGTAATAACTAATGGGGATCCAAAATAAATAAAATAAAATAAAATAAACATCTTCCGTGCAATAATGTAAGACAGAAAATCTTCTACGCTCACAGGACTCTAAAATCAATCATCCAACTGTCATTGGACAAAAAAAAAGTTCTGTTCCACATGACATCACAACTTTCGTTTCGTTTTTGACATGAGGGTTTCTACCTGATCCCACTCCGGACACGGCGTCAGTGAGGACCACCACTTTGTTGCGGACCTGTGCGTTGGACATGAACAGGAGGAACTCATTGTAGACGTAGTATATACCAGCTGCCAATACGATGAGCACGGGCAGGAGCAGCACGAACGGAAGCATGGTCTGAGGACAGAGAGAGAGGGGGCAGAGTTAGTTACAGGAGACATCGTAAACCTACTGACCTAGTCCCAGCAGCAGATCGTGTGTCTGCTGCAGAGGTGTGGTGTGTTCACAGTCCGTCAGTATCGTCTACACCAGTTCTTTGACATTTGCAGCTTCGAAATACAAAACTTACACCGCTGACAAACAATAAACCGATGCAGAAGTAGATAGATAATAATTTAGAAAGTAAATTAGTAGGAGACTTGTTTGCCTCTGAAATCCTCGTGTGACCTCGCAGGAAGAAAATAAAATGTATAAACCGCTGGAACATCGAGGACAGAAGCTACCACCTTCTGCAAACAATCTGCTTGATAACTTAATAGAGCTTTAAATCTAATACAAATTAAAAATGAAAAAACAAACAGACAGACGTGGACTTGTAAATCATGACTTGGACTTGAGTCAGACTTGAGTTACTATTTTGATGACTTTAGAATGTACCTTATAAAATGGACTAAAACTTGATACTCTACTTAGACTTGGAAGGTCAGTGACCTGAGACGACTTGATGCTTCTCCTGAAAAAATAAGTTGTGTAATTTTACATTTACAAACTGAAACATGTCCTTCCTCATTTCTTTGTTGTGACCAAAAAATAGTTTTAAATGGGATGATTTATAAAAACTAATGAAATTATAAAAATATAAGATGTATTTGGTAGTTTGATTTGAAGAATTGAAAAGACGTGAAACTAAAAGCAGAAGACTTGGACTTGACTTAGAACTTAGATCTCTCTTTGACCTGGAACTTGACTTGGACTTGTCTCTCTTTGACTCAGACTTGTCTCTCTTTGACTTGGACTTAAATTGGACTTGTGGAGCTCCGACTTGGGACTGGACTCAGACTTGTTTGTCTTTGACTTGGGCTTGTCTCTCTTTGACTTGTACTTGACTTGGACTTGTCTCTCTCTAACTAGGGACTGGATTTGGACTTGACTTGGACTTGTCTCTCTTGGACTTTGGACTTAACTTGGACTGTTTCTCTTGACTTGGGACTTGCCTTGGACTTGTCTCTGTCTGACTTGGGACTTGACTTGGACTTGTCTCTCTTGACTTGGACTTGTCTCTCTTGGACTTGGAACTTGACTTGGACTTGTCTCTCTTGGACTTGGGACTTGACTTGACTTGTCTCTCTTGGACTTGGACTTGACTTGGACTTGTCTCTCTTTGACTTTGACTTGTCTCTCTTTGTCTTAGGACTTGACTGGACTTGTCTCTCTTTTAAGACAAACATGGCGGAGGCTGGCTTATGTTCTGGAGCTGCTTTGCTTCATCTGGCACAGAAAGTTCAATGAAATCTCAAGACTATCAAGGCATTTAAGAGAGGNTGGTAACCACAAGCACCATTAGTCCCCTTATCAAAACTCTGAGATTAAGAGCCTCCACCACTTGATCACATGCACGCGCACACCATCACATCGACAAGGAGATCTCGACCTGTGAATGAGGATGGTTCAGATGCTGGAAACTCAGTGGGAAAAGAAGTGACTGTCAATGATTGTGATAAACAATACTCAACGATACAGGCAGCAAGGCAGGAGAGAAAGTTACATTTACAAGGTTTCAGTCTTTGTTGAAGCTGAGATAAAATTTTCTGGGTCATAGGTTCAATACTTAGTTCTTGGAATGGAAAAGTAGAAAGTTTTCTGACAAGGGTGTGGCACAAATAAATTTTCCTCTTTTCATAATAAAACACAGGCCTAGTTAGTAGATCCAACAAAAATGTCATAAGTGCAGAAATATTAAAATACACACAAATTTTGGTTGAGGCCATGTAGGGACATTTTCTTTCAGTTTAAAGGGTAAGTTTAGACTTCAAGTTACTAAAATGGAGAAAATGGTCTGGAGCTTGGGGTAGCTCAAGAATAGGATAAGGATTTCATGAATATTCATAACTAACAACACATCTTCAAATCCACCATAGAAATGAACTGAGGCTGCAACACATGTCATACATGTGCACAAAGACGTGAAATCGTGCTAATCATACACTTGTAACATCCTGTTCTGTCGTGGTATATACAGTATACACTTTCTGTTGCGATTGGGTTGGTTATTGATCCCCCTTAAGAGACATTTACAAATTCAAAAATTTCCCTCTTCTAGACTAAAAGAAGTAATCAAATGCTTGTTATATCCTGAACCAGACTGAAGCAAAACAACTGTCTAACATTCTTATTCATCAGTAAAGAGCAGCTCACTGTTTTTCTCTTTTGAGAGTAAAGTATCAGGCCTTCGATCGAGTTTTTTGAGACACTGAAAATTAGAGACACAACATAAAACACAGCATCATGAAAGCACTTTTCTCTGCTTGTATCATGGTTTGTTTGTGAATCACCTGATGGCGTAGGTGCACATAGCTTCAGGGAAGAGCTAGAAACAGAGCCAGTGCATTGTTTGCTCTGATGACCCATTGACTCCATGACTCCGTTGACCTCTCCCATCACACAGGGTCACTCCAGCCATCCGCAAAGATAAACAGCTTCCTGGATGCATGGTTTGTTGAATAAAAAGTGAGCAGACAGTGATTGGCACTGTGCAGCTGTGTTCTTTAAATGTATGTATGTTTTAAAAACACTTTAAAGTACATTCAGTAAATAATAATTATTAGTTCAAAATTTACACATTATATCAGCAGTGAATCTTGAATAATTATTTACACAAAACATTAAAGAATGTATCGTGACTTATAAACTATCAACTAACGATTAAATACATTTAAAATAATAATGTTCTTCTAAGTGGAGCTGATAATGTTTCCAGTATTCACAATCACAACAGACAAAATGCCAGAAGCTGAAGGACCGTATGATTGAAGTTGTGTTTTGAGGCTTACGGTGAACGCTCCAGCTCGAGTGCATGACCTGGATGCTCAGTGCAGCAGCAGGACATAATGGATGGTTGGTTTGTGTGCGTCCTACAGTGGTGGCTTTAGGGGCTCCATGCTGGTGGAAGCCTGCGGGCCCAACATCTGCTCACTCTGGAGGGGGGGGGGGGGGGGGGGGGCTGTGGACGGGAAGCCCCTTACTCCATCTTCATCCTCATCCTCATCTCTGTGAAATTATGTCTGTGCAAGATAGTGGGGTATAGAGCAAAAGAAAGTTAGAATGTCAGTTTTAAAGCAGAATTGGTTGAACAAGAAAGGGAAATCTAAAGGGAGGAGTTGAAACACATGTTCACTGTTTAATGTTACTTTTTCTCACATGTATCTAATGTATAAATTATAAATTCATTCATTCATTCATTCATTTTCTACCGCTTAATCCCGTTAGGGGTCGCGGGTGACTGGAGCCTATCCAGTGACTTTGGGCTTAGGCGGAGAAACACCTGGACAGTGGCCACAAACATTCACTCTCTCATTCACTCACTAAGGGAAATTTACAGTGATGCCCAATTAACCTAAACATACATGTTTTGGAGGTGGGAGGAAACCGGAGTACCCGGAGAAAACCAGGTGACACGGGGGAACATGCAAACTCCACCCAGAGAGATCGTGAGATGTTGATATGGTCCGACCCGGGAGTCGAACCCACGACCTCTTATTGGGAAGCCAGAGTTCTAACCACTTGGCTACCGTGCACCCCAAAAAATTATAACAGCAGTGGAGAAATAAGACAGTGGTTGCTCCACAACACTGATGAATTTGAGTGGGTTTTTTTTCATCCACAGTTAAATCAGCGGTGGATGTGTTTGAGAAAGGTTAAAAAAGTCTTCCTCCTTTTAAATTGTTACAACTGGAAATTATGCAAAATTTAGTTTTTCATTTCAATATCTCACAGTTACAAGAATTGACACAATGATAGGAATGGTGGGTTGAGTCGGAAACAATTTAGCTTCAATTTTGAGACAAAACACTCGCTGGAAAGCTTTTATTTCAAAATAAAAGCTTAAGTTGTGCACAGAATTTAATACAGCCTCATACTTTATGTGTTTCTTATGTGTGTTTCAAATCAGTCTAGTTAATCCACATACATCACACTGAGGAGGCAGCAGAAAGCTTAGAAACAACTTCACGTATACATTGTTTTATTTATTTTATTTTCATGGTGGTGCTAAGTGTAGCGATCTACCTACACGGACCCATCACTGTGACCTGTACTCTCGTGTTGGATGGCCTGCTTTAGCCACGGACGGTCACACATGGTACAGGTTTATATACAAAGGACTTGTTGGTCTACTTCCTTCATACCTGAGTGTGTATCTTCAGCGTAGGCCTGATGGACCTCATCAGTTGCGTTCTCAGGATGTCTACTCATTGATTGTTCCCAATGTTAGAACAGAAAAGGGAAATGTCTTTTCAGTACTGTGCTCCCACAGATTGGAATTTTTTACAGAGAGTTTTTAAGCTCCAAACTCTTGTCTCTATGGCTAGTTTTGACTCTCTTTTGAAAGACCTGGAAATGCAGTCATTAACCTGTAACTGTTTTTTAACTGTTTTAATTATGTCTTTTGTTTGTTTTAGTCTATGTAGTGTTGTGTTGTGGAAGCCTCTTGGCCAGGACTCCCTTGCAAAAGAGATCTTTGAATCTCAATGGGACTTTCCTGGTTAAATAAAGGTTAAATTAAATAAACAAAATAAATAAAATAAATAAAATATTTTATTTGGTTAGTGTCATGAAAACACTATACTGGAGTTCCACAAACGCAGTTAAACAAAACATTTTTAAAATAAACAAAGATGCATTTGCAAAGAACTGGGAGTTACTGAGAAAAAACAAAGACATTTCAGTGGATCCTCCAAAACACTACACAAGTAAATAACTTAATTTTGGTATCAGATGAACTGAGCAGGAATTTTCCTCTATTTTCAGAGTTCTTCTCACTAAACTTCCCTCTACCATAACACCTACCATCGCCTTCTCAGCTCTCTGGTTCTTGGCTCACAACACACAGAGCTCACAGCAGATGCATAAGGAGCAGGTAGAGTCACTACCACACTCGGACACTACACTACAGCCATCTGTCACATGAAAAATATACACCAAGTATGCCATTTTAGTCAGGACGCAACGCACTCTTCTGCACCAGTTGCATTGACAGCAGGTAAAGAAGATAAATACGGCAATCATATGTGGTAGACTCGAATACTAATTTTCTTTTTATTTGGGTTTACTCAGGCTAAATTTTGTTAGGCATTCCTCTCCAATAATCCTATTGTGTCTTTGCCCTCAACAACCGTCACATCTGACTTCTGCTGTCCTCAAAGTTTCAATTCTAGTAGCTTCACTTCTCTTTTTTGCAACAACAAACACAATGCCAAAACACCAGCTCCACAGTGTGCTTCTGGAACATCTCCAGCTCTCCTGACCTTTCACTGAAACTACACCGAGATGTTATACTTTTTCTTTTTTTTTCTCAAAGTGCATCAAGTGCAAAAGTTTATGACATGATCAGTTTTGAAGAAAACTTTAGTATCACAGCAATAACAACACTCTATATTCTCTCTCTGCTGTTGGCCTGAGTCCATTTTAAAAGCACAGTCAAAGTCATTTTACTCTAATTTAGAAAAACTATGTGAAAAAGCATTAACTGGATTTAAGAAGTTGTGCAATGAAAAAGAAGCCAGTAATAATAATGCAGCCAGAAGGGTTAAAAATGATCCTGAATAGTGAAAAAATAAAAATTAACTATGCAATTTGCTACTTTATCCAAATCACATAAAACATAGCACAGTTTATAAACTTATATAGAGATGGATTCCAGGTAAATGTTTAGTTTTGTTGCTTATACAACTTTTCTATATTACCTGAAGATGATACATCTTGATGTTCATTTTATTTAGTGATTTTAAAATGTATTAAAAAATGTTTTTTTTTTAAAAAGCATAACAAAGAATAAATTGACATACCGATAATGTTAAAAAAATAAATGTTGTATTATTTATTTTAAAAAGAGAAGCTTGTGGGAAGATAAATCTTTATTTGTTTCTTATTTTATCTTCAGACTTGCAAGAAAAAGCCAAGTAAGTCATTATGTGACTCTTTGGGATGAGGGCTGATTGGTTGTACAGAGAATAGTAAGACAAATTAACCAATTAAGCCATAAAAATCAATGCATGTGAAACTACCAAAGTTTGAAAACCCGTATATAATGAAAAACAAAAAACAAACACACCAAAAATAGCTATAGTTTTTATAAAGCCTCTTTCTATATTGACATTATGTTTGTTTATGATGACTGATTGAATTTTAAACAATTTAAAAGAGCATTTATTTATTTTATGTAACTGCTGATGTAAAACACTTGGGTACAGTTTTAAATGTCACAAACCTAACTACGTTTTTAATTGAAAAATGTCAGACAGCAGTTTGAGATCGTAGCAGACTGTTTGAGCTCCAGAGACATATGTTGAAAGTGACAGTGACTAGTGCAGTTGACTTAACCAAAGGAGTGCAGGAGAGGGCTGGGCTGATGAAACACAGAACAGTGGGAGTGGTGGGAGGCAGGAAGAAAAGGAGAGAAAAGTGGTAAAAATGCACCACGCTCCACCTCATTAAACTTCTAAAGACCGGATCAAAAGGAGAATGAAGAAAATACACAAAGATCAAATAAAGTGATGCATTTGTGAATCATGTGTATCTGTTGAGTATTACCTGTTTTATGAGACTTTCTTTGTGATGCTTTTTGCTCTTTGACAAGAAAGTTGGACTCACCTTTTTTCTTTTATGTATTTTTTATGTATTTTTATTTTACTTTTGCAAAAACTTATCAAAAGCGCTTTTGCTTGTTTATGAGTTTTGGCAATAAACATCTGCTGGTGTAAAAGGTATGTTGACAAATGTATAAGTTTGTTTTGTGCACGGAATGAGTTCTGCGTTCTAAATGTTCAAAATGTGTGTTTCTATGTAATGTTTAAGGTATCCATACAAACATTAATTCATTCTATTTCTACTGCATGAAACATGCTGTAGCAACACAGGGATAAATGCAAACTCCACCAGAAAGATCATGAAATGCTGATTTGGTCTGACTGATATTCAAACCTTCAATCTTCTAATGCAGGGGTGGTGTTCAAACTTGTTTCACAGTGGGTCGCATTTTGAAGCTTTTATGGAGAGGAAGCCATTTAATACATGTCTGCAAAGTGAATCATTCAAAATTTTCCATTTGACCTAATATAATTTAGCCCACGACAAATTTCCCCTTTGGGGACAATAAAGTTTATCTATCTTATTTAAACGTGCACTGTGTAGTTTTTGGCCCAAATAGACTTGAACAAATGTACGTTTTTGTCATTTATATGTCTTTTTTTCATTACAAAAAGAAAAAAAAATCTGTGTTTACTTTAAAGTGGGCTTGCATTGCACAAACTAGACAGTTATTTGGTCAGTAGGAGAGCCTCTTCTTGTATATTTTAATGGAAAAACTGTTCCTTTAGCTGTATTTTTAAGGCATGAAACATATTAATATCCCATTGAGAATGTTCCAAAGTATGTTTTTTCCTTTCTATCCCTATTACATTGGGCAGTCAACTTTTCACCTCCAGAAAGTTACAGATTGCACCTTTAACAAGACATTCATTTCATGTTCTAAAGGCATCAAAATGTTTGTTCTTTCAAGTATCATATAGCAGAATTGCTCAAATGTGACCTCAAAACTACAATTTTGTCATTTGGGCCAATCAATGAGTTATTATAGTGACTAGAGAGAGCGTAGCCATGGTAACCTATAGCAACAAATGTCCAGTTCTGGCAGCCATCTACAGAGAGAGTTTGCTAAAGATCTCCTACAAACTAATAGAAAGCTGATCTTTTAAATAACGTTTTCACTTAAATACTTTGGTAATTGAACTATTACGTATTTGTGCACTTACTTATGTTTCTGTTCAACCAAACTACGTAGTATAAAAACATACTTTTATTTTTAGCTTTTGAAATCTTCTTTTGTAGCAACAGCAGTGAAGCCAACACAATGATGGTGAATGTTAGTGCTCCTGTAATGTACTAACACACAAACATACATCCAGCCCAGGGCAGTGTTTTTTAGGCTAAATATTTATATTGACAATTCAGAAGAAAAATGACACAGCCAGAAAACAGTTCTCTGTGTTATTGGGACCAGAAATATCACATTTTTATTTTTGGTCCCCCTTAAATCTATGAAATATCTGAACTTGTTTTTACATTGTTTTCAATTACAATTTTGCTGTCTCTCCCTCGCAAGATGGCCGCAGCAACTGCCACGACAACAGGCCCTACGTTCTCTCTAGTCATTATAATAACTTATTGGGGCCAGTGTAGAAATAAGTCTGAAGGCCAAAAAAATTGGTCCCTAGGCCGCAGTTTAGACATGCCTGTTCTAACCAATCTGCTACCACGCACCCAGCATCAATACACGAATCACCATGGGAAGTGCTGAGGCCATTCATTTTAACTTTGCAATATGACTGAGACTTTCTGATACTTTACAAGATCAAATAAATGTTCATTAGCAATGACAAAGCTGTATCTGAGTGTTGTGTCTATGCATGTCTTCATTGTTGGCACTTTCTCCTCCCGAATCCCCCTGGTCAGGATGATTACACTTCCTCTGTCTCTCCATTACCAAATCTCACTCACAGTCACACTTCATTCCAAGTTCTGCCATACACACTGATCTTTTGTGCCTCATCTCTTCTTTTTTCACACCTGCTCTATTTACCACCGCCCACACACCACTGCGCCTCTCAAAGTGGTGCACCTCCAAAACAGCTCAAGCAACTCCAAACTTAGCACCCATGGGTAAATGAAAGAGAAGCATGAAATTAAAGCCAGAAAAATTGAGAGTTGTTTTTTTTTCTTCCGATTCTGGGCTTCCTAGCGTCTCAATTCTATTTTGAGAATTGTCTGTGCGCTTTTCTCCTTTACATTCGTAGTTTATCTCTATACACCAAATTCTGTTTACTATATCACAACTTCCAAATGTCTCACTCTATTTCTGAACAGAGTGGAGGAAAACGCAGGGAGTTAAAACCTCGCTTGGACCAGATGTCATCCATTTTGCATCTGCCTTGGTGGCCCGTTACTTGAAAAACTTGCACATACTGAATCTCGATGTGAGAGAGAATACCGGGGTGCACATTCTGCCGTGCGCGTAATCCGCTGCCAAATACTTAGAGTTTCTTTCCATTTCCTGCCAAAACAGTTTGTTCCACTTTACCACTTACAAACTCTGTGACAGTTTGTTGAAGTTCGACTCAAAAGTGGACAAGTGTGCTTCTTAATGTGAGGTTGAATCTCTAAAGCAGGTGTATTCAACTACGTTTTCCTGAAGGATTTTTGGTGGGTTCTGGCACAGTTTGGTCTCACAGAAATATCAATATAACAAAATTTGTTTCATCAGTGATATGTTCTAAGCAGGTTAAGGAAATAGCAGTAAAGTGTATGTAAATGTGTTAATAAAGTCTTACTATTTGTTCTTTTTATGGCTGAATTGATTATTCAAACCATCACCCATCAGCCTCGTGCTTTGTGTGAAGACAATCTGTAAAGTACACTTAAGGCCCATTCACTTCCACTCTCTGACTGAACTGACCATATTGTTACCTGACGTGGCATACACAGCAGCCAAACATCCATTATTTTGAGTGAATGAATGAATGATACATTGATACATAGACTTCCTGACATAGTGCATTGAAAAAGTAAATTAGGAATGACCAAGCATAAACCAAAGTGAAAGCATTTTTGATTTCTTTCATAATCCTTGAGTGTCTTTTTTTTCTGCAAAAGACCCTCCACGTTAGGCTTGGCTACTTAAACAAAATGACAACATGAATCAAACTGGTCTGATTGGCTGCTGATGGTATTTTAAATGCGACACCAGTCAAAGCATCTTCAGTGGACTTCTGTCTGTGACCAAGGTAAGAGCTGTTCTTTGATCAGATTTCAACGAGATCCTTAGAATAGTTTGTGTGACTACTTTTGGCTGCAAATTTACAATGTTTGAAACAAATACACTGTAACTTTTAAAATGTTTTGCTGTTGCTTTGATCATGATTTTGACTTTTTGTTGTTGTTTTTGCAGCATTCCTTTCTGAACACTTATCTGGCTTAGCATGGATCACAGTAAGACCAGAAAAAAAATGGACAGATATGTAGCTGAGTTCCTTCGTGAGTTTAAGAAAAAAAGTCCTATGTTGCATAAGCTTATTGATGATCTAGATAAGCTAGGCTCAGAGAAAGGTCAGTTGAGTAAAAGACCCAAACTGGAATGATAGCAGGACAGGTGACCCTGGGTGTGGCTGGTGTCGTAGGCATCTGTGCTGCTCCTTTAACCGGAGCATCAGCTTGGCTCTAGCAGGATCGCAATCGCAGGGGGATTGGCTGGAGGCGGAGCTTCTCTGGGTGCACCTGAAAAAGAATCTGAAGATGCGGATATTGAAAAAAGATTCAAAAAAATTAAAAAACAATTCCAACAAATCATGGAATTCTTGGAGGCCAAACTGGAGCAAATTGAACCATCACAACTGAGACAAGAATACATTGCATCCAAGAGGAATATCTGATGAAATGTGAAGCGATGATCAAGGCTTTACGACTGACCACTTTCAATGGAGAAGAATCTCTTCTGAGGCAAAGAAGTCTTCTCAAAGATTGTGAAGGATCTGGAAGAAATCAAAGCAGTTTTAGAAGAACTCCACGCATACTGGATGGTTAAAGCTACTGACCTTATCCCTAACGCTATCACTTAAAGCCTTCATATTCACTTGTCACTCAAAGATTCTTCTCACAGTGGGCTGAGACATTGATCCGACCTTTCTCCAAATAATGTTTGAATATGAGTTTTTTTTTTCCTTTTTAAATTTTGTAATAATACAATGAAACATCATCTTTAATCAGGCTCAATCTTTTATTGTATCGTATTGTGTTGAGATGAGCTTACTTTACGTTTGTCACTAAAAGTAAAATAAATATTTTTCTTCTTTCATTTATGATTGCAGATATTTATTCACATCTCACAAGTCAGAACAAACACAAACACAAAGATACAGTATATATGTACAATAATCTAAATTTGTCTTCACATTGTTGTTTTTATTGATATAGGATAATGCTGCAGTCCTGCTTTCTAATCCATCAATATGGAACATATAGTCCTAGCTATAGGCAGAATAATCCACCATATGCACTATTTGGCACATTTTTTGTAATTACGATAAGCTCTGCTCCACACCCCTCTGCCTGACACCTCATTTCTCTATCTCTCACACTCTCCCAGACATTGTTCCTCTCTATCTCCCATTATTGTGCTGTTCTATTGCCGAGCTAACCCGCCTCAAGCCAAGCCATTACATGTGTGATGCAGAGTTACATCAGTTCAACAGCAACAGGACGACGCAGGTTGCACTGTGTTCTAATTACCCTATAGCGTCAGTTTAGAGCCATTATGAAGTGTTTGTGTTTGACATTTTTATGAGGCAAAAATATGATCATTATTAGAAAGCAGCCATACAAACAAAAACACAGACAGTTTTTTTTACGCTCTGAGTGACTGGCGTGTGTCTGATATGTGGCAACGCCTGAGTCAAAGATTTCAGAAGTTAAGCAAGTCAGGGCTTGGTCAGATGTGAGATAATTGTAATCTGTTGCTGTGCTCTTAAGCAAGACACTTCACCCACGTTGTGTAGTATGTATCTCACATGTGAGTAAATGATTATAGTGCACATTGGTAACATTGCTTCTGTCAGTCCAGAGCAGATGTGGTTTCAGCCAGTGCACTGTTAAGAGCCCAACATGTAACCTTTAAGAATAAAAACTGAGTTAGTTGTGTTTTAGTTGCACAAACAAACAAACAAACAAACAAACAAACAAACAAACAAACAAACAAACAAAACTGAACTGTTTTTCTTGTTAAGGATAAACATCATTAAGTGACAGGCCAATACCTCAAGACAAATGTGTTTTAAAGGTGAATGAAAGTCAATTTGATTCATAACTGAATGTACAGAAATAATTATCTGAAAAATTGCAGCTTAATATTTTAATGAATTGTTTCTACGTGATCTTTATAACAAACTATATAATGGATGCCTTCAGTTTTTATTTGACCAGCGTTCCAATGTTTTCTGGATTTGTATTGCAAAGATAGTGGATTGCCTGTCTTCTATTTGTGTAACTTTTCACAGTAGGAAGGATGTGCCTCTCTTTATAACAGCAGTTTTCGACAGGGCTGCAGCAATAACACAGAGATGATGCACACTGTCACCCTGTGTATTGTGGCACTGTCAAGCCATGAGTGGGACGCCCGTGACAGGTGAGCCATGAAGCAAAAGTCAGAGCCAGGTTCATATAATAACTATCACAATGTTAAGAAGCAGCAAACAAACAGAACATATGTTGACAGCGATACTAGGCTTGTATTCATTAAGAGGTAGCAACCAGAAAGTCACAAGAAGCTTCACTGGTTTCAAATCTCCTTCTGACAAGTCCCGGCATTTCCATAAAAATGTAGAAAGCCTATAAGGAGACACTGGTCACAGTCCACCCACACGGAAGCAATTTGGGCTGAAAAGCGCCACATTACATTTTTGGCTGTGGGGTTTAAGTGCCCATGTGTCACTGAAGAACAAGTAGAATCCATCTTTTCATAATTTTAAATTTGAGCGTTTCTGCTCAAGTGTGAAATATCAAAAAACTATTTTCAGTGTGTCAGCGGAGCTTCTCACAACATATCAGGTTGTACAAGTGCTGTCCAAGAGATTAAAAGTTGTATCATTTTGTGTCCTGCTTTATCATATTTTTATTGTTCTTATAACTTTTTTGTAAGGGTGAGGCCTTCTTCCTTATTAGCATTTATGCAATGCTATGTGAAATGTTTTATCAGTCTTACAGAATATTTTCATAATTGATGCAATTTTATAAATAACCTACTTACTTGCCCTGACTTAAAAACTTTGTCAATGCATCACATGAACGCAAAAAAAAAAAAAAAAAACAAAAAAAAAAAAAAAAACAACAACAAAAACAAAAAAAAAAAAAAAAAAAAAAAAAATATATCAGCTTTATATCAGTATGTATCATTTAAATATGTTCATGGAATATGAAATAATTGAAATTGTAAAAACAATCCAACATCTATCTCTTACGATTTAGAGTCATAACTTGCAGCATTCCAACCACTGCCGTCTCTCCTTTGAACTTTTGCCTGTTCGTATCACTTCTCTGCCATCTCCACACTTCTCAACCTCCTCGCCAACTCATTTCCTCGCTTACCCGACAACAATCTTGAAAAATAAAATATGACTTCCTTGATTCCCATCTTGGCCCTGCCCGTTTATGAGCACTTTATTGAGAAGTCGCAGAGGTGGCAGGAGAAAACCAGCTATAATTGCCGACGAGTGGCGAGTTATTGGGAAATGGATGAATTGCTGTTCTTTTCGGGGAGGGGCTGTAGCGCTGTCAGGCATAAAGAGATGTCTTAATAACGCTGAAGGTCACAAAAGATGAATAAACTCACTTCCTGCTTTGCAATTTATTTTGGGAGCCGTTTAAGTTGGTGACATGTTTGATGACACTGAGAGATACTGAAACACCTAATGTTATTCTGCAGTTAGTCGTAAGATAGGGTCATCGCCACGGTTACAATCTGACTTTATAAAGATGTTAAAAAAAAAGGGAAAGGTTTTGTCATGTGAGAGATGACAAAGAAAATAAATGAATCTAGCTGAGAGAAGAAGAGAAGTTTGAAAAAATCTAAGGACAAAAAGTTAAGTTAACTTAAGTCTTTATGTTGATATAACTTGACAATGTGAGTCAAATAATTTCAACTTAAACTTTTAAGTTATAAAGAGAAGAGAAGAGAAAAGAAGAGAGAGAGAAGAGAGAGAGAGAGAGAAAGAGAGAGAGAGAGGAGAGAGAGAGAGAGAGAGAGAGAGAGAGAGAGAAGAGAGATAAGGGGAGAAAGACAGGAGAGAGAGACAGAGGGAGAGAGAGGGAGACAGAAGAGAAAGAGAGAGATAGAGAAGAAAAGGGGGAAAGACAGGAGAGAGAGAAACAGGAGAGACAAACAGAAAGATAAAAGAAAGAAACAGAGATAGACAAAGAGAAAGAGAGGGAAGAAAGAAAGGTAAGAGAGAGATAGGGAGAGAGAGACAGGAGAGAAAGAGAGACGGGGAGAGAGAGAGAGAGACAGAACAGAAAGAGAGAGAAAGACAGAAGAGAAAGAGAGAGGGAGAAAGACAGAAGAGAGAGGAGAAAGAGAGAGAAACAGAACAGAAAGAGACAGAAAGACAGAAGAGAAAGAGAGAGAGGGAGAAAGAGAGACAGGAGAGAACGAGAGAGAGGGGGAGAGAGAGGGAGAAAGAGAGACAGGAGAGAATGAGAGAGAGAGGGGAGAGAGACAGAGCAAAAAATCACGAGGGAGAGAGAGCGAGAGAAATTAAGAAAGAGAAAAAGGAGAGAGAAATATTAGACAACTAACATACCTACATGAGTTTAATTGACTTAAAACGTTAAGGCAGAAATTGTACTTACATTTTAAAGTTAAACTGCCTTATATTGTTTACAGTGTGGGTGTAGATTGTGTGATTTTCAGAATGCAAAAAGATGCATGGTCCAGTGCATTGTGGAATACAAAAAGCAGATGTTTGTGTAACTTAACAAAATATCTGGTATGCACTGGCAGGGTATGTTCTCTGTTAGAAACTCTTAAGCATTAGCTCAATCCATATTGATCAATACTGAGTACATTTGGACAGACCGTGTGTCTTAAAATATGTCAGAACATTCTCAAAGTACAAACAGAGTCAATATGTTTTCAGAGCTGAAATTTGAATAAATAAAGCATTCTATCATATTTGTCTTGTATAAAAAAAAAAAAATTCTTCCATCAGTCTCCCGTTCTTCTAAAATTAATTGTTTAGACTAACAAAATAAAAATACTTTTAATAACAATTTGACTGGTATATTCAGATTAAATGTGAGCGCAATCTCTTTTTATCTCAGAGAAAAAATAGCACTGGAAACAATGTCTGTCACTGGCATCTTTGTTTCATTTTGTCTTGAACAATTTAAACAAATCCAAAGCACAAAGAACATGTCCATGTGCTTACTTGTTCTTTTGAAACAGAAGAAGGAGCTGTTTTGAGAAAAAGCAATCATAGAAATGATTCTATTTTTATGGCATTAGTGTGTTCCCGAAAATCATGCTCATATATCCAACAAATTGAGTTGATCAGCAATATGACACATGTGAGCAGCAGAGCCACCTGGGGACTGTTCTTGTGAAAGTGTGAATGTGCAAACCCGGAGACCCAGGAGGCACCTTCTTCTCCTCCATTTCCTGGTCCTTGGCATTAATGAGGCATGCAAACACACAATATGTATTTATGCTATGCTAATTATCTAACAAAAGAATATTTCACATACACAGTGTCTGCTCATTTGAAAGCACTAAATTTGTAATGCCAACTCAGTATGTGGCTAACTTTATCTTAACTGTAATCCTAAATGAACCATCTAACTCTAACCCTTCAAAAAAACATTCTATTCTTCTAACCCTAATTTAAAAAAAAACTATACAGAACCAAAACCCTCAATCCTCAAACCCTAACCCTAATTTATCAATCTAAAACTAACCATTAATCTGTTGTTGTTATATGTATAGAGTACAAGACAACCTCAGAGGAGAATAAGGTCAGAGTTCAATTCAATTCAGGTCATTTCAGTTCAGTTTTCTTCTAACCAAGGAGAAGTTGTTCTAAGTGTGGTTCATCACAGGGCGATTCATAAGAGTGTATTCTCTCTGGATCTGCAGATTCATACTATTGTTTCTGTCAGGAAAATGAGTTCTCATTTAAACGTTCTGACTTCAGCTCTCCTGCTGAATGAACTGGTATGCAAACAACAAGGTTATGTGGCTGGTTTGTGGCTGCCACCATAAACTTATCGCGAGGTTGTGAGTCATGGGTCAAACAGGAGTCTCATTAGGCCTGGTAAATGAGGACAACTAAAGCTAATGATATGTTTACATGAAAGAGGGCTAACATTTAATTATATTTATTTAAATCATAGAAATGCTGCATTATGTGCCATTATGTGGAAACTATCTACTTTTCCAAAGGAAATAAACTTAGCCAAACACTTATCCTAACCTCATTCTTACCCATTTTTCAAATTAAATTACTAAAAAATCTAAACATTTGCTTTCATAGCCAGAGCTGTGCTGAAGGTACTCCAGGCCTGTAGCAAGAGGTGGGTGGTATGTCTGCAGACAGATGCTCTTGGACCTGATAGTTTGTGCTCCTCAGCACAATCTGGTGGGAAAACTTCGGCAGTATGTAGTCTTTCACATGTGTAACCACCTGGTTACACTAAGTACGTGAAAAAGGCACAATATGTCCTTTAAGCACAATGAGGCACTTTCTTAACCTTGACTAGGCTTATATATGCACAGCAACAACACACTGACAGCAGAATGCTTCGTAAATGTGCTTACACGCTTGCTATGAAATGATGAATTGTACAAGTAACCTTTTCTACAATCTTTCAACAATGCTGAAAAGTGCACTGGAATTCTGAACGCTGAGAAACCTGAGTGAACTGAAATGCTCTTTTTGAGTCATTGTGCAGACCATTGACTGGCACTAAAGGAGAGATCAGAGGTCTCCACAAGTGAGAGCTCTAAACACTGAAAAAGCCATCTTCAGTGTGTGGGCAGATGGAGAGAGCATATCCTCTGTGAAACACAAACAGCCATTGGGATGCAAAGCTCATGCTCAAATTGATGTTTCATACATACTGCTGGGTTATACATGTCTAAATTTGTGCTTTATTCGTCATGGAAACAGACTGAAAGCTGGATTTAGAAGGAATCATCATTCTATCGGTCATATATGTTTACTGTAAACAGCAGCTAAATGATTGAATGATATTTTCTGTTTATACTTCTTTACTAATTCAAATGCATTTGTTTTCAATATCATAATAAGAATGACATGATCAGAACACACCATGAAACAATATTGTGATTGCTATATGTTGCACTACACACTTTATTGCAACTTAATATCAATAAGTATTCCAATACTGACCCATGATAAAATTAATTAATACACAATTAAAGTATTTTGAATTGCAAATATCTGTCTAATATAATTTCATAGAGTAAAGCACACTGCAGTTTTATTTAAGGGTGGACAATGCATTTAGTTTGAGATAATATTAGTGAATGTTTTTTATGAAAAAAAATGTCTGTTACTAAGTGTGTTACTAAGTTTAATTGTAAATTAAAAACACAATAAAAAAGCTAATTAAAAAAGAAATGAAAAGACTGTCTTGTCAATGTTCACAAAAGATTATAAATGTGATATCTGTGCACTGTGATTTAATTCAAACTGGTCTATCATTATATTATACATTTGTGCTGGATCGACATAATAATACCTGGATGCTGTTGTTCTAAACCCCAGCCTTAACCTTAATGACTGCGTGGTAATATATTACAAAACAATATCCCAGACCGAGTATTTAATGAGAAAAACTCTTGAACCCATAAAATGATATCATCCTAGACTTTAAAAAACACTGATTGTCTGTGTAAGAAACTGACGCAGCAGCTCAAATGAAAAGGTGTTGGATATAACAGGACATTCCACATGGACTCTCCTTCACTGACGCACGCTGCCCACCCTGCTTTTTGTGTTGTTCTCTTGCTTAGGGGGCTGTGGGACTATTTTTGGTGTCAGGTGGAGCGTCTTTTTAGTTGTATCCAGCAGAGGTGTGATTTTCATAGTCCTTCCCTGTACAGATTAAAAAAAAGAAAGTTGTGGGAGGGCGATGACGATGAGCACTGCTGTATGTGAAGACTGATGTTTTAAAATAAAGGAGCAATATTTAGAAGGCGAGGTGTCATGGGCTTTGGTTAACTTTACGTTTTACATTTTTATAGCACGTTATAAAAACTACAATTTCATCCATCTTTCTCAATCAAGACAACTGCTCCTGAGTTTTACCAATCCTGGCAAGTCATCAGTTTGATTTTGCAACTTGTAATTTTTCAACAAATTTATCTGCATTTTGTCACAAACTTCAACTTGATTAGTGAAAAGGTCATAATGAGGACCACACCACTCTCTCTTAGTCCAGGAACTTCCCAACTACTATGTGCCACTCTCAATTCCCATAAGATCGACTTAAAAATCTCATTAAAGCAGTTGTACCTGACTCTTTTGTTTTGCAATGGGTAAACATTTTTTAACCAAAAGCGATATTGTAAACACAGCTCTTTGTGACAAAATCAGACTGTGGTGTTTACTGCTTGAATCAAATAATAAAGTGGTTTAGTTTTTCTCAAAAGTAAAATGCGGCGGTCTGACTCTAGTTTCACTTTGTGCCTGTAAAAAAATGTTTTGTGTGATCGCAGCCAAAATGTGAGATTGAATACATAGTTGGACACATCTTGTTTTGAGATTTTAACCTTGGCCTCCCTTCACGATTAGTTTACTCAAAGTTACATTTGAATTGATTCATGCGTGTTAGGGTAATCTTATATTGAAAATCCCTGCACCTACCACCTCCCATTTGTCTGTATTTCCCAATTATAATTCAAAAGATTAATACTCAGAATGAAACATATATGGTTCAAAACTGTCCCATAGCCACTTTCTAATTGCTTCTTCAATTTTACAGTGAAGAGGCGGGGCTTATCAGTTCTGCAGTTTTGAACAGGAAGCCAAAAGAGTTGTTTCTATTTTCAAGTTGTTTTAAATAAATTTTGTATTTTACAATGAACAAAAGGTAAGTTTCTTGCTAAATAGTTGGAAAAAACACAATAGGTCTCCTTTAAAGCTAATTAAAGTGTAGTATATAGTGCTACCTAAAAAAAAAAAAAAAAAATATATATATAATATATATATATATATATATATATATATTATTATTATTATTATTATATTATATTATTATTATTATATTATTATTATTATTATTATTTATTCATTTATTTATTTATTGTTATTTTATTTTGATGATGATGATCACAGTTATGAAAACAAGTTCAAGTGGTCCAAACACAGAGAAGTGTCAAATGTCATAAATAGGGATGCACCGATCCAGCTTTTTCAGTTCCGATGTCAATCTCGATACTTTGTCTGTAAGTATCGATGTGTTGATACTTGATATCAACCGATACTAGTGAAAGGATTGAAATTACTTTTTGTCTTTTCAAAACTTAAACTTAAATGTGATCATACTGTCTTATGTAACTATTATTTTGTAGTGCAAATCACAACTAACGTTCTGAAACGTTCTGGATCAACATCAGCCAGTAAATAAGTCTCTTTATGTCCAACTAAGGGCACAACTAGGACACTGGCTGAACCGATATCATGGAGCCAATACTTGATCCGGCAAAATTTACTGGATCAGCACCAATATTCGATCCTAGTATTGGATCGGTTCATCGCTAGTCATAAATATCCCTCTTGTCTGACAGATTATTTAATTCATGTATTCAATTCTTCACCCGTAGGCCACTTGGCAAGAAGCAGTACAAACACATAATTACAGTAGTTAGGTTAATTCTCTTTTTATCTATTACAGCACATTCTAATAAAAGAAAAAAAAGTCTCACTGATATTCAAAGCTTTAAACCAATCTTTTGCATAATGAAAAAGAACACAGCAGAAGCAAGACTTATAAAATATATATATATATATAGTCCTATCACTGTGAAAAATAACCTTCTGAAATAAACTTTTGATTTCTTCTTGTGATCACGCCAAAACCAATCTATCAGTAAGTTGGCTGCAGCACTATCTGTAGTTTGTATAATTACATGGGTGCTTCTTCTGTCTTTTTCCGCCAAGTGTTTGAGAGAGAATAAGTAGTTAACGCCTCGTCTCCTGAAGGCTGCGAGTGCTCGGAGTGCGGAAGCCTCAATAAACACTGATGAAAAGGCAGAGTGGGAGGACGAGCTGGACACAGGCAGTCATCTCTCACTAATGACTGGTAAAATCTCATCCAAAATGGCAAAAAGCTTGTTGCACCGCATTCAAGGCCACAACAAACATCAGTAAAACTCTAATGCAGCAAGGCCCTGAACAAAACGTGAAGGGAAATCAACTCATCTAAGATTGAACTCAGGGTCGGACAAAAAACAAACAAACATCAAACAAACTAAAACAAACATTCTGTATTTCTCTATGAACAAACCTAAAAACATCATTTCCAACGCTGTAATCATAAAGGTTTGGTATACCTAATCTGAGCTAGAACTTGTCAATATGAATTTCTTTTGTTCCATCTCCCCATATTGTGGAAAAAATAAAATAAACTAACCCTCAACACACTGACATAATTCATTAATCCATATTTGGACTAAACAGACCATTTTCATTGTATAACATAAAAAGATCACATTTTAACAAAGTCTTCCAGTTAACAGTGTTATTTTCCTTCTGTAGTTGCTTCCACACATATTTTCACAACATTAAAACATTCTTTCAACCGATCAGGTTCAGTTTCAATTTGAAAAAGTGAATTTGATTGATACAAATGCTTTGTGCTAATGCACTGGAAACACTTATAATGTCACATTTAGCACATTTATAGAGAGTTACTTGACCATTTATTCTTGTAATTGTATGAACTGAAATAGGACATGTAAATTATATTTTAGTTAAAGAAAATCAGATCCTCAGAAGTGTTGCTGCTGCTTAATATATCACCAAAAATATGGTTTAAAACATGGTCTACTTGTTTGCAAAAAATGTGGACACCTATGCATTTACCCTTGAGTGTTATTTTCCCAGACAGAGCTGAATTATACGAGAAAACTAGACCATTTCTCCAGATGTCTGCATATCACCGTTTTTCACAATTATAGCTTCTAAATGTAAAGTTAATACTACAGTAATGTACGTTCTATTCATTTCCTATTAAGAATTAGCTCAGCTGTGCTAAAATTAATCAATGCTTAAGAATCAACAAGCGGAAAGCTAAGTTGACATTTTGATAAAAGTAGATTAAGTGGCTTTGTGATTATTATTATTGTATTTTTTGTCACTTTATAATGCCTAGACCTTAATTAGCCTCAGTAAATTCTTAATGAAGCATAACAAATGAACAAATAAGTAATCAATTATTTGATGACAAAGTTTATTAAGATTCAGTAAGGAGTTTAAGATTGAGGGATCGAGCTTGGGCTAATTAAGTTACTAAGTCTAAAAAACTTTTTTATTCTATAATTTCACATTTGTTCATGATGAATTAACCTAATGTTCATGCTTTATTAGGAGTTTATTAAGGCTTAAGCATGTAGTTAGCATAAAGCATTAGCATTAGCTTTGAGTCACAAACACTACATTTTATAAACAAATAGTTTTTCCGCGGTGAAGTATTTACTAAGTATGTGAATGTCTTAACATGCAGCAAATGATTATCCAGCTGTAACTTTGTCTGCTCTGTGTCATTTACATAATCAGTTATTTTGGCGAGTCTTGGCTGATTCTCCATTGGAAATGAATAAAACGATAAGTGAGGATCCACACTTTTGAAACAACCAGAACTAGCCGAGGTATAACGCAATGTTACACCCATTTACACTATTTAAGATCAAACACCGGCTTTTTTACTATTGACCATTTCAGATGCCCAAGCTCCTCCGTACACTTTAAATCACAGCAATTTTCTAAAACTCTGCTCGTTAAAAATACAATTGATTTAGCAGACAGTGTTGAGTCCTGACTTCTCAGTGGTAGCCTTGGTTTATTTGTCTCGTCTGTGCACATAATAGAGCACTTTGGGACCCATTGTGGACTGTTGGGCAGGATATTGTTTGGAAATATGATTTGCTAACAACAGGTAACAACATTATGGGGCATCCATTACCATAAACAAAACAGTAATGTAAATAGGCCGCATGCATGTCTCTTTGGTTTATTGTTCTGTGTTTTCAATCTCTAATAAGGACACAATGTTTTTGAGCTTTTCATCTGTCATCATTATTTGACTAAGACGTCCCACAGCTTAAAAACTGTCCCCAAAAACAGTTTAGAAACCACACTGTTGCTTTATTTGTGTGACCCCCTGCCTTTTACGAATCACTGCCACCCACTGTCCCCCGCTGAGTGCGCCGTGAATTTGCAACCAGCGACGTATTAATGAAAACATTTGGAGGCAGTCGATTTATTATGTTTTGCAAAACTGTTCAAATAATAATGCATTTGGTACTAGTCAGGCTGTGTACTCTACAATTAAAATGTGAGTCATTATTCCTGCACCAAAACACCAAAACAAATACCTTCATGTAAGACCAGAGGAAACTGTCTAGACCCAAATCAAATATGAACCCAGCTTAAGTTTTTTGACCCAATAAGAATGAATTACTAAAGACAAAATGACAAATTAGTGGAGAGAGAGGTTAGAAATAGGATCGCGAATATTGAAATGGATTTTTGCAAGAGTTTTAATATTGTTTCCTTGCCAAAAACACACTCCGAGCCTCAGAAAACACTGTTCTATCATGTATTAAGTTGATCACTGCAGTTCCATAAACAATCCAAGCTTTTTTGAGCATTTCTGCAGCATGAGCAAATCAGGCAAGTTTGATTATTTCCCCTATGTAATTTCCTTTGTGGCCAATAGATAGAGCTCTAACTCCATTCCTGATGTAAGAACTGTGGTGTAGTGACTGCTTTATTACACTTTTGTATTGATTCTGGTAACTGTGATTCCTAGGCTAAATAAGGTGTAGTTATTTATAAAGCGTAACCTTATATAACATTTTCCGAAGGACATTATTCAGTCAATGTTAGTGTGTCTCTTGGATTGTAAGTCTAAGTTATTCTTTTATAAAGGTTTGCACAAATTGAGTCAGTTGATAGAATGGACCAATGTTTATTCCAACAATTTTTGAGGGCCGGCACATGTTTTGTTGTTGAAAAAACCCCACCCACATCATCGTTCAAATTCAAATAAATGAACTCCAACTTGAAAAGAAAAGTATAACTGATGTCTATGTCAGTGTTTGACCTTTTGGAATGTCCAAAGCAAGTTATTTGTGTGCCTTTTCTGGTTCAGAAGTTTGCTCAGAGTGCTCCAAAACAGTAACCTATTACATTAGAAAAAGCAAAGGTGAGTTTAATTGTGGTCAGCTAACTAACTTCCTCTTTTAGAAAGCCAGCACTAAGTCTTTGCAGCGCAGAAAACTAATTACAGAACCTCCCCTGGTATTAATATCCTGAAGCGGGTGATAAAAATGGCACATATTTTTATTTGTCTTGCAGAGATGTCCATCGTTCCCAAAGCGAAGGTTGGAGCTAATTGATTTTTCCTTCGCTGCAGTGAGCGAGAGAGGAGCAGAGCAGGAGCGCCCGGTAACAGACTGGAGGCGGACAATACTAGGCCAGGAAAGCACTGTGGAGCGCTTGTTTTGTTAGCACCAGCATTAGTCACATGGGAAGGGAATACATTTGAGCCGAAAAACACAGAATGAAGGAACATGAAGAGAGCCAGGCAGCTAACTGTGTCATGAGAGTGTGGATAAACAATGGAGGAGAAAAAAAAATCTGATATTATTAATCACATATTTGATGGGAATGATGGAAATTAGAATGAAGGTTTATCTAACCGACTATAAAGCTTGAGTATGGCAAACAATCTGCCAAAAATTATGCCCCACTATTTATCGAGTAGCTTAAAAACTTCAAATTGTAAGTCATAACATGTTGAAAGGATGGACTTTACAAAAGCCAATCAGAGCAGCTGGAGCGTGCCAGGCTACAACGCTTAGCAGTTCTCTAAATGAAGAAAGGTCAGCAACAAAACTTCGGATTTTTATTTTTCTCTGACTGGTTATTGTGTTTGCCATAAAGGTAAATGTACCAATATGATGTTTTCAGTGACAGACACAGAACCCAAGAATTCAATTTATTCAACAAAAAGATGTATGAAAAAGCGCTTTATAAATAAAGTTTGATTTGATTTATCTCCAATGCCTTTACCTACAGTTTTATATTTTTGGCAAACTAAATGTTGTGATGTCATCTGAAACCCGTAAAGTTCTGTTCCCAGCATCATCAAAGGCCAATAATATCAATCAGGTGGAGCAGCTAAGGTGAACATTTTTCTTGTAGTTAATGCATGTAATACAAAGGTGTCTAGTCACCCGCAAAAATCAACAGATTTTAAATCAGTTACTGTTTTTTTCTAGATTCCAAATTATGTTACAAATTGGGAAAGTGCCCCTATCAACTATCTGAACATGAAACCAACCTTTCTGCATGATCTCAGTTGCTGCACTTCCTTGACTCCTGACAACATTCAACAAAAGAATGTGTCAAATAAAGACAGACATATATTTGGGGTAACAGAAAAGTCAGCAATATTTTTTTTTTCATTTGATGGGGGTGTTTTCTTTATTCTACCATGCAGACGTGTTTATCCAAAGTACAGTATTTTTGCACTCAAAGAGATTATTAAACGCATAAATGCATTGACTGGTTAAAGCAGAATTTGATTAACTTGCATTAGTTTTCCCAAAGCCTTTCTGTGTGACTAACCTTAATGATTTCCTTTACAAAGAAGCGGTCACTACTTAATGCTAGTGATAATCATAACGACAGATTTACAAGCTCATAACATAATAAATACCATAAGATCTGCACACATTATGGATGGGCTCTTCCTCAGCTGGCCCTTTTGTGACATTTTGAAAGGGTAAGAGCGGCATCACTCATACCCACAGACATGCGGCTTTGACCTCTACACCATCAGGCGCTAACGGCCCCCCCACACCTTTTCCTGCCCCCAGCGAAGCTCAATACTCAGATTAAACGGCCCACTTCGGATTAGCTCATCCCTGTGGAGTTTGGACAGTACACAATCATTTCACCTGAAGATCCCGCAGCGTCTGAAAACCACCCACGTACCACAGACGCACAAGCACGGGTCAGGTAAGAAATGGCATTACTGATGAAGATGACATTAAGAGGTGAGCTCGGGAATAAATCAAGGCAAAATAGTGTTGGCATAACAATGGAGTGATAATAAAAAACTGCTGTATTTCACAAACCTCAAAAAGTGTAAACAAATCCAAACACATCTGTCTTGGGTCTGACCAATGGAAGTGTGTTGGAAGATTTTAACAGGCCTCTGAACTCAAACAATGTCAGTCACAATAGAGTTTGTAATCTGCTGTCTTAATACAGAAAACAGTAAACAATAATAAACTGACGCAATAGTTCTGAAGCAGGATTATCTCAACATATTCCCAAAATATTAGTTGATTCATTCTATTATTTAAACTAGAAGGATTTAAATTGAACAGCAAAAAAGGAGTGCATTTGTGGAAGCTCTGGGACAGTCCTTATTCTAATTTGCTTAAAACTAGTCCTATTTTCTGTGTACTCATTTGCATTTTTATTTTTTTTCTAGCACAGTAATGCATTGGAACTTTTATCACATCCTGTTTTTAGTTGGGTCGTGTCAAAAAAAAAAAAAAAAAGAAAAGTATAGTGTTTTTTGTGAAAAGATGAAAACTTAACAAATGTCAAATCTAGTGTTAATCAGACCTCAAGGCAGACATACATAATTTTCGAATTTCATTTAATGCAGAGATTGTTCTAACTCTAATCAAACTAATCAAATAAACACCAGAGGCCAAAACTACAGAGCCTTAGCTTGACCAAGATTCAGTTTAAAATGGGGCTCATTTTTGTCAGGCGTTTTAGAAAAAATAGGCCCTCATGGTATTGATTATTATAAAGACGTTAATGACAATATGCAGAGTTTAAACTGGATCCTACCACTGAATTCCATCTTAGTTGTAAAATTCACACTACTTCTGCAGTGACAAAGTGAAATGCTTTTAATCAGATTACAGACACAAAAGAGATGCTGGTGTGGTACACAATTTCTGCAACTTAGTGGAGATACAGTAAGAAGAAAAAGTGCTGCAGGAACAGAAGTGTGCCCATCGATAAGTGACTGTTCAAGCTTATATAAGCAGCAGCAGCCTCCTCAGAAGAGCAGCAAGCCAGTTTGTTCCCAGTCCCTCTGAGGCGTCTCTTCCGGCTCTTAAATGGACAGATTTACCCAAAGATTGCCTGGCTTGACCGCTGTGCTCCTCAGCAGTCAGTCAACAGCACATCATTGATTTCTTTGATACAAGGTTGGAATAAAGGGCACAATAAAAGTGTGCAAACAAAACCTGTTACTGCTGGCCTGGTTTGGCTCATAACAGCGTGTCAGAGGCCTAGTGTGCTCTATTACAGGCACATTGTCTCGTGATCTCCTCCACTGCCTTTACAAGTGCATTAAGATGCTTGTGCAGTAGTATAGTGCTCCTTGTCCTCAGAGGTTGGCAGCACAAGTGTGTCTGCAGACTGGGGTCAGTGCAGCAGGTTTGATCTGCTCAGTCGAGTCACTACTGAAGGAGAACACTGTAGCTCTACTGCCATCTACTGCTCACTGCACAGGGAGCTGTGCTTTAACTAAGCCCCACACTAGACATCATTTAACAATACTGTATATAATGCTGCATGCTTTAAAACACGGCTAGGGTTAAGGTTATTTATGAATGCATGTGAAGCAATGACTTTCTCCTGTTGGTTGTTAAACTAAAATGTTTTAGGGAAAATAACATGTATACAGTTTGCTCACTGCATATTGTACAATACAAATAATGTACATAGCACAATGTTATCAATACAACACAAGTTTCAGCTATGTTAAGTAAGAAATAGTTCTCAGTCAGACTTTGAATGTGTCATTTTAAATGCATCATACAAGATTCATTCCACTTTAAGTGACATTGGATCACTCGCTGCTGACTACAGTCTCCCTACCATAGCTAAACACTGTAATTCATTCATTATGGAAGAGCCCTAAATTAGGTTAGCAGATATTTAATCATTCATGTGGATACACTTCTTTGACTCGCCTCCTAAATCTTTTATTCCACACACTTTTGAAGTTGCATGTTTCAACCAAGAACATCCAAAAGTTTCAGCACTGTTTGCTTTTTGCCTTTAGTTTGTCTCATATTTTAGTCTATCTTTTGAAAATACTAGATGTGTCTATTATTTAATGGTTTATTTCATTCAAATCCCATTATAAGTCATTTACTATGTAGGCCTACTTTTACTTGAGTACTGGTAGCAGTTTTCCAGAATATGACACTTTTTTCTTCTGTAATCAGATTATATAATTTTGATACACAATTTAGGCTTCATAATTAATAATTAGGCTATGTCAGCCATCTCAAACAATGAATCAAATTTAAACACTCTCTAAACCTAAAACATATTTATTTTAGTGCTTTCTGACTGAAAAACATTGACTTAGATTGTTGTGATGTTGTCTGAAAGCCGTCTGAAACCCAGCAGCTCAGTGTGTGTGTAGTAAGCTACTCTGATTTCACCAATGTACCCTAATCAGTGTTGGGAGTAACTCATTACAAAAAGTAACTAGTTACTGTAATATATTCCACTTTTCATTAACTAAGCAGGCCTATGTAGCGCAGTAATTATAAAAATGTTGACAATACATTACTAGTTACAATCTGAGTAACTCAAGTTACTTGCATATAGCCTAAATGAATTGCTCTTATATTTTACTGAAAACAACACTTCAGGATTAAAGCACCAGTAAAATATTGTCTGTTGGCTTAAAGGTTAAGTGTTGTGACGTCACATTTCCATAAATTAATCAGTAATCGAGTGTAAATGTGATTAATGTTGTACAATGTGCTTGTTTTAACTTTCTAATTCTACTGAATATGACTTTTCCCCTCCAGAAAGTTACACAGCACCTTTAAGGTAACAAAGTAGTAGTGTAACTCAGTTTCCATTTTTGAGACAGTAATATTGTAATACAAATGTATTACCTTTCTCTCCCTTTAACTAGTAATGTATAATGTATTACAATTTTATAGTAACTTACCCAAAACTGGCTGGATAATACATTACAAATAACCTACATTTAAATGCATGTAATCAGAATTCTGTAACTCCACTTTCAAAAATGTTTTTAACAACATTGCTGAGTTAAACACACACTAGCTTTAGGTCAGTGCCCACTTCAGGACATTTTACCTCCTTTGATGCGTTTTCACCAATAGATGTAACGAGGTAATACTTCCACACTATCACCACGAGGCGGCCACATACGCAGAGGCTGCTCACTTTTTTTTATCTCTTTCAATCCAATACTAATTGTTACTCTTGGTTCTATGATTCAGAGAGAAAAGCTAAATCAAATACAAACAAGTACCGTAATTTATCGTATTTATTTTTTTCCCATTTTTTTTCCTCGATGACGTACAAGGATTATGAGATGATCGCAGACAAATCGATCAAAACGGAAGTGCATTATGAGAAACTGGAGTGAGAAACCGAAGACGTACTTGTCTTTCTGAAATAACGTTTATTTAACATTGGAAGAAGATTTTTTTAAATTTTATTTTACACTTTTTATTTGAATCCTCCTGTACCAAAACGTGACGTTGAGAGTTTTTGGGATTAGGCTCGGATTGCGAGGTAAGATTATCTAGAATGAACGAAGAGCTAACGTGAGGTGAAAGCTAACGATAACTATCACTGTTCACGTTGTATGTTGCCAACGTTACTGTGCATAATGTTGAAATATTGGATATGATTTAGCTATTTATGTTGTTGGTTAACAGTCAGCAAGACTGAACTGTATGTACTGTTGTATGGATGTCGTTATTTAACTTAACTTAAAACAAGGCTCCTACATGTCTATCAGTAGTGTAAAAAACAAAAAAACAAAAAACGTTTTATAACTGGCTTAAAACTTTTTTTTCGTGCTAGTATTAGTGTCATATACTATTGCAATTTAGCTTATTTCCTAACACAACACAACAGTGATTCTAAAATAGTATGAATTCCATAACGTTAACTGAATATTACATTGTCTTGTCTCAGGATGGACCCCGCTCTGCTGAGGGAGCGGGAGCTGTTCAAAAAGAGAGCCCTCTCCACTCCAGCTGTAGAGAAGAGACCTGCTTCTTCTGACTCAAGCTCACACAAGAAGAAGAAACTCAAAGTCGACAAAGACAGCTCCTCTGGTACCAAACACGGTTCAGGTAAGCATATCTAGGCCCTGGGTGTATTGGTGCGTTCAAGGCAATTGGGACATTTTCCACTTCCCATTTGTAAAAATGTGCTGGAATGCCACCGAATTGGTAAATCCCACATCTGAACTGGGACCTGGCGGAGGGAGTCCCACTTCACATAAGCGATCAACAATCACCACAATTTAGTGAAGTTTAACTGCCACAACGCGAAGTTACTTTTGTTTAGAACTAAATCTTAGCATTAGCATAATGTTTACATAGAAGTTGGTTCGATTAGAATGCTTTGAACTGGGAACTGGTATTTTTCAACTGGGAAATATCCCAGTTCCAAGTTGTCTGGAACGCAGCAAGTACAATACAATATTTTCTGCCATGACAGGAACTCAGTAGATCTAAGTTCCAAAAAAATTTTTTTGCATCCTAAAGTTATCTAGGTTGGTATCTTGATCTATCTAACAAGTTCCTAGCTCTCAGAATCTTCAGCATATATTTTATCAACACAGATTACCTTTTGGTTAAAATTGTGGTTTAAGAACAGCTTTGTTAAAAAAACTGGAGTGGGCCAGGTAGGGATGGGATGGTATATTTTTACTGTGTGATATCTGTTACATAAAAGACTGCAGTTTGATGATATATCATGTGTCGTGCATTTTAGATTGCTCAACAAAAACTGGAAATTTCTAAAAAGTTGCTTTTTGGTTTTGCCAGAGATAAGTTCATCGAGGCACAATAGCAGTTTTGTGATCTCACAGTTAACTTGCAGCTACAAAAATTGTATCTCATAAGGCATATCTAGGTGTATTTCTTGGATTAATACTATAACAAATGTCCTATGCTTCATGAATTTTCAATCATATATTGTTCATCCAGACACAAACGATCAAAATACCAATATTTGTGGATTTACACAATTGTGAGTCTTTGAAGAACAGTCTTTGATTAGAAAGTTACAAACTGAGTGGGTCCAGATTAGGCTGTATGGGACTGGTATATTTTTCAACTGGTGTACCAGATATCAGTGTTACGCATACAAGTACCTGCAGTCATTCTGATGACATGATATCATGTAGGATCTGTGCCATTTTAGCATCCTGCTCCAATTCAAACACTGTTGTTTGGAAAATACAAATAATTATGTAAAAAAAAAAATATTGTTTAAAACAAAAGTTATGCTGCTAAATCATTAAACATTTGTGAATGAAAATTCATCTTCATGACTCCATACATGTTACAATTCAATTCAGTCTTTATTAAGAACTCTGAAAAATCAGGTTCATATTTAAACTAAAACAACAATAACATTCAGGTGAATGAAAAAATGCTGAGAAAAACACTGTCTCAAGCTTCAGAAGCCAGCCGTTCATCATAGCAATTCATATCTGATGGAAAAGCTAGCTGTCATTCTGTTTTGTTTTTACCAAAGTCAACTAGACAGACAGCGTATCTTTTTGCAGGTGACATGCGCAGTAAAGCGGAAAGTGACGTTGACCGATAATCCTTATATACAGTGATCTGATTTTGCAACAAAGTGGTGCTTTTACAATATACTTTTCATGGTTAAGACAAAGTTCCCTGGTTTACACACAAAATGTCAGGGAATCCCAAAGCGGGGTCAGGATGCAGGATGCAGGATGTATGTGATGTCATAGGAGTGTAACTTTTAACTTAAATAAACTTTTAGTCATTAGTCTGTTCAAAAAGACAAATCTGATGCACTGTGTAAGAATAAAATAAAACTGGAAATGACATGTGGACACAGACTGGTGCAGTGCAAAAGACATTTTGGTCCCAAATATTTTACATGAAATTTTCAAACCAATACCAATTATTAAACAGTAAATATAAAATAATAACAATTACTGTTATTTCTGTTTTGTAAATCACTGGCTACAAAATAGTGGTACTTACTCTACTTTCAGGTCAAATATTTCAGTAACCATTAAATGATTCTGCCATTTGATCTGTCTTCTTTCATTGAATAAATCAATTCATTGTGTAATATTTATTAAGCATGTTTGTGGGTCATGAAACACTGTGCACATATAGCATAGTAATTCATTGTGAACAAACTGTAATTTGAACTTGTGACACAAATAGAGAGCTGTTGAATTGAAGTGAAGCGAGGTTGAGTTGAATTGAATTGTTTTCAAGCTTTTCACTTTTCTCCTACATTTAATTGTCTTGCACAGAATCAAATGTAATATCAGAGTTTTATAGAAACTTTGATATTTCCCTGCAGTGTTGCATTTGTACTTCACACACAACAATATCATTTACACAATTTTACTAGTTAGTTTTGATAAATCAACAAATATAACAGTAGAACAGCACAGGATATTTAGCACTTCAATTATAGTTTCTGAGTCTATATTAACTTAGTATGCTAATGGTTTATGCTTGTTTAGTACGTTTTATGAAGTGTGACTTTGTGCACACTATAGGAGTTAGATCTTTGTTTTAGTTTTTCTGTTAGCAAGGTTTCAAGGGAAAATATGTATTTTTGTAAGTTGTTTAAAACTGAATTATGAAACAAGACATCAACATAGCTTTATAGGGAAATTGTCCCATTTTCAAAATGATACAGAGTTCCCTCACTTTGAGCGCTGAAAGACAATTCATCCATTTCATACAATCTCCGTCTGTGAGTCGGGCGGCTTGCACATGCCGGACATGAGCCTGCTGCAGCTGCCCGGCCCCTCGGCTTGCAGCTGCAGATGCGTTTTTCCTTTGGCACAGCAACCACAGTCCAGCAGCTCGTATAGAACCGCTAAAGCAGCTAGAGAAATGACAGTGAGGATGAAGAGCAGGAGTATGATGAAACAAGCCACGTTCCAGCCATCGTGAAAGGGATAGACCTCCTGGACCTGCAGGGACATGTAGGACAGGGGCTCAGCCTCTGGGAAGTTAAATGGTGCTGAGGTGGTGCTGTTGGCCATTCTTTCTAGGAGAAGAGGAAGATTTATAGTTATAAGTGCGACATGATAAGGCTATAGACTATTTTAAAAAGTACCAATGAATTTTAAGATACCTGTCCCATTTTGTATGGTTTTCTAGTGTTCATTTGCCCCCTACACATACTTTATTTCATAAGATCCTTTCCTGTTTACGCACTGTGTTAGTGACCCATATTTCTAGGAGATGCACTCATGTCTGTAAGCGCCTCTGCAGGTCAATGTATTTTTAATCATGCTAAGAAAATTGTTTAATCTCCTAAATTACAAACAGTTTTACAAATATCCCACAATTTTTCTTTTATTTATTTTTTTTATTTAACATGGCGGGTCATAGGTGGCAAATGGGCTGCTGTTCCCAAAGCTAACTTCGTTTTACATGCTATTTGAAACTGTAACATGATCCTTATGTAGTTATCCCTGTTTACTCACTCCTGTTGGGTTCTATCATGAGAAACTGGCAAATGCAAAAACAAAAGAAATCCAACCATGATTATTGAAGCATTACGCTATACTTTTTTGACTGCTAATTAAAGCTGCAAATCGTTTTTTGCTATTGGTCTCATCAAATCACTCCTATTTAACACAAACCATTTTTGCTCTCATTTAAGATTAACTCTGTAGTGGCAGACAAACCCCATATAATTAGCCCAAAATGTTATCATTACAACAATTTGATTTGCTCTGTTCATTTCCCCCCTGGTGCCCCCCAGGGCTTAAGAAGACCTGCCTCCAGCATCTGCTGGTTTACAACTGTGCCCCACCCATAGAGGTGTTGAAGGGACAGATACTCAGATGCCTTTCTCCTCACATCTGCCAACCCATGCATTCTGTCCACACAGACTGCAAGCCTGTGATTGTGATGTCATGTTTGGTTCGAAGACAGCAAGAGCAGACAGAAGCATGTTTTTTTAGCTGCTGCTGTGCTTTTGGCTACAGCAATCTTGTGACTTTTCAGACATAGCTATTGCACAGTATGGATTTATGACCACTATTATTGTTGCTGTTTGTGTTTTAAATAAAGTAAAACAGAAAGGCTGGATTCATCCAAAATTGGAAGCTGTTTCTACGCAGCATGATAAGCCTGTATCTCATAATCTAAAACAACAGTTTTTATTTGATCGATTTCACGCACTAATAAAAGGTGCTTTCCTCAAATAAACAGCCTCTTACCGATGTGTTTCAGTTCTTTGACGATGCTCCACTGGTGTGTGTCCACTCTCTCCCTCCCTTAGTGTCTCTCCCCAGCCCTGTTATCCTCCTCATGCACTCTGAGTCTCCTCTTGTGCACTCGATGGCTCCCTCCGCCACTCCTTGCAGCTCAGTCTCATCAGAAGCGGCGCAGTCTTCTCTTTGCTATTGGCTCGTGGTTCATAGCCCTGCCTCTGCGCCATTTGCCCAGCAGTCTGTCAAATGTGAATGTCCGGCCCACCACAGAGCTCACAGTGGAGCAGAAGGTCCCACCCACAGCCTGCATCATTCATGAGACTGTACCACTTTTCCATTTTCACTGGCAAAAGCTGGGGCCTGACTGTCTCCACAGGGGAGCTCTGTTGTTGAATACGACTAGCTGGCTAGTCCTATTCAACTCATCATATAGGTTCACCACATAATCTTTTATAACTAAATTGGCTCAACTATTTTGTCTTAAAGGGACTGTACCTGATTTTTGTAATCTTAAAATGTAAACAAACAGAAATAATTAATTTAAGCTTCCTACTTCAGGCTACATGATTTGCTCACGTAGCTGAAGCATTCTGAGCTTCAAAATTGTTCATCATGATGAGTTTTAATGTTTTTTCACAGCTGTTATCGGCGAGGTGAGTCACCATGCTAACAACAGTTAGCCACAACGCTAAAAACAAAAACAGAAAAAGTTGGCGACAAACTGTATTTTATTAGACATAGACAGGACATGACGGACTCATTTCCACCTGAACAGACACATTAACAAGATATCAGTGCTAGGGGGAAATTGTTTTTAAGTTATACTGTTGTAAAAAAATCAAGTACAGTCCCTTTAACAACTCAAATGGTGTCATCGATTAAAACTAGAATCTGCATTTTATGGGCATGTATGTCACATTTTTCACATTATGTTATTAAGACACTTATAATGGGTACGGGTAATGACCGTTTTTAGGGATTTAAAACCGGACAATACAGACAATACATACAACGGCAAACTATTTCTAGAAATTACAAAAAAAAATGTTATTCTTAATAAAACCAGTTGTGTTGCACAGTCCTTATTGTCCCCAATTTGTTTATTCTCCACAGAATCCACAAATGGAATCAACATCAAGACCAGCTCTGGCTATAAGTTTGGATGCTTGGCCAAAATAGTCAATTACATGAAGGTAAGGTGAAGCACAGGGTTTCACATTGCACAGAGCATACTAACCTACCATCTGATTAATTGAACCACACGTTAGTACAGCAGAGAGAACAGAGGATGGCACCATATAGTAACAAGACAGATGACTCATCTTGTGGTCTTAGTTTTTGGAGACATAGAAATCTGTTACTTTGTTGTTCACTCTTGAGAGGTGGTGCCCTGTTGTGAGTTATCTTTCATTGTGCATCTGTCCATCTGTTTGAATGTATGCATATGAAATATTCAATTTCAGCAAAATTAATCAAATAAAAGCATTTTTTAATGATTCTTCTAATTATTGCATTATATGTTTCTGTTTTCACACAACAGACGAGGCATCAGAATGGTGACACTCACTTTCTTACCTTAGATGAAATTTTGGATGAGACAAAACTTCTCGACATTGGCATGAAACAAAAACAGTGGCTTATGAACGAGGTATGCATCTATGAAATGTGGTTGATTTTTGTTCTTTCTCTGGTTGACATTTGTGTTGCAGTTGCATTAAAATTATTTTTAATTGTAGGCCCTTGTCAATAACCCAAAAATTGAAGTTCGAGATGGAACATACGGGTTTAAGCCAAAGTACAATCTAAAAGACAAAAAAGCCCTGCTGAGGCTTTTGGACAAACATGGCCAGCAGGGACTGGGAGGAATTCTGCTGGATGATGTTGAGGAGGGCCTTCCCAACGCTGCCAAGGCCATTAAGGTAATGCCCAGGGACTAAATGTTTTTCTCGCATAAAAGTGTATGATGGGCGTCACTACACTCGGTGGATCCTAGTTTAAAAAATAAGGGCGTTGATGAGTATTAAAAAATCAAACAAAACAAATGAAACTTTTTTTAGGCTTTGGGAGATCAGATCATCTTTGTTACACGGCCAGATAAAAAGAAGATTCTTTTTTACAATGACAAACACTGCCAGTTTAATGTAGATGAAGGCAAGTATTAAAAAGCATTTATTTCTGTAGGCACTTTTTAAAATGTAACAACTTTTTATATGACTACTTATTGTAGAGTTTCAAAAGCTGTGGAGGAGCGTCCCTGTCGATTCAATAGATGAAGAAAAAATTGAAGAGTATTTAAAGAAACAAGGCATTTCATCAATGCAAGAAACAGGACCAAAGAAAGTGGTGGGTTTTACGTATATATTTTTTAATTTATCAGTGTTTTGTTTGACTTGGCATTGTTAATGTAAATTATCTTGAATTGGAAATTATCTTTTCCAGTTACCTGTTCAGAAGAGGAAGAAGCAGAGTGGACAAAGGAAAAGGCAGTTCAAGACTCTCAACAATCACTTGGCTGGTGTTTTGGAGGACTATTCCGATGGTGCACAAGCTAATAAGTGAAATGTCGCCTTTTCCTCCTTTATGGTTTGAAAACAGTATTTTTGGAAACAGCTGATGTGCCCAAACCACAAAAAGACTTCTCTCTTATCATCTGTTATCTGTGGATTATAAAGTATATTCTGGCTTTGATTTTGGATCAGAGATGCGAGGGACACAAGACGAACTGTGCTAAGTCATATTATGTGACTGCGTTAGATTTAGGTTTTATACCATACTGTGACCAGATGTTTTCATTTCTGCCAGGGCTGTACATTAAGGTAAACCTTAAACATTTGTTATTGAGGCATGTATTTATTAGCCCAGTGACTTCAAGACTTGTTTTTAATAAATTCCGTTATGGCAGGAATTGCAAAACTTTGAGGTGTAGTGAGTGAATGCAGCAAAGATTTTAATTGTATTTTAGGTCTTTTATTAAATACAAAACAAACTCAGTCCAAAATGTATAACAAAGCGGAACTAGAAAATATTGTTAATTAAAGTAACCTATTTAAATATAGATTGCATTAGATAAGAGATTATATAATATAAGAGATACTATAGTCATGTTATCTTACAGTAAGCACTTATTAATCGCATTATGCATAGCCATAGAATGTTGTTCCAAAGATAAAGTCTAACTGGGATTGTGACCTGGTTTGACAGTCTTCTTCAGATGATGGTAATTTGGTAAAATTTTCATCAAGAAATCCAGTTGCAGAGTTTGGGGCTAAAAGAAAATGATTGTCATTGTCACCAATGTTCCTTCAAGCATCCAGACAGATGTGCTCCTACCTGTGGTCTTTCGGTCTGCACTCTCCTCATGCATCCTGAACCATATAGAACCGTGTTCTCTGGTATGACCTCACAGGTGTTGACTCGGCAGAAAGCGCCGATAATGCAGCCGCTGGTAAGGATGACATTTCTGCCAACTTCAGCTAAACAAAGGTGAAGATATAAAGAACATTTAACAAAAGCTCTGACAGATGAAAAAGAAAAAAACACTATTAAATTTGTAAACTTGCCTTTAGATTCTATTACATTATTGTCACCAATTTTCAGAGCGTGGGATGCTACAGAAAGTTAAAGTCATAATAAAAGAATGCAATACATAAAACAATAACAATGTAATGGCCACAAAAACAACACTAAAGGATACTGCAGCCCACTTCAAAGACATTATTGATACCGATGGTCATAGTCTTTGGTTCAAATTCTGAATCTGGTGAAATGTTTTCCGGAAAACTAAGCAAATACAATTTGAAATTATTATTTAGAAAAATGTCAGAAAAAAAGCATTGTGGCAGTTAAAGGACTTTACCCATTGATAATAAGTGCCTGTTCCTCAATCAGATTGCCTTCTCCAATAACAATGGGTCCTGCTTCTGCAATGATTCGTGCTTTAGGGTGGACCACCGTTCTTGGACCTGAATATAGAAAAATTATTAATACTTCTACTGACTACCTACTTTTAGATAGTCATGTAGTTTATCTTCAATAAACGATTGACTTCAAAGAAAATGATGGCTCATATTTCAAAAGAGACATGAAGTTACAGATCAGGGGTCTCCTTTGTAAAGTATGCATATGTACAAAAATGTTATGTCACTTTCCACATTCAGATTTATAAGAAAACATAAAAATGAGCAATCCAATCTTTGTGCTTCTGAAGTTTCAGAGGTAACAGAAAGAAATCTGTGATGAGAGATGACACATTATCAAGTTTGTAAAAGACTGTGTTTAGTTTGTACTACACTTTCAGTATTACAATTCCATGCAAAGTTTCATAAATGTGACCCCAGACCTTGGAGGACTGGGGATAAACTTGAGCAGCAAAATACAAATGTAGTTCACTTTTACTATGGAGCATTCCAAGCAATGGAGTAACATCTTTATAGCATAAAAAGAAATAAAACTAACTACATACATTACATATAATACAACTATAAAACTGCGCAGAGCTACACGTAAAAGAGGCAAACAAACAAAAATAGATTACTTTTAAGCTTAATGTGCAAAGCGAATTAATGCAACACTTAAATGACATCACTCAGCCTTTTGAACTGTTCAAGGCCAATTTACAACAATCAACTCATGACAATAATATACTCATGTAATACTTACCTATTGTAACATCTCCTCTGATTTCACTCTCCACACAAACCACAGCACCAGTCGCTATTTTCACACTGACAGAAATAAAAAAGTACAGTTAGCTTAAGTAGCTAGCCTGTTTTATGTGTTTATTAGAGGATTGTAGAACATTCCCATGTGCAAGCAAATATTGATTATTGTTCTTAACTTAGGTTTGTGTGCAATAATAGTTATTATGGTAAGATAAAACTTAGATTACCTTTTTTGTGCGGTTTGTTTATCCATCACGATGTGACGCTTCGGGTGGAGCCGCTGAAGCTCTCTGTTGTCGATTATTACGCCTGTGTGCGTGCTCCTCTTCTTTAGGCTAACATGGCTCTATAAAAACATTGCTGCCACCCTCCGACAATGTCTGAACACTACATTATCAGAATGATCATGATTCATAAGTATTGAATCCAGTTGGTTGATTGAATTATTTTATTTAATACATTTGGATTAGTAAATTATCTTAAAATGGCGTTTTGTTGTTTATTGTGGCCACAAATATATCACTAGGGGCTTTGTCATGTGTCGTAAATTGTTAGCAAATTAAGTTCATTTCATATTATAACTGCCTTTAGGTGTTTTTTCTTCAGTCGAAGGAAGTTCATAGTGATAATTAATAATATATCCATGATAGTGATACGGAACGTTAGGTTCCGACCCCCGAGTGGAACGCAGCAGTCAATTTTGTCCCGTATCGCAACCACTACAGTATCAAAACAAGGAAGTAATATGGGCAGGAATTTGCTATGTCAAAAAAGAAACTAAATAAATTCACAACTTCGTCTAGGCAGAAGCACAAACAAGCAACGCAAGAAAGCATGACCCGCCAAGAAAGCTATTCTTTATTTTATTTTGCTGTGGTAGCTTTGATTGCATCCATTTGTGTGGTGCCATTGACAGCAGAAATCCCGTCTGGCAGCTGTAAGTTGTTTTTCGCCTCTGCGTTGGCTCTTTTTGGTTTGGTGTAGTGGTCTCTCTATTTGAACTTCCCTCCCGATTTGTTTTAGCTACGGATTAAATCAGCATGTGACCACAAGAACTGCAGCCATAGTTTCTCCACTCTTTCTTGTCTTTGGCTCGGCGGTCGGTTAGCTTGCTAGCACATGGTGATGGAGTAGTATATTTATGGCGTTTCATATTAGTTATGGCTTGTTATGAGGCGAGTTGATTAAGTAAATATTTTTCTCTTCAATCAGGATGCTATTAAGTTGAAAGAAGTACTTTGTGGAACAATATGAATCTCATTTTAGCTGCTACTCAAATGTGCTTGGCTTTGCTGGCTCTTTGCTATTGGTAATTGTTTTTCTCTTTTCTCCAGTTAACTTCAACATCAGAAGCACAGGTCACTTAAAATGGACGAGGCTTTACTGACAGTCAACAATGAGCTGAGCACTAATGTAACAGTAAGATGGACTTCTCAAGAATGCTACCAAGTAGGTTCACACACACTTTTTATTTCCTGATGTTGGCTATGTATCTTAAGTTTCTATTTTTATTTCAGTGTCTATATCAACAACTTGGAGTGGTAAATGCAGCGCAAGTTCCTGGCCAGCCTAATTCTTCCTATTTTGTTGTGAATACACAACATGCGCTTACAATTATGATAAATGACACTTCAACCAACAAACAAGTCTGCAAGTGAGGATTGTCATCAGTGTTGGATGAAGTCTTGAATCTTGCTACTGAAGTAAAAGTTTAGATGCAGTGGCAAGAATTTATTGAAGTGAACATCTATTTAAGTAAAAGTATTTAAGTACTAGCTAAAAGTCCTTTTAGAGTAAAGTATTCTAACAGATTGATAATTGTTTTTGCCTCAAATGTAAAACAATGTAGATTAAAAAAATGTGTTGATTATTAGTGAAAGAAAACAACTGAATTGGCATATTACTTTGTGAAATGTAATTAATAAGTACAAATGTATGATGTAAATATTTTTAAGATGTAAAAAAAAAAAACATTCAAAAGTACAGTTTACTTGTGTATTTCCTTCTTTCCACCACTAATATAATACATAGCTTGCATACTGATGATTTACATGTAACTTTAATTTTTCAGTGTGGTCCCTTTTCATTTTGGAGAGCATGGAAATTACTCTCTTTGGATAAAAAATCTGAGCAAGAACTTGGAGGCTGACTGCTATATAATAACAGATGGAGAACCAGTTAATAGCTACATTCGTGAGTACAACACAACTATGGCTCTAAGATCATCTTTTGTGCGACACTTAGTTTTCTTACTGGTGAGAAATACATAATTGTTCTGTTTTCTTCACAGCTATCCTTATAGCCTTTCTTGTCCTAACTGGATTGGCATTGCTTTTTGCTATAGGAAGAACTGTGTTAAGGTCTGTGATGTTGGATTGTAATGTGGACTGAATGGCGTAAAGCATCAAGTAACAAGTATTTTTTCTTGTTTTTAGACTCGAAGTGGTAAAAAGACTATACTATCAGCTTACTGGTTCTATGGAAACTGAAAGACTGATCAACTCTGTTAGTCTTTTGATGAATGCATTTTTTAGAAATGACTTACGCTAAAATGTATGTGGTATAAAAGGATTAAATATTCAATTTGTTTCCTTATATGCCTTAGGAACTGGGCTCTCCAGACAGAACAGTTACTACTGTCACTGACAACATCCTGCCTCCTCCACCCAACCCAGCAAGAGACTTCGATCACTAGATACTTTCAGAGGGTGAATTTAGGTTTTTCTTTATCTTCTTCTTGGGCGACACACTGACGCCGCGGTTAGTGCTCTGGCCCCATAGCAAGAAGGTCCTAGGTTCAATTCCCTGTTGACCCAGGGCCTTTCTATGTGGAGTTTGCATGTTCTTCCTGTGTCTGCGTTCCTCCGGGGTACTCTGGTTTCCCTTACCTCTAAAAACATGTTCATTAATGCCTCCCCACTCCCCTGCAAAAGTGATTGAGAATCTCAGTGACCTGTTATGGTCAATATAAATAAATACACAATTTTACTTTTCTTACAGTATTTCCTTAATTATTATGGTGTTTGTGAACTATGGAGGAGGGAGATACTGGTTCTTCAGACATTCAAGTTGGAATGGTAAACCATTTTAATCTTAATTTGGACATTTGACATTTCGATATTGAAATTTTCAAATAAAATGGATAAATATATATATTTTTTTGTTTTGTTTTCATCATTCTAGGTCTTACTGTTGCTGATCTAGTTTTTCCGTGGTAAGCCCCTTTTGTCTTATAATTTAACACACAAATCCGTTACATAAAGGCAATACTGTAAATAATTAAAGTTGCTTTTTTAGGTTTGTATTTATAATGGGGACATCTATTGCCTTGTCAGTCAACATGATGCTGCGAGCAGGCTTCACTCGCTTCTCTCTACTGAAGAAGGTGCTATGGAGGACCCTGTTACTTTTTGTAATTGGACTCATTATCATTAACCCAAATTACTGCCAAGGACCCTGTTAGTAAAAAAGTCAAAATACAACAGCATTTTACTTTGATGAGAATGAAGTAAAGCATATTTTCCCACTTTTAGTGTCCTGGGACAACTTGAGAATTCCAGGTGTGTTACAGCGTCTGGCCTGGTCATATCTGGTCGTGGCATGTTTGGATTTGTTAGTGGCAAGAGCTCACCTTGATATAATTACAACGGTTAGCAATTTTTATTCTACTGACACTAAATAAGCATGCACATGTTTTTGTTTAGCCCATATTTACATGTTTGTTGATAAAATAATGTGCTGTTTCTAGGATAATTGGTGGTCACCTGTTCTTGATATCTTACTTTACTGGCCAGCCTGGTTGTGTGTGCTCCTCCTGGAAGTAATATGGCTTTGTCTTACTTTTCTACTTCCTGTCCCTGGCTGCCCCACGTAAGTTAAAAATTTAAATATTCTAATCTTTGTATCATTTTAGCACTGTGTAATTTTACAATTTACTATTCAGTGTACAGTACTTATTTGCCTAATGTAAAAGTGCTTAAAATAAAAAAAAAGTTGGATATATTAGCATAAGAAAGCAGATCCAATGTGTAGTGTAATGGTAATGGTAATAGAATATGAATGTATTTATTATTTTTATTTTTTTATTATTCTTTTTATTTTTATTATTATTATTTTAATACTGCTACTACTACTTCTACTACTACTACTACTACTACTACTACTACTACTACTACTACTACTACAGATTTTATTGTTCAAAACAGGGGTTATCTGGGTCCAGGTGGAATAGGAGACATGGGTCTATATGTTAACTGCACTGGGGGAGCTGCTGGACATATTGACCGCTGGCTGCTGAGAGAGAATCACATCTATCAAACTCCTTCTTCACGGGTTAGTGAGCAGCTACACAGCTGGAACTGTCCTACCACTGACTTAGTCTTTAACTGCCCATGTGATTGTTGCTCTGATGACTGAGTTCATATTTTGAAAGTTGGCAGATCAGATCCAATTTTGTGATTTGTGTTGTGTTACACGTTCATCTTCTGCATCTGAATACACTGGTGTACATACCATTAATAATTGTGCAAATAGGTGACTGTGTTTTTTTAATGTAAAGCTCTTTGAGGGCTTATTAGAGGTACAAGATATTGACCATTCACGACATATCTTATTAACAGTTATTTTATTACAGGTTATCTATGCAACTCAAATGCCATTTGATCCTGAAGGTGTTCTGGGTAGCATAAACTCCATTGTCATGACTTATCTTGGATTACAGGTAAGACATGTGAAAATCAGGTTACGTATGGTTTTAATAACGTTTTATGACTTTTACAAATCTTTTTCAGGCAGGCAAGATAATCTTACACTACAGGGATTTACATAAAGCATAATGTCAAGGTTTCTTATTTGGGGTTTGTCCTTGGTAATATTTTATTTATTTCTAATTATATTGACAACATCAGCTATGATTTAATGGTGTATTTTTTTTTTTTGATAATTTGTGTGGAATCTAGGGAGTCATATCAACAATTCTCACAAAATGTTCCAAAGACCAGGGATTTATTCCAGTCAATAAGAATCTATGGTAAAGAATGAGCCTCTGTATATTTCTTGTGACCGTTTATAGTCTTTTTACGACTTGTTTTTTGTCTTGTAGGTCCCTGTCATATGTGACTACTTTAGCCTGTTTTGCTTTTGTGCTGCTAGTGCTTCTCTACTACATTGTAGATGTGAGAAAGTGGTGGTCTGGTGCACCATTCTTTTATCCTGGTAAGAAATTTTAACGTCTTTAATATTATATTTTCACTATTACACATTTATTATGTATGAGCATTTTAATGTATTCACTTTTACATAATTTCAGGTATGAACTCCATCCTTGTCTATGTGGGTCATGAAGTCTTTCAGGGATACTTTCCTTTCCGTTGGCAAATGGTCAACAATCAATCTCATGCTGAACATCTCACGCAAAATGTTGTGGCTACATCATGTTGGGTCTTTATCTCATACATATTGTACAGAAAAAAGATCTTTTGGAAAATATAACCATAAAACAAACCTGAAGTAATCATGTTTACAGTGGAATTCTAAAACAAGTGAATGTGCTTTTTCAGTTAATGACATTTTATTAAGAAACTTATTACTTGCTCAGGAAATCAAACACAATTATGTATATATGTGTATATGTGAATCAATGAGTGCCATCAATATAATGCAATAGCACATCTACAGCAGTATCTAAATGCTGATGCATTTTTGACTTTGTAAATAATTTCTGAACAGGTTCCTTTTTATATACTTGTGTAATTTTATACAGTTTTAATTTTTACATACCAAACTGTATGCTGCTCTTCATAATTAAAAGACATCTTGTAAATGTATTTTGCCTGTGACTGCCAAATGGCGCAATGACACAACAAGCAGATAAAAAACATCCAACTAACTTGTAGATTTAATCCATCTTCATTCTAAGAGACCCTGCTTTTGACATATTGGTGGGTAACTAGCTGCAGGGTTAATTTACTATTTATTGTAGGCTATAACATGTTCACAATAGGTACATTGGTAATTGTACATAATAACAGCAAGCTGCTTCTTGATGCTGTGGCACATTTCTATGGCGTTTTGTGTTTGTGTGTGTCAATATTATGAGAGCGTAAATACATTACATTTGAAAGCTCACCATTTCACTTTCTGTATATTTCTTGTCTGTTAACAGTCTGTTTTTGTCTCTTATAATATCTCCATTTTGTTTGCTTTCATAATATTGACACAAAAAAAAAAAATAAAATAAAAAAAAAAAAAAAAAAAAAAAAAAAAACGCTATACTTTCTGTCACAAGAACTTGAGGTTGAACTCTACTCCCATTTGTCAACTCCTCAGAAAGAATCTATACAAATCATGTGCTTATACAGCAAAAAAGTTCATTACTGACAGTAGCCTAAGTAGCTAATTGATAACAAAAAAACACATAAAAAAAAATTATGTACATATGCATCTGCAAAACATCGTAACTATTTTTTTAAGACTGAAATCTTAACGTTTCAGTCTCACTTGCTATTTATAAGAACACTACTAATCATAAAATCATGTTTTCTATTTGTGCCTATATAACCTTTGTCTTATTGGTGTTACAAGCTTACCCAACTGATTGATTGTTATTTAGTAATAACCTGTTCTGACATAATGTATTCGTGTATTCCGTGTATTTAATGCTACATTTGTCACTACAAAGAAGTGTAGCTGACATTATTGCACAATCAGCCGTGGGAATCTGGTTACAGTGGGTACTTGTGAAAAAAACGCTGTGTGCGCTGAGTCGTTTTCTCGCGATACAAGAGCAACGGATAATTGGTGTCTATTGTGAGAGTTTTTTAGTTCTCGCGTAGCTTTGTAACTTTCCCACGCCTGTTGTTTTGGCGTCTGCCCTGTGGCCGTGGGCCCTCCCCCTTCCTCACCCCTGTGGCCCGCTCACACCTCCCCCACACCTCCCTCCATGGCTCTGCAGCAGTCTGCGTCCCTTCAGTCTGCTCTGCGCTCCGTTGTGCCGCTGGGCCTGGTGCAGGGGGTGGGGAGGGATCTCGCGATTGTTGAACTTTTCGGGGGGAGAGTTATTTGGAAGATGGCGCCCGTTGTTACGGGGTAAGTGCAAAAGTAAAGAAGAGTTGAACTTTTATCAAAAAGTGGTTTTGTTTATGTACTAGAGCGTGGTTAAGTGGTCCCAAGTGAACGAAGATTCCGGGTAATGGTGGTGGTAGTAAAGCGTCCTCACGCACAGGGTCGGACTGTCCAAATGTGTGCGCTCACTTGTTCAAAAGCTTTATTTAACTGCATGTATCTAACTGTATCAAACTCAACCCTGTATTCTAGTTTTCATTTATGTGCCTGTTATATTCCAACTATGCTACGTACTGTATTACACAGTTAATACAAAATAGACTTGATTTCGTTGAAAGTATTCTTACAATGTAATGCATTGTTTATTAATACATTTTAAAACTTTTTGTAATTTAGAGATTTTAGACTCTTTTCTATGCCAGTGCCAATAGATTTTTAAGACAAATTATGCAGTGTTGTGCCAAACTATTTTGGATGATCCTAAAACCAAGTCATGCCAATATTTATTTATTTATTTCTAATTTGTCTTTTTATATTTTCTTTGCAGAAAGTTTGGTGAGAGATCCCAGCCTCAGCGATTGACAAGGTGAATAATGGGAGACACGTGCTAACCATAACGCTTGTGCACATAAAAAATATGCACAAATATATCATATTCATCCTAAATGTGTTATGTTTTAGAGAGGCCATGAGGAATTATTTGAAAGAAAAAGATGATCAAACTGTGTTAATTCTGCATGCTAAAGTTGCTCAGAAGTCTTATGGCAATGAGAAAAGGTAAGTCTAATAGTTGAGAGGCAAGTGACTTAGAGAAATGTTTTTCTCACTGAATGTGTGGATTTATCCCTAGGTTTTTCTGCCCGCCACCATGTGTATACCTGTTGGGCAGTGGTTGGCAGAAAAAGCAAGAAAAAATGGAGAAGGAAGGCTGCACGGAGCAGGAGGCCCAGCCCTGCGCCTTTATTGGAATAGGGAACAGTGAACAGGAAATGCAACAACTCAATCTGGAGGGAAAGGTCCGTTATTTATGACAAAAGATGATGTCGTTGTAACATCTCTATTATCAGATGAAAAAAAAAAACAATCAATGTACTTTTTTTCTATTTCAGCACTTCTGCACTGCAAAAACACTGTACATCAGTGATTCGGATAAACGCAAACATTTCATGCTTTCTGTGAAAATGTTGTACGGTAACAGCGCTAACATAGGAGTCTTCCTGAGTAAGAGGATAAAGGTCATCTCCAAGCCATCCAAAAAGAAACAATCCCTCAAAAACGCAGACTGTATGTTGAAGACTTTTGATCCACAGTTGTTTAGTCTCTTGTTACTGACTATTTTTGTATTTTTTGCAGTATGCATAGCTTCTGGAACAAAGGTGGCTCTGTTTAATCGCTTACGTTCTCAGACAGTCAGCACCAGATACCTGCATGTGGATGGTGGAAACTTCCATGCCAGTTCGCAGCAGTGGGGAGCCTTCTTCATTCACCTATGTAGGATACCTAACCTCTACTGTTTTACTACTGCAAGCTCTGCAAACTAATATTTTTATAACTTGCATGACAGTGGACGATGAGGAGTCTGAAGGGGAGGAGTTTGCCGTCAGAGATGGATATATTCACTACGGACAAACTGTCAAACTGGTCTGTTCTGTCACTGGCATGGCTCTCCCTAGACTGGTATGTACAGCAAACCTTCATGACACTCATCTCACAACTGATTTAGTTTGTTGAAACTTGCCCATTCACTGTGTTATTTTTTTTATTTGCTGCAGATCATACGGAAAGTGGACAAGCAGAATGCATTATTAGATGCAGATGATCCTGTGTCTCAGCTCCACAAGTGTGCCTTCTACCTCAAAGACACCGACAGGATGTATCTCTGCCTCTCACAAGAACGGATCATTCAGTTCCAGGTGTGCTCTACTCTCCTGTGCAAGCACTAATTGTAACTTAATTTTTGTTAACAGCCTCACTTTTATTTTCAGGCATCACCATGTTCCAAAGAAGCTAACAAAGAAGTCATTAACGATGGGGCTTCTGGACCATCATTAGCACAGACAAAGCAGAGTACACTTTCTTTGAAGGCATGGGTCCTGTTCCAAATCCAGTCACACCTGTCCCTGTTGTGGAGAGTCTACAGGTACATATCAATGTTTTTTTTCCTACATAAAGAGAGACAGTAACCAAGATTTTAGTTGCATAAAACAATGTTAATACTGATGATCCTAAGTAATCACTGATGAAAAAATGGGTTTCTGTAGGGTTAGATTTTTTATGATTGTAAAGAAGCAGCATTGTATGAAATACTAAAGGTCACGTGTCAAACACAAGGCCCAGGGGCCAAATGTGGCCCTCCACATAATTTTATGCAGCCCACAAGTCTTATACGGTTTATTTTCATCCTATTAAAGAACTAGGAATAATGTGGGTGTCCTCATGACGTAATGAAATTATTTGTCTGACTTACAAAAGTGTATGCAGTATGTAACTTCAATAAATATACAAAATCAATTAGACACTGTTATTTTTAGTAAGTCAAAGAGTAGTAAGGCTTATTCCAATCTTACACAGTAGTTGCAAGATGCCAATGTGCCCCATAGTGAAAATGAGTTCGACACCCCTGCTATAGGTAATGACTTGTAAATAGGTCTTATTTTGTATGTTTTGTGGTCTTAAAAATGTCTTAAGTTTGATGTCCTATACAATTTTAAGAACAAACTATTCTTTGAAATCCGAGCTTATATCTAACCCTAACCCTAACCCTGTATTGCAAGTTTTGACACATTTCTCTTGATGAAGGATTGTTACCTAGTATTATTTCTATATCCTTAGAACACAGGGTGACTAGCAAACTTTAGAAATGTTATCATTTAAAAATGTTTGGAAAATACGTTTACATAATTATTATTGTTTAATGTCGAGCATATTGTTGTGTGTTTTGTTTAGTTAAACGGTGGTGGAGATGTAGCAATGTTGGAGCTTACCGGACAGAATTTTACCCCAAACCTCAGAGTGTGGTTTGGAGATGTGGAGGCTGATACCATGTACAGGTAAAGTATAATCCCTGTACTCTCAAATTCTTACTGACTACAGTGCAAGTTCATGTATGTTATAATTCAAAAATACTAGGTGTTAATCAGTCAGAAAGATGGTTCGATTGATGTGATTTTTTATGATATACAATAATTGTCTAGCCTTAAATTGATTGTAATGGACACAAAAGTGTTATTTTGTATATTTGTCGGCATCAAATAACTTTCGAGCTGGTTTTATATGTCTCTCTTTTCAGGTGTGGTGAGAGTGTTCTGTGTGTGGTGCCAGACATCTCAGCGTTCAGAGAGGGTTGGCGATGGGTGCGGCAGCCAGTGCAGGTCCCGGTCACTCTGGTTCGAAATGATGGAATTATCTACTCAACCGCCCTCACTTTCACTTACACCCCTGAGCCAGGCCCCCGGCCTCACTGCAGCGCCGCTGGAGCCATCATACGCTCTCAAAGCACTTCTTCATCATCGCCTGCCTCTTCCTCCTCACCGTCCTCCTCTTTGAGCGGCCTGGGGGAAAGCCAAGGGGCGTACAGTGGCAGTGACTCAGGCCTATCATCAGCAGGCTCAACCATGTCACTATCTTCATAGTAAATTTCTTTTTCTATGTGGAATAATTTCCCAAAGAGGCCCATGGACCTGCATTAACCAGTAACTCTATCTCTTAGAGAAATTATCAAAACATGCTTTACTGAAAGCTGCTTGGACAAGAATTGCCCACCTTAGCTCCCTCTTGTGGATTGGTATGGACAGGCCGCCAAGGATTGAACCAAACTTATTTTAAGCAAGTCTTTTAACAAGTACAGTATATTTGCTGGGAAAGTTGTTTTTAGTTAGGCTTTTGCTTTCTTACCAGCAAGCTAAAGAGCTTGCAAGGGAACATTTCACTGACCAAGGAATATTGTTATATTATTTTATATACATATATTTTATAAGCATTTATTGAGGTACCTTTTTGATATTTTTGTAATATAGTAATTGTTTGTTACCAAATAGAATACTGCATAATACTCGTTAGCATAATGGTTCTGACATTGTAGAGTGGCTTGAATAATTGTCTAAAATGTACTGACATTTTTACAGCATTTTAGGTTAAAAAATGCTGTAATAATGTCAGTTTTATAGTACTTCACTGATATGCCAAGTACATTGTTGTATGTCTGAATACACCATTAAGAAAACCAATACTCATATCAATTTCTCTAATACTGGTTCACAAATTGCTCTTTTAATTTTTGTCATTGATTTTACAAAAACGTGTAGCCTTAGGACAAACAATATTGAGACTGATACTATGTATTAAATTGTAATGTTTTTATTATAGAACATTATTAAATTATATTAAGATTGCATTTACTTTGATGTGCTCTAGTACTTGGTCAGTTGCTGCCCATGCATGCTGAACAGGGTAGAGGTCAAAGCTACCCCGACTATATTTAAACGCGGACATGTATTGCTGCAATGAAACCTGACTCCCACGCTGTCTATCTGTGTTTGCGCTATGGCGTGTTAGTGTTTCTCAAGTCTCTCAAAGTTTCAATCCTTAATTTTAGTTCCCTGTGACCGCTGGCTTTGTCTGTCTAATTAAATTTCCAAAGGGATGTCCAAGAAATGTCAAACAGCAGTACACAATTAGAATCACCATTTAAAGATCCATAAACAAAGTGTTGGGTACACATGCTCCTTGGTCTTCTGTTTCTTCTTCTCTTCTGTCTATATTTGCCACCCGCTACTATTTTATACGTTTTTATATTTATTTTTATTAACCTTTCTTTAGCTAGGAACTTATTGAGAATAAAAAGTCTCTTTTGCAGGAGCCTCCTGGCCAGGGGCCAGACTTTCCACTTTTCACTGGCCCTAAAGACACACTGTTTAATTTGAAAATATGCCCACTGCCCATCTACTTAGGTATATGTTATTGTTTTCAATAGAACCAGTTAGGCATTAAGCTTGTATATATTTTCATAGAGATATGTAGGTGATGGACATAATTGAGGTTTGTTAAATATTTCTTTCAGCAATACAAAATAAGTAGTCATTTTACTGTAAGTTAGCTCTTTTTATTGGTACACAATGACCCACAGAGACAAGCAGGTGGTGAACCCTCAGCAGCAGTGCGAGCTTAAGGCAATCTTAGTTCTTTTTAGACATAGTTTTGTCCAAATTCAGTTTCATAAACCCAAGAAGTCATTAATAATGAGTTTCACCAGAGAATGTAGCCTACAGTAAAAATGACACAAAACATTGTCTTTTCTGGAATAAAAGAAGAGTAAATGAACGAATGCTCCCTGTAACTTGGGGGTTTAATTTAAATAGCCTTTAAAGAAAATACTCCATCCATGGTACATTGGCTTCTTCTAGGTTATCGTTCTCTCTTTATGTCTTTGCAACATTGCAAAATCTAATAATAATAATAATAATGGTCATCATCATAACTGAAGACCTGAAATACCATACATTTGATATTATTCAGGACAGGTAATGCTAATGGACATTGAGAAGAAGAAGTTTGGTGACAGGTTACTAGAGCGAGGGGCTGAAGAGGGAGGCCGACTGCGCTCGAGCGTCACATCTGAAAGTCCTGTGCGATGGCACTGAGGTGACAGAAGAGAAAACAGGAGGCTAGAGTAAAGGAACCCAGCGGTTCTTTGTTGTGGGCTACACCGCACAATGAGACTAACAGCGGTGACCAGACGCTATCGTTGTGTTTTGGATAAACTTTACGCACGGATTTGTGTTTTTTTGGCTGTGAGGATTATTCAAACGTGAATTGTGATCTGGCAGATCTGATAAGAACTATTTACCGATCAACACTAAAGATCTGCCGGTAAGTGTCTGACAAGTTTCTCAACTAAATCATCGGTGTCACATCTCCGCTCCAGTCTGCACCCATTATAGAAACACGGATCGCTTCACACTTTGCGCAAAGAGATACTTGTGCCACCCAAAGGCGCATTGAACTTACGGACACAGTTTTAATGCGCCAAGGACGTTTACTCTGCAGTTTATAAGAATGCTACTTCTGTCGTATTTTCTGTTGCTGGTGTTTCCAGCGGCACTTTTAGCAGCGGCTCAAAGCGCTGGAGAGCTGCATGGCTTCAGCCTTCCCCACACTTCCTTCGACCCAACAGGTAGGTTTTTCCTTTATTATCTACACATTTCAGTCCTCAATAGCTGTACTAGTGGCCTGTTGAAAACCTTGTTTCTGGCAGGCTCGCCTCGTGCTACACTGTTGTGCCCCCAACCCCCATCAACAACTCACCCCCAATCACTTAGGTTATTAGTTCCTATAAACAATTCCATTAGTGACTGTAGATTCTTTAGACTCTAGCAGTGGTTTTCAGAATAATGAAAACATATCCTAAAGCAAATAAAAAGTTAAAGCTATATTATAGCTTATGTTTTGAATGGTTAAAAGCAGCATATGCACCCATCATTCAGAAATCTTGACAAATTAGGACTTCGGCCAAAGCCACTAACAAAAGCAAAATACCCAAGCTTATAGCTTAATTTTAATGTTCTCAAAATGTTGCATGTAACAAGCTGAAAGTCATGATCTGTAGATAACAAAAGGCTACACAAATAACACAAAAAGCAGTCACTTACAGACTTATGGATTGGTTGCATATGCTGGCCAATAAGGTGATCTGAGCTCATTTAATGTCTGTGTCACATCAACACCAAACTTACATTTAACTTGCAAAATATTAACCTAAAGAGTTAATGTTTTCCAAGATATTATTATGCAAAATATGGACAGTGTTGATGCGATTGTCTTAATTAGTACACTTTTAGCTATCTTGATTGCTGTCCTAAATGGCTGCTTCATTCTTTACATTGTGAAGTGTAATTGACCAGTGTTATTGGATCTGCTTTTCAAAGTGGCTTCAGCTGGCTCACCTTTGACCCTACAGTTCTTTCAAAGCAACAGGACTCACCGCGTCACACTGACACAAGTAGCTCCTGAGGATGACTCAGTGGTCAATAACTGGAAGCTACAGTACATGTCACCTTCCCAGATTATTCCTGTTGCCGGTAAAACAAAACACAAGCTGCCTTTACTCCGAGGTCATGCTAGAGCTTTGCTACTGCCACCTGCTAACTCCTGAACATATCATTATATTATAATTACATTCTGATGCATTTTTTGAGGGAATGTTTTCAGGCCAGCTGAGACATATTGCCTACCGCATGTCTTGGGTGTTCCACAATCTGTAACTTGTGTGTCTGTAAAAATGTTTCATCCATAAATTTATATTCATTTCATTTTTGTCTTTTTGTAGACCCCTGTATGGTTGTGACTCCCCCATGTATGAATGAAGCGGACCGCTACAGTCTGGAAGCTCTGAGAAACATTCATCAGATGATGGACGACGATCAGGATGGAGGCATTGAGGTGGAGGAGAGTGTCGAGGTAAAGAATCTCTAAAATGACTCTGACCCACATTTGAGAAGACGTGAGTGAGTGACCACTGAATCAAATCCAATAAAAGAATCTTTGGCACTCTAGTGAATCATAATTGGCATAATGTCCACATTTTTTCACAGTGGGCTGCATTTTGACACAATTCAAAATTTTGAAATTTACCTAAATTTAATGAACCAATCTTAATAAGGCATTAAACATGTTTAGTTTTATATAACATCAAAATGTTTGGTTTTTTTACTCTGATAAAAGAACTGCTCAAATTTGACATTAAAACTACATTTTGTAATTTGAGAGAATCTAGCAGGAAGTCTGAGGGCCAAAACATTTGGTCCAACGGCTGCATTTGGTCCCCGGGCCACAGTTTGGACATGCCTGCTATAAGCAAATGTACAGAACATACATATTTAACAAATGAAACATCAATACTGTTAAGACTACAATCTTTGTAGACCTGAATTTTATTTTTAGAATGTTATTGATGTTGTGAGAGTAGTCACCTTTTAACAGATTGGACCGAAAATGGCTTGGCAGTGTCACCTGCTTTTATATGTAGGACTATGCTTAAAGCCATACTGTGAGACATTGCAGGCAAAACAAGAACATCTCTATGAAAACAAGCAAGTGGCAAATGTTACACCAAAAAAGTACTGGTAGCATAGATCTATTCATTGTGCAAGTCGATGAAATATTTGTAGCCATACATTATGCTTCTGCGTGAGCAAAGCAAAGAAGTAGTGTGCTCAACGTTTGGAGAATGCAGGACTGGGACACTGTATCTAGGGGCTCCGGTTGCCGTTACTATAGAGACATCGGGGAGGGGTCTCGGTTCATCCCCACACAGTCTAAAATCCCCAAGCATCAAATGAGGCCACACTTTACAGCCAAGGACGGATTCCAAGACATTTTCACACAGACACTCACCAAACATCCACACCATCAAACTGCATAGAGTTATTTCACTCTAATAATATAATACTATGCTTTTACTTGGCAGCTCAGATCACCAAAGATGTATTACCCAAACAGTAAACAGCATGTGTTGGAAAATGGCAGTGTAACTTAATATTGTTCAGTTGCACGTCTTGTTTTTGTGAATACAGTTTCAAAACACTCCAAGGTTTTATTAGTATTTAAAGCTTTGGAAGATGCCATGACGCTTCTCTCAAACATTTATTTATTTTTTTTTTAAATGTAAAACAACTTGAGTTTTTCTCTTTATAAAGTTTATAATTGAGGACATGAAACAGCAACAGACCAACAAACACAGTAATCTCCACAGAGAAGACCAGCACATCACAGTAGAGGAACTGTGGAGAGGCTGGAAGTCGTCCCAAGGTGTGTGATCGTATTGGAATATAAAAAATGTACAAATAAATCATTGCTTTCTCTCACCACTGTATGACTTTTCAGTTCATAATTGGACTCAGGAAGAAGTGCTCCGTTGGTTGAAAGATTTTGTGGAGCTGCCACAGTATGAGAAGAACTTTAAAGAGTTTAAGGTCACTGGAAATACGCTCCCAAGGTATGAGGAGCTCCTTTTGTCATTATTATCCTTTCTAATGCTGAAATAATAATGAAAAAAATCTATCTTAGTTTTGTAAGAATAATCCTGTGCTGTCTTCCAACAAACTATGCAGGATTGCAGCAAATGAGCCGTCATTTTTGAGTGTTCAGCTCAAAGTCCAGGACCAGAGGGACAAGCAGAAGCTCAACATTAAAGCGCTTGATGTGGTGCTGTTTGGACCACCAACACGTAAGAACCTACTGTATTCTTTAATTTTAGCCAGGTTTATTTTGGATTCCACAGACTTAACTGAAATGTGTGGAAACATGAGAATGTGTAGCTAAATCTAAACTGCATTTTCTGACATTTTCTTTTTGCAGTTTGTTTTATTTATAATATCAATATATCATGTAGTATTAATATGATTTACACTACCGAAATAGGTGACTTTTGGTCATTGCATTAACCCTCTTTAAATTGTAATTTGTAATCTCAAAACTTACAGTGAAGTACAGTGATGCTTTGCACATCGCTTTAGGAGCAAGTTAGTAATGCTTGTCTAAATATGAAATAAAAAAGAATCTTACAAATGTTAGTTCACTTTGCAATTAGAGCGGGGTTATTTTTTATTTCATTGTAGCCTCGAAAAGTGATCAAAACATGCATTTAAAAAACCCATGGGATACAAATACCCTTCGACACGATGGCAGAACAGATAGCGCTCTTGCCTCACAGCAACAACGTTGCGGTTTCGATTTCCGCACAGCCCGGGTCTTTCTGTGTTCAGTTTGCAACAGACATATCCTGGTCATAATTAAGAGATATTTTTTGTTTTAATCAGTGGTATTTCATTTCAGGACCTCATAACTACATGAAAGACCTGGTGCTTATTGTATCTGTGGTCATGGGAATTGGAGGTTGTTGGTTTGCCCAAGCCCAGAATAAAGCCAGTAAGATCCACATTGCCAAAATGATGAAAGATCTGGAGAGCCTTCAGAGTGCAGAGCAGAGCCTTATGGAGCTGCAGGAACAGTCAGTACTAACCACTAAACTCCAGTAATGTTGCGTTCATGTTAGTTGAACTGAGCTTGCTTTACCTGAACAGACTGGAGCGTGCCCAGGAGGAGAAGCGCAATGTGGCAGAGGAGAAGCATAGCCTTGAGGAGAAGATGAGGGATGAGATTATGGGTGCACAAGAGGAGGCACATCGCCTGCACAGGCTCCGACAAGGGGCTGTCAATGAACTGAGCCGACTCAGATATGCTGAGGAAGAACTTGAGCAGGTACACATTAATGACTCTAAAGCTGCACTGGAGCTTTGCAACAAGACATGGGCATTTGTGGCCCAGATCATTTACCATTACTAAATCACAAGTAATCAAATCTCATCAATCACCACAAGAGGGTGCACGAAGCCAACATATGAACCTGGTTTACAATGACATACTGAGTTCATTTTACCTTTGTAGACCTATTTGATTATAAACAAACAAACATGATGTTTAGGTTATTTTTTAAGAAACTTTAGATTCTCCATTTCACAGTCATTTAGATTGTTTTAATTCCTGGGTTTTGTATTATTGCATGAAAAGGTGCGTGAGGTGTTAAAGCAGGCAGAGAAGGACATGAAGGCCAGTGTGACAGTCTCTGAAGCTCTGCAGCAGTGGCTGCAGCTCACACATGAAGTGGAGGTCCAGTATTACAATGTCAAGAAGCACAGTGCCGAACTTCAGCTCGCAACAGCCAAAGAAGAAGTATGCATATTTTCTTACACACATTCGTTTTGCTCAAAACATGTAAATGACTTTGCAATAATTTGAATTTGTCAGGCAGAAAGAATTAAGAAGAAAAGAAGCTCTGTACTGGGGACTCTTCATGTGGCACACAGCTCATCCCTAGATCAAGTTGACCAAAAAATCCTTGAGGCAAAGTAAGAAATAACTCTTTGCAAAGTAGCTGTCATATTGAACTATATTTTGAGTATTTCAATTTTGCCAATAGAAATGCTTTATCTGAAGTAACTGCCTGCTTGAGGGAGCGTCTCCATCGCTGGCAGCAGATTGAGCGGCTCTGTGGATTTCCAATCATGAGGAACCCAGGCCTGGCAAACCTGACTGCTCAGCTGTACGCTGAACCAATAGGTCTTGGTCTGCCTCGAGCTTCCCAGTCCGGATGTTTGTACCATAGCACAGGTCATGGATCTATGGAAGATCTTCTGGAGGAGACTCCTGTGATACAGCAGATACCAGGTAGGCACATACTTCTTTTTGTAGACTGCACAAACAAGAAAGTGGAATTTTGAGGTTTGAATCTGTCTGTGTGCCAGTGCCACCCATGAAGTGTTCTCCTCAAATGCATCCCTCTCGAGTGTCCCGCACACGACGCTCTGGTGTTGTCACACAGCCTCCAGTGACGATGATCTCTCCAGACCCTGACCTCCTCATTCCTATTCGCGCCCCTTACCCATGCTTTGAGGAGGAGGACGTTCTCCTGCGCAAAACACTGATTAAACAGTAAGTCACATGGTCAAATTAAGTTTGGGAGGGCATAAACATTCTAGATATATACAAGAATGAGTTTCATTCTTTATTCGTTCTTGCACCCTTGGTCCGATTGGGCAACATACTTTTTCATGTTAGAAACATTATAATAAATTGTTTTTGATTGATTGTACAGGCTGCTGCAAGTTCAGCAACAAAGAAAACCATTCCTCCCATCAAACTACTAAACTCTGCCATCAAAACTTTAGAAAAGTAATTTTGTATTATTCAGTTCCCTTGAAAAATTTTACACACATACATATGTCAATATGTTGTGAAAGCCTAGGGCCTATATAATTACAGGTGAAGCCAAAATGTAAATTTACTCTGTTTTATACCCAGGAATTAGATGTATTTCATATATTTGTTAAAAGTCAGTGTCGTCCTCTCTTTATTACAGAGATTCACAGGAAAAGTATGCTGACCAAGGCTTCATGACATCATCTTCGGTTGGTAAATTGTCCCATTGGAAACAATACCAAGATGAAGCTGAGATGCCAGCAGATGTGTGTCTGCCCAAAGTCAGAAATCCGGATGAAGCAATTGAGCCCCCAGTTCACAAAGTGTGTATTGAGGAACTAGAAACTGTTGTGGATTCAGCCAGCAGATTCTTGATCCAAGAAAAAGATCTGGGCTCCTCTCTTGAAAACCAGTCGTTGAGGGCATCTAGAGAAGAGCATCCCCTGAAGATGATTCAGGGTATGGATGAAACTCCTATTGACAACACAGCCAAAAAGATTATTTTTGGTGATTTTGAGTCTGATATTGTAGCTAGAAGATCAGAGCGAGATACACTTGGCGATTTGTCAGATTCTGTGTCAAGAGAAGCAAGTGAATGTCCAAGAGATGTTAGGAAGATTATTTGGTCTGAAGTGGAAGCATCTGATTTGACCAAGCGAAAGTTAACAAAAGGCATGATGGGAACGTCGATTGACAGTATCCCGAGAAAGCTGTATAGAGACGATGCTGGGTATTCCTATGAATCAATGCCCAGAAGCTTCAGCAGAGACACAATGGGGATGTCTTTTGATGCTGGCTCAAGGAAAATCTCATGGCAAAGGGAGATTCAGATGTTAAAAAAGTGGGCTTGGACAAAATGATTGAGATTCATCGTAACCCACCAGAAGGGTGTCCAGAGAGGAGCTAGAGTATCCTGCCGAGATTAGCTCCATTCGCATGATTCCTAGAGAAATACCTGTAGACACCTGTTTTCCAGCAGAGCGACAAGAGTACGTCTATGAACAAATCAGTCGAAGGATGGTCAGGGACGACTCAGACTTGTCTGCTACCTCTGTAAGAAGACGAATGCCGAGGATGGTAGACAGTCCCATTGATACAGCCGCTGAAAAAAACACAGCTGATAGAGTTGATGATATACCAGAGCATCTGCTTATGAGGGAAGATGTAGCAGACGCAAGCTTGTACTCTGGGAGAATCAGCCAGCCAGATTTAACAGCAACATCCCAGGCACCATGGAAGTCCTCCTCTGATATGAGCAGTGTTGGTCCACTGAGTCAGTTGGTCTACGATGGGATTTTAGAAAAGTCCTGTCATTCCATGGGCAGCGCTGCGGCTGGTCTGTCAGTCTCTACACCCAACCTGCCACAATCTGCTGTTTCCAGGAGGAATGTGTATCCACAGCCTTAATGCCCACACAGGCCTTACCTCCAGCTCCTAATGTGGTCCAGGAGGTAACAGATGATAAGAACAGGGACAAGGACAGGGACAAGGGCAAAAAATCTTTAAAGCTAAAAATCTTTTCAAAAAGAAACGCGAGTCCAGTCCTGAAAAGTCTCAAAGTGGTCTGCAGAAACTTTGACATTTTGTTGTACTGTGCTTTTAGCATTTTGTGAAAATGATCATGTTTACTTTGCTGACTGTAGTTTATAAATGTTGTATTTTTACAGTATTAGTGATACTATGCATACTGTATGTTTAAGAATAAGTGTGGAAATACTGTTGTAGACATTCATGTGGTTTTGCCACAGTTTACGTAATGAAATCCTGTGCTTTTGAACTCAAATGTCAGTATCTCTGTTAATTCAGTGGACTGTGAGCTGCCTTAGACAAGTGCCTTAGCTGTACACACTGTTTTGTGCAAGAAAGACAGTTCTGTCTTTGAACAACAACATCAAATCTTACCCTTTACATTGTTGTATAGCTGAAAAAGAGCAATTGTAAAGACTGAAAGATTAGATAATGCCATTACAGTATACTTTTGAGTCCAATTTTAATTTGTATCATGGAAAGGAATTGGATTGGATTTTTAAAATAGCCTTTTTTAATAGGCCTTCATAGGCACACGCAGTGTGGCTAAAGGGCTTCAAGGCCCTTTGGCTCTTTTGATCTAATTTTTTACAAATACAGCTAAAAATAAGTAAGACAGAAACTACCTACTTATAACCAATAGAAGAGTTAAACAAACATCTAGTACCAACTTCACATTTTGCCTTTCCAAACTATTTTAATGCTTTAAAACAGTACAATAATAATGTTTAGTTAATAGAAGCTTTGTCTGCATTTTATTTATTTTTATTTTGTTATTTTTTTACAACAAGAATAGGCTGTGGGTTATGAAATATGTTTTTTGTATCTAATATCTAAATATCTATTTTTTGTAGTAGGTAAATTTGTATCTGAATACATTTTTTTGTTTACATTCACGATGACCTTAAGGAGGAAAAGATCTTTATACATAACCGTAATTTATTTCATTTTTTTTTATTAATAAATTTGTGGTTGCCCACATGGCAAAAAAAGCTACTTCACTGTACCGTTGTAGTTCAATGAAAAAGGACAATAACTTGTCAATACTTAACTTAATTTATAAGGTAACTTTTTTTTCTTTCTTTTTTTCCCTTGATGATTTGGGAAAACAATATTCTACATCAGATTTTGACATTGAGATGTATTGATTGCTTAGATCGGGGTCCCTGATGTTTTGTATTTTATTTTATTGTCTACCACTACTTCCTTGTGTTTTAATATGAAAACTTATCCTAAACATCAAATTCAAGCAACACGAGCTAAACAAATGCACAATAATCAGTTGTATGCGTTTTACGTTCTTGTTATCTACGCTGTCGACCGGTCCATGGACAAGAAAGTTGTGACTGTACCGGTCCTCACAAGATAAAGGTCGAGACAGCTGGTTTAGAAGTATCACTTACGCCACCTGCTGGCGGATTTTGTAACAACAATGCGACTAGAATTTGTCTCATAAATACAAAAACAAAACACATTTTACCACAGTATACAAAAAGTCAAATTGAACATATGATTTTGTTTTACATGAACACACACACTCACACCTATGATGAATATGATATAGTGATGATCTCTGATTGAAATGTTTTAAAGAGGAGCTGAGAGCAGAGCATTGTGGTTTTCCTGTTTCTACAATAATAGTCTTAGAGACAAACTTTTTCAGCTTTTTCTGACCTTTTCACTTCACCACATGCTTCATACGACCAGTAACACCTTTATGTTCTCAAAACAGGATGTATTATGCAAGCTTCAAGCATTCTTTACACACCAAAACTGAGGGAAAAGTTCAGTTATTACATTTTATTTTGTACATTTTATAGCAAAAAAGCAACACATGACATGACAAACATATGTAAACCATTTGCATTTACCACAGGAAGAAATGTAAACAAAACATTCTTGCAAGTTAGTTTGTTAAACCGGTTACTTCAAATAAACAATCATACCTCATCTTCTGTTTTGCTGGCTATTTGTTAAAAACTGTACCTATTCATCACCAACTGACATGTGCAAAGAGTGAAAATACTAATCTACCAAAGTTTTTTTTCTGTGATTCCAAACATCACTGTGTTGAAAAATGGTCCTTATCCTGAAAGCAGAGTGAAATATTGTTACTATTTTAAAGACATTTGGAGTAAACTTTGCATACCTGATGCAGTTGTGTGTGAAATGTGGAACCTAACAAAACAAGGCACAAACATGTTGAATAGAACAAAAGAACATAATAATGTCTTATATTTTACCGTGTTTCTGATAGAGATGATATAGCAAAATGAAGCAGACATTGGAGAAAAGGATCACAGCCAGTGGCAAAAGTATGACCACCCATGACACATTTACTTTCGGCTCTAGATCAATCATCTTGCTTGAAACTATAAAAAACACATGAAAAACAAGTTATATTGTCTTCTTATTATGTAAATAGTCATACAGTACTTACTTACTTTTGATTCTTGTTGCAATCTTTCCATATCTGTACACATAACCCGGCAGACTTCCATTTACCTCTTTCACGTTGCGAGTTTCAGTGGCACAAAAGTACAAGCCTTGATCTGATTCAGTGATGTTGGCAATTTGCAGATTGTAGGAATTTGACGATACATTTTTCACAAATTGAAAACGAGGCAGTGGACTCATGAGTTCACTATTAGGCACATATGGTGAGTAGGCTTTCCGCAGACTCAGAACCAATGTGGGCTGGTTGACATGAGAACAGTTTCTAAGCCAAACAATGAATGTCCCTGTGCCTAATGGACAATCACAAAATAAAGTGATGTTTTGTCCTGGTGTGACTTCAACATCTGTTAAAGACGCAGAAACCAAAGCTCGAACAAAACCTAGAAAAAAAGAACAAAGTAAAAATAGGTTAAGCAAATTTGCATAACTGCTTCTGAATTACACTTACCTGATATCAAAAGTATTCCAATCATTCCAATCCAAGCAGAAATGACGATCTCAAATACAAAATACAGTAAAATCCTGTGTTCCAGCAGCGTAAGGAAATGTAAGTGCTGATTTTGACAAAAAGAACAGTGAGATTTGTGGGTGTTCCTGACACATATTTTCCACCCACAAAGTAAGTAAAGTTTACCCTTCACAGTCACAGGTCACAGGTGCTTCACAGGATAAAATACACATGATACAATTACATTGAAGAATACACATTACATAATCATTTCAGATCTAGAAAAATGTCTAGCAAAAATAGTTGGATTTGAACAAATATTAACACAACCAGAGAATGCAGGGAGCGCGGAGATTGTTCCAAAGCTTGGGGGCAATAGCCTGGAACAATCGGTCAGCTACTGATCACGAACCTCAGAGCTCGAGAGGGTCTGCAGGGTTTGATAAGATCACTGATAGGCCTAAGAAGGAGCTGGCCATAGAGCTCAAAAGTGAACACTAACATTTGAAATTGTATTCGTAAGAAATTGGAAGCCAATGAAGTGCTTTAGGTATGTGTGTAATGTGAGCCCTTCTAATTGTGCGGATCAAGATCGTCTTTATGCATCAACTACAGACGAGACAGTTCCTTCTTGTTTAGAGAAAATAAACTATGACAATAGTATAGGTGCGTAGACACAAAAGCCTTTTCCTGAGCTTAGAAATGTTCTCCTCAACTGTTTAGAGCAGGGGTGTCGAACTCATTTTGACAAAGAGCCACATTGCCATCTTGATTGTCCCAAAAGGGAAGTTGTAACTAAAATTAACCTTACTATCTTTGACATATACAAATAATAGTTGCATTTGATTATTGTATTTTCATTTGAAGGGACAATTACTGAATATACATCGGCATTAGTCTAAAAAATTACTTTTTAAGTTTTAGACAAATCTTTTCTTTTGTTCAAGACACTCAGATTACTCCTGGCACTAATATAAAATTATATAGACCTTAAAAGAGCCTGAGGGCCGAATGAAATGAGGTGGAGGGCCGTATGTGCCCCCCGGGCCCTGTGTTTTACATAGGCCTACTGTATGTTTTTAAGAGTGATGCTCAGCATATCCTTGTCAAAAAAAACAAAAAAAAAAAACCAAAACAACAGGTTTCTAGGTTTGACAGACTGGTCTAGAACACCCAAATATTGATTAAACTCTAGAAAACAGTAATCAAACAACCAGTGTTTCTGTATTGTCTGCATTTCACTGTAGAGAGTTTTCACAGAGCCATTATTATTAGGCCTATTCAGCGTCAGCTGACGGAAATAGACAGATCTGGCATTCTATCGCATTGTCTGAAAACACAAGATTCCTGACCAATGGAGCATGAGTTCAATAGATTTCATATAGGGCTCAAACAGACTCAAACTTTCAGCAGTCTTGGCAGTAGCCTATATTCTACTTTTGGGGACCTTATGTTTGAGCACACAGGATCAAAATCCCAGCTATATGGAGCTGGGATTTGTGGAGAACACACAGATTAGCAACACGCAGACCAAATAACTAGATCAAGAGTATGGCCGTGTCCGTGCATGTAGCTATTGCTGGGTTTCAGATGACATCACAACATCCTACAGGCCAATGCTATTTCAATCTTCGGGGCAGGTAAAATGAAGTTTGTTTAAATTTAGTTTATTTTTGTAAAACAAAGGTAAATGGGTCCTGTCACCCCAGAAATTACTAGCTACTTTTTAAATTTGTAAAATATTTTTTTGAAATACTTCATGGCAAAGTCTAATGTTACTAATAGGGAAAAGTGCCTCTTGCTCCCAACCTGCCCCTTAACTGGACAATTTTAGAATGTGAAACCCCAGCAATTTGTCCCTGATAAACAACTGCAATACCTCCACCGGCGACGCCAGGGGGCGGGCAGCCAGTCACCTGGACAGAGTTAAACTCCCCACTGCCCGCCGCTGTCTCCGTGGAGAAACATACGTATAATCCAAAGTTTTATTGGAGTAAGCAGATATGTTGTAGCAGAGACTTTGCTGTCATTGTGCTGATTGTTCCTATCTCGACGCTACGCCCGACGCTATTACCGCTCGCCGGCCGGAGGAAGGCTAGCTTTGCATGTTCTAACGATAGCGTGCATGTTGGCTATTTTAACGGCGTAGGCTGCGTAGCGCGAAATACGCTGCAGTGCCTGGGGTAAGTGCTGCGGCTGCACGTGTTTGCTCCTTATTCCAACTGTCACAATTTCGTTATGTGTAGCTGTGAAGGCCGCATAGCTGCAAGTATCGGGAGGAAACAGTCGGGACATCTGGCATGTCTGAAAGCTCGGACGGACGGACTGGCAGGTGAAACCCGAACGTGCGTGCGGAGGCTCGCTTACCTGGAGTCCAGCCCTTGTCCAGCCCATGGTCCAGCCATGTCCAGCCGTTGAAGCTCCTCATCTGCCTTCACAGTTTCCCTGGATGTCGGGACAGGATCGAGTCGGGACGCTACAGGACCTCAGGTGAGTCAAACGCGCAAAGAAATGGCGGAGGAAAACCCTGTTTGTAGCCGTTCATGTAGCCTAAAGGGACTTCATTGACTCTCTGAAGTGCAGGAAAGGCACTTCCATAAAATCCGGACAACATGGCTATCTGTTAGACCAGTGTTTCCCAATTTTTTTTTTCAGGCACGGCGCACGTTTTTTTTTTTTTCAAAATTTTCTGTGGAACCCCACCCACTCATTTTTGATCAAATCAAATCTTTTAGGCTAATTATTTTACATAGGCCTACACTTCAAAATGGTGATGGTCATGTTTTCATCTTAGTGAAAATGGTATTCAGGACCCTCCAAAGTTGTACATTTTTAAAATTAAATCCATCATCCGATTTCATAAATTGAAAGATTTACAAAAAAGATTTACATCTGGAACACTGTGTTCCCCGACATACTGGTTGAAAATCATTGTAAGTGCCATCTTCCATCTTTAATGACCACTAGAAAAACTATTAATAGGCATGATTTATGCATTATGGTTAGGCTATGTCATCACGTTTGAAAAAAGTCAAGTAAATACAGAGAAAATTGCAGATTTTTCCTCTACTAAATCATTGCTTCACTGCTTCAGTGTTCTGAAAGTTGTGTGGTTTCCTTTTTTATCAGAAACTGTAGCTATTTCCCTCTAAATGGATGCACATGTAGACCTACAGTACACATAGACAGAACAATACAACTTGCAAGGGCATATATATTTATTTATTTTTGTTGAAAATACTTATTTTTCCAAGAAAATATACTTAAAATAGGCAATTTTGAGTGTGATAATGCAGTTAGTTAATGAACGGTTTGATGCTACTGAAGTTTTCTTTCTGTAGTCCCAAACATCACAGTTGTTGAAAAACAGTTCTGAAAGCAGAGGAGAATAATAACATTTTGTATTTGTACATTTTTACATTTCACATACCTGATGTGCTCTCGCATGAAGTTTGGCATCTAACAAAGCAAGAGTACAGGTTAAGCATGTCGAATAGAAAAGTGTAGCTATAGGCCTACAGTATTATTTACCGTGTTTCTGGCAGTGGTGATATATCAGAATGAAGCAGACATTGGAGAAAAGGATCACAGCTGCTGGCATTAGGGTGAGCAATGACACAAAGGGATGATGGGACTGAGCGTTACAGAAATCATTTGAGATTTCAGAGGATTCTGCAAGTCGACAAAACACATGATAATCTGTATTTATATTTTCATACTGACACAAAGTGCTTTACAGTGCAATAAAAGCAATCCCACGTGCCAGCAAAACCCACCCAGCTCCCTGCAGCCATCAGGGACTGACAAGCATAGCCATAGTATATAGATTAAAAGATTGCATCTACATTTTCATCTGTCATAAAAGCAAATTAAAGAGCGGCACAAACAGAAAAATAACTTAAACTTACTTAAAGTTATCTGTGTTGATGCACTCCCAAACTCATAACTGTAAGTTTTTTGTAGATTTCCTTTGTCGTCATCAAGCTTGTGGGTTTCGGTTCCACAGAAATACAAGCCTTCATCTGACTTTGTGATATTGGTGATGAGCAGATCGTAGGAATTGGACGAAACGTTCTTTATGAACTGAAATCGAGGCAGAGGGGTCATCCAGCTCACAGGGTCATTCCTTAAATTGTGTAGATACTTTGTCCGTAGTTTCAAAACCAACATGGGTTGGTGTTTGTGAGAGCAATTCCGATACCACATTACCAGAACTCCAGGCGATAAGGTGCAATCACAGAACATTACAATGTTTTCTCCAGATCGCACACTCACATCCAAAACTGAACCATAGACTGCAGAGTGCTCAGAGGACATCAACCCTGCAGAAAGCCAAACTGTATCACGCAAAGGGAACAACCACAGAAATACTGACCAGGATAGACTTACCGATAAGAATAAGAAGTGCATTCATCTGGACACTCATGAGGAATCCAACAGAGCTCATGGTGTAACAGCTGCTCCTCTAAAGAAATGAAAGTGAGCACTGGCTGGTCAGACTCGTAGATCCTCTCTGTGGTTGCTACAGTAAGCGCACACTGTGGAACAGCTACAGTTTTCAGCCTTTTTTGAGTTGTGGCACCCCATGACTTTCCACCTACTCAAACATTGCCAAATCAGAGCTTTTAGTACAATGATGTGCTTACTCAAGAGCAGCGTTAGAAAGAAACGAAAAAAGTATATATATATTTTTTGGTATTTGGAAGTATCCGGAATACAGTTACTTTTTTAAGCTGAGGAATACATTTGGGTGTCATTTTTACATTTCATTCAAAACTAGTGAAAAAAACTCGAGCAAACAACTCAAAATGTGAGTACATGTGCAAAATTGAATCAAAGGTTTATATCTTTTTGGGGGGGAAACATCAGCTACATCATTCAGTAGAAATAGAAAGTTAAAACCATGCATTAGGACATTCTGAGTAGGGATAAATATACACTTTGTGCCTTGACGTGAAAAAATACAGCTAAAGGAATGGGAAAGCAGAAAGAGGCCATCCTCTAGGTCATTGTGTTGTCATGTAAGCCTCCAAGTAAAGATGAACATTTTTATAATTTATTTTGTGCGACAACATGCTGTTATTCAAGTCTATTTTAGTCAAAATGTTACACAGTGCATTTGAAAAAAAAAAACAACAACAACAAACAACACAAAACTATTCTATATGTTACAATACTGTGGTTTGTCCTAGTAACAGTACAAACAAACAAAAAACAATGAATGTGTTCAGTATTTCATTTTCAATATATTTTAACACTGCTCACAAGACTTTAATATATACAGTATTAGAGATGGAAAATTTATCAACAACTGATGGGTAAACAACAACTTTAAATATGGACACTAAATTTGACTGTTTGTGGTTCAAATTTTGATAAAAATACAAGTTTTGACTCACAAACAGCAGCTATGTTTTAAACATAATTCATTATGGTTTATTTTGTGTCTTAAGGTAAAAAAAAATAGTTAATAGATAAACTAACAAAATTTAATATTGTGGCTGCAAAATCGAAAACTGCATCGAATCACGAGTTAAGTAAATAGTCCCATCCCTAATATATACAGTATATACGTATGTATATAGAGAGATTTTTTATCTGAAAAAAACCACATCATTCACATTTGAGTATTATTAAACTGTGCACATTTCCTAAGCTCAAAATGCACTGCTCCACCTTGTCATGAAGTGGAAATGTCAATGTTAGGTTTTTAACAATCTTTTATGTTTAAGATATTAATAATAATAAAACCAATAATCAGAAGCAGAGCATCCGGAAATTTATTGTCATTGTCAGTGAACATATTTGAATAAATTAATTAAAATGTGCCAAAAAAAAAAGCTGATTAAACGTAGACAAAAAGTTTATTCAAGACTGTAAATGGCATCTTTCTAAAAAAAATATAAAGCTTTAAAACAATTATAATAATAATAATAATAAAATTCAACATTACGCATGAATAAAAATGCAACTTTTATTCTTGTAAGCTTTAAAATGACTATGTCCATCCTATTACATTCACTATCAATGCTACTCTTCTTGTTTACACAGTTTTCATGCTCTGGAAGTCTTGACAGCGGAGTATGTGCAGAAGTCAGCTCGGGGGCCGCTTTTCTTTGGTCTCTGTGAGAGTTCTGGAATTTCTAACGCGGCGTAGCACACATCTTCATCCTGAAATTTCACATTACAGCACAAGTGTGAGAAGAACCCAAAAACCTGCATATACAACAAAAAATGCTTATTACTACCACAACACTGATCAGGCAAGTAATAGTACAGAGCAAAACACTTGAAGGTTATAGTTTATGATGCCTTTAGACCTGACAGTGCTGTACACGAAAGATAATAGAAATAGAAATTGCTATAAAGATTCAATGCATCATTTCTCGTTTGTAGTAAAGAGCCAAATTGAAAACATGCGACAGAGCTCAATGCAACTAAAGCAAGCAGACAGAGTATAAAGTACATTAAAAGTATCCTCAGACACTGTGAAATTAGCAAGCTGAAAATGATCAAATAAGCATGTAAAAAGCTAAACATTGCTCAGGTATGTAACAGACGTATTGAGACGCATTTGCACGACGAAAAATTAAATGTGAAAAATGATCAGTGGTCGACCTACTTAGAAACACATTTCCTGTTACTTTACAACTTTTTGTTTCTGCTAAATGGAAACAGACTGACCACAAAGAGCATTCTGTGCACATATTATTTGTATACTGAAACATGCAACAAAAATACCACATAAAGAGCCTCAAAAACATTTACCTTTTCTCTTTTTGACCCTGTGACCTCATACATTTCAATCTGAGCGTTGCCATTTTTCTCTGCAAAACAAGCAACACTATCAGTATTTGTGCATGCTTAGTACATTGTAACCTTTTGCATGATGATAATATTATACTTACTGATTTGACAGCATAGCAGGCATAGAGTGATGAGACTGGAGAGAAGAGCTGCTGTTGGACACAAAGTGTACAGCAGAATCCAGCAGATCTGACAGTCCTTGGCTCAATAATCGTAGCATCAGACACTAAAATAAGTAAATACGAGTTGTAGTATATTTTGTTTTTGTATGCTTGTGTATGCTAGTGTACTTACGTTTCACTCTTGTTGTGGTTTTTCCATAGTTGTACACGTATGTTGAAGATAAACTCTTATTTACTTCTCTCACATCGAGTTTTTCAGTAGCACAAAAGTACAGTCCTAGATCGGATTCTGTGACGTTGGTAATTTGCAGATCGTAGGAGTTCGATGATAGATTTTTCACGAATTGAAAACGAGGCAGCGGACTCATCAGTTCATTCTTGGTCAAATGTGGTGTTGAGTATGTTCTTGCCAGTCTCAAAACTAATGTGGGCTGGTTGGCATGAGAACAGTTTCTAAGCCAAACAATGAATGTCCCTCTACCTAATGGACAATCACAAAATAAAGAGATGTTTTGTCCTGGTGTGACTTCAACATCTGCCACCGAGGCACAGACAAACTCGAACAAAACCTGAAAGAAGGTGCAAAAATAAGTACATTTGTATACATGATGCCACTAAATAACCTAAAACGTACCTGATATCACAAGTATCCCAATCATTTTAATTCATGCATGTATGTTGTGACAACGACAAGATCAAACACAAAGTCTAAGCTAGTGTTCTCATGTCTTAAGGAAACGTAAGTGCTGATTTGGCCAAAACAAATGGAACAATGAGATTTGTAGGAGTTTCTGACAGTACTTTGTTCACTGTGCAGAATTACATCTTTATCTTTGTTCAAGTCTATCAATAAAATAAGCATCTAATTTTTTGCAATAGATTGTTTGTGTTCTAATGTAAATATTTTAAAAGTGCTTGCCAATAGAAAACTTAAACTTAAACTTTTGACTTTTTGTTTTGCTGCTTTTGGCTGAATTATTTGTACTGTCCAGTTTTCCTCTTTTGTTACTCCATATCTGCATGTTTTCAAAGTGAGAGGAAGTAGTACCTGATTAAAAACATGCAAATGCATTGCACTGTACTACTGCCCATCCTTTAGTTATTGTGCGCATCAAAATGTGCCATGCTGCCCCCAAGTGCAAGTGTAGTTTATTTGTCATAGTCTACGTGAATCAATACATTTTGTATCCTAAAAATGACAAGAAATATTAACTTGTAGGAGCATATCATGGTCCCCAACCCCAAAGCCTGATGGGTGAGAGAGTGTAATAAAGTTGCAGGCAACAAGCAGCAACAGAGAGGTATGGCTCGAGTCTAAGTGGTGAGGCTGCTTAGAGTCAGACAAGCACGAGCTGCCAGCGTGTTCAGGACTCAGGGTAATGGGACAGGATGGTGGTGACTTTGCTGGTGCAGTGGCTCAGGGGTTGGTAAGCGAGGCTAAACACGCTTTCAGAGACTTACTCTGCCCACAATTGTACCCCAAACAGGCTGCAAAAGTGGGAGATTCTCTGAGGCCTTTTAAGGGGATGCTCAGCGAGTGTCAACAGACAGATTGACAGCACGAAATAAATGGTAAATGGTCTCTATTTATATAGCACTTTTCCACCTTACAAGGCTCTCAAAGTGCTTTACAGTCAGGGATCCACTCACCCAGTGTACGCAGACACTGAGGCAATGTGGGTTAAGTGTCTTGCCCAAGGACACAACAGCAATCTACTCCTGTCGTCCCACTGTGGCACCTGGTGTTCCAGCGGTCTCCCATCCAAGTACTAACCAGGCCCTTTCTTGCTTAGCTTCTGAGATCTGACAAGATCAGGCTTTGACAAGCAGGTATGGCCACAAATATGGATAGTGAGCTTGGCTAGTGATGTGAGTTTTGTGTCTGTCCTGACGTGCTGTGAGGTTTATATCTGGTGAGGCTGTGCAGCACAGGTCTAGTTGTTTACTTGCACTTCAAGAGTCTTTAATAACTTTAGAGATATGTATGAAACCTTTCCTTTATATAAACACATGAGCTCATTTGAGTATTTTCTAAAATTGAAAATATGTTTGCACAAAACTGTTCCATCTTCCTTTTCAGAAGCTTTAAAACAAATCTGAGCTGCCCGAGCCTCTTTAGTGATGAAGATCTTTTCTGTGAAAAGAAACACTGCACACTGATTGGCCGTTTGAATGGAACATTAACCTATGGGGGGTTTCTAACTCTTTTTATCTGTGAGAGAAGGGAGCGTTGCATTGCCGTCACACTTTATCTGTTCATCTTCAAAACTGGGCAACAGCGATGTTCACAAGAGTAATCTTTCACATAGACTTCTGTTCTGCATCACAATTAACAGAAATGTAATTATTGCAAAAAGTAATGTGCGTTATGTGATATTCTTATACCACAATTACCAAAATGTTGCTTTACAGTATTTGAATCAAGTCACGTAGCAACTGAAAAACATGTGTTGACTGAAAAAGTTAGAGATAACATAACAAAGTAGAAGCATAACAAAACAAAACATAGTAGGCCACCTTTAATGGATGCACTCTAGCAAGATATTAAATGGCATTCGAGCCATGCAATAAAACTTTCTGACTAGATAACTTAGATGCCTATATAACATAATTTAGGGAAGGTCTGCTGAAGAATTTGAACAAAACCAATGGAATTTCCTTTTTTAAGAGGTATTTTTGGCAAACAAATGCATCTTTCACAATAGTCAATTTGTGTGGCATTTTGTCCACTAACACATTATTGCTCATTACGATTCACATTGAGCCTTCATAGCAAGTAAGTAATCTTTATTTATATAACATTTCACCGATTTCAAAAATCACCAAAGTGCTTTACAAAGGCGGTACACTCAAAAAAGTTAGGTTTGGAAAAATCTGTAAAAGGGTAGCCATAACGTCGGCACCACTAAACAGGTTCTTTTGAAAAAGGAAATAGAGAATTCAATACTTTGACATAACAGGACAAAGACATTCATTAACATAACAGTACAAAGACAATAAAATATAAGCCAATTCAAAATAATCTTTAGTTCAAATTAACTCATGTGAAAAGATAATAGAAAGTGAATAGTTTAAAACAACTTGCAGCAGGACATGACAAACATGTCTCGTTATTATTTCATTCCCTGAGAAGTTTTAATGGCAGAATATGTGCAGAAATCTGAGTCAGTGGTTTTCTTCTTTCTCTTTGGTCTTTGTGACGCTTGGCGAATTTTTAAAGCAGCGTAGCACACATCTTCATTCTAAAAAAAAAACAAAACACATTTGTCAAGTAGATTATCACTTCTAACCCAAAAAGAGTAAAATGTATGTTACCTCAACCTGGCTTATCTGAACTCTGGTGTCTGCTTCTTTCACATCTACAAAAGATTTTCACTTTAAAATATTGTCAATGTTAAATTAATTTTATGACAACAGACTTGAGTGTAAACAACACATTGATTTTATATAATCATTATCTTTGATCTAATATACTTTTGTTTCTCTGTACCTTGTTTACAACATTCTGAATAAATGACGATCAGGAGCAGCAGAATGCAGAGAAGAGTCAGGGTGGACACAGTGAAAACAGCAGAATCCAACACACACCACACTCCTGAGGCTTTACTTCAGACTCTGGACCTGACAAAAAAAACCACAGATGTGTTTAGAGAGACACACGGAAAATATAACCAGTTTAACAACACAACAAAAATGCTCTGGTAGTGTGTTAGATAAACACAGACGTTCATTTGGACAAAATAAATTACAGATGACTTAAGCATGTTCTCTATGGGGCTATAATGATGATGATATAAAATAGCTCCTACACAAACTTAAATAGCTCACACAAACTTACAATCAATATTTATTTATTTATTTTTTAAAGAAGGCTTTCTATCACGTTCTGAGCCTGGTTTGTAAAGTTTTCAAACTAAGATGTTTAATTAAAAAATAAACTAATATTAACCAGACTAAATTTGTTTTTACACATAGAATGCCTCATTTCTATACAAAACATGAGATAATGAGTAAAACGTTTTCACCTCGTTGTGAATGTGTCACTTTTAAGTGAATGTTTTGCTAACAACTGAACAATGTGGAAATGCCTGTGATAGGACAATAATAAACAAATATGATGACACATATTTAAAACTTTTCAGATAAGTACTTACTCAATAATATTTTTATTGTTCTAGTCCCATATTTGAACACATCATTGCCATTTGTACCATTTTTATTTTCAGCCCGAATTTCATTGGTCTCAGTTCCACAATAATACAAGCCAACATCATTTTCTGTGATATTAGTGATTCGCAGGTCGTAGCATTCAGACTTGAAGCTCTTCACAAACTGATATCCAGGCAGTGGATAAATCCAATTTGTAATATCCAGCGTGTAGTCTCTTTCTCGCTTAGTTGACAGAACCAGTGTGGGCTGGTTTGAATGAGAACAGTTGCGGTACCACACTGTGTAAACTCCGAGAGGACATTTGCAGTCACAGTGCAAAGTGGTGTTGTCTCCAGGTTTAAGCATCACATCCACGACTGACCCAGAGACCCTCAGACCAACAGCACTCACTCCTGAGGGACATTTGTGGGTAGTTAAAGCAGTTAAAACACATACATTTAAATGTAAACTTACCACAAATCACAAACAGAAGACACACACATCCCTCCATTAGCGTCAGAGTCTGATACAGCCACGTTGCACTCACTTGTAAGTGGTAAGGTGGTTGTCACTCAAATGTGATTGGCTATCTGAATGGAACATTTAAACTTGTAGTGGTTGATGACACATTACTCTGTTGCACTGACTTTCAAACATATCATTCCAAGTACAAGTATAGTATGATATTTGACCTTATACTATATTTTATTGCAGATTTTATCAGGCAAAAATGAGAGATAAACGGGTCTAAAATAGAGAGATTAGAACATACATAAGTTGGGTTTAAGTATTAATTACTCCAGAATAGAACAGAAACATTAGTCAATTTGTCTCTAAATAGAACAAATATTTTAACTTTATGATGGATAGATATCTGGTTATTACCAAATTGCTTAAGCAACATTTCAGTTAATGCATGCATGACTGGTGATCTGTTTTTTTACAAACACACATTGACACATTTGGGTTTTACATGAGCAAGTTTGGCGATTTATTGTTAGTTCAACAGTAGTTCTGTTCTGACTCGTAAACAGTAAACCCTTCAATGTTTTTGTACATTTCCTGTTTGCATTCATATCTGCATTTACTGAGGTTCTATTTTTGTTCTTACACAATGTTTTTTCAGCAGCAAAGCCTTTTTAACTTTCATTGACAGGTTCTTGTGGGTCCTTAAAAAAGTACGTCCCTGTCATGGTTACATGTATTTTCAGAACATTTTATAAATGCGTTGGTTTTCTCGACTGCCTCCTGCTGCAAATATGACACATGCACATGCTGATCTCTGTTTTTATTTAGCAGTATCAAATTTTGCCAACAGTGCCAACTTTTTCCAATACTAAAGATAGACAAACTTGTGAAAAAATGAAAAAAATGCCACAATTATTTAATTGTGGTCCTTAATTATCTCTATTAGCGATAATATTATAAATTGTCCCATCCCTAGGTCGGACACAGCCATAGTGTTCATGTCAAGTTCTGGGGACCCGTTAGTCCATTTGTGATCAAAAGGTTGACCAACACGATGACGGTCCACTACATCGACAAAGAGTAGGCTAAAGTGTTGCAGACACGCATTCTGTATGAGTCCCATACAAGTCACTGACAGAAGTAAAACATGAATGGAAGTTAATTAGGAGAAATAACACTGTCCCTGTCACAATGTAACAATGTAAGAATGTAAGAAAGTAACATTGTTAATGCTGTTAATACAGTATAAGGATTAGGGCCAAATCTTGGGTGTTTTGCACCCATTATTAATGTGTCTGCCAAACATGCAGTGTCCATCAGACAAATTTCCAGACTTTTAGGAAAAATAAGAGAAGTCAATGCTTTTTACATAAAAGCACAAATGAAGCAAGAAATGTTAGAGTTGCCAGTTCGCAAACTAATATAATAATAATAATAATAATAATAATAATAATAATAATAATAATAATAATAATAATATTAATAAATAATAATAATAATAATAATAATAATAATAATAATAGTAATAATAATAATAATAATAATAATGATAATGATAATAATTATTATTAGTATTAGTATTAGTATTATTATAATAATAACAATTTTGTTTTAGATATCTAAATAACAAAGATAGTTTTAAATTTCTAATATCTAACAAAATCGAAGAAAATCGAAAATCGTTACAGCAAAATCGAATCGAATCATGACTTGAGTGAATCGTCCCATCCCTACTAATTAGCATGAGCACTGTTCCTGTACCAAATGATAAACTCTCCAACTGCTAAAGGACAGTCACACTGTGATGTTGTCTCCTGGTTTCACTGTTGACATCCAGCATGGATTCACAGAAGAAAAGAGACCATCCCTGTATCGTAAACAGCACAAGAGTTAAAATCATGTATATAACCTGTTCACATTATGTATAGTGAACAGGGTTATACTAGGGATGGAAAATTGTTCGAAATATGCAGCGATCGAATCGAAAGGCCAGAATCGATCAGTTTTGCTCATCTAGCCACTGACTTATATACACACACTCTGTAGTTGTATAATACACACAATAATACAAGAATAGCCTTGAGGTATGAAGAAACAAAGCGTGAACTTTTGTGCATTATTATGTTGCGTTAACAACTGATGGTGGACCTCTATGGACATTAAATATGACTGTTTACTGTTCAAATAAAAAATAAAAAGTTCTGACCACTAGCAACAATGGCTTTGTTTTAAATGCAATTTATGAAGGTATATTTTGTGTCTTATTGTAAAAAAAGAAAAAAAGTTAATACAAATAAACTAACACGATTGAAAATCGTGGCTGCAAAATGGAAAACTGAATCGAATTGTGACCTAAGTGAATCGTTCCATCCCTGTTATACAAATGATTATGGTGGGCACAGCTCTGTCAGAATACCTGAAAGCACAAAGATGCAAACCATCTTCCTCTTCAAAGGGCCTTCAAACTAATCTTTATTGATGAAGGTCTTTTCTGTGAAAAGAAACACTGCACACTGATTGGCTGTTTGAATGGAACATTAACCTATGGGGGGTTTCTAACTCATTTTATCTGTTTGTGAGAGAAGGGAGTGCTACATTGCGGTCACACTTTATCTGTTCATCTTCAAAACTGGGCAACAGCAATGTTCACAAGAGCCATGTTCACATAGACTTCTATTCTGCATCACAACCAACAGATTCGATGAAATGTAATTTCATAAAAAGTAAAATATGTTCATATTTTGATAATTAATTTTGATAAATAACAACACAGTCATCATGCCTTTACATAAACCATGCATACAGATTTGTGCAAACGCAAGGTCACGTTACAAAGAAAAATTTGTGTTTAGAAGATAGCAAACAAAGCATAACCTTAAAAAAAGCTGAGCAGCCACTTTGTTGCTGATGTGGTGTATTCTTAATCTAAATACCTTTAGTTCACATTTTTTACTTATTGTTCAGTCTTTACAAATTAGTTTGATTGAAAAGATACAGATTTTCAACATAAAAAGTGTTTATATGCATATTATTCTCAATTCAATACAGATTTGTTTGGAAAACTGGACAGTGACAAAACAATTCCACTGTAATTTTTGCCATCAAAGTAAGACCCCTTATCGTTCCAGGCTATATTTCTATATTTGCCTGACTAAAATTTTTGCTCTGATTCCATTGAAGCACAAACAAATGACTTTTATCCTCTTATGTCTGATTGACTCTAATCATAAAACAGCCTTAAATTTCCACCTGAATTTTCTTTGGTAAATATCAGGAGCGATAATGCTGGTGTTTGCTGTTTGGGCCTGAATGACTGATTCAGCCCAGAATCAAATTATTTCATTTAATAAAGAGAGATTTGTAACAAATTTAGGAAAAGTGATAACATCTTTAATGAAGACAAGCTTTGTTGTTTGTTTCTAACCCTAACTAATAGCGCTATAAAGGAAGTAGGGATGCACCAATACGATACCAGTATCGGGTATCGGGTCGATACCAGAGCCTAGTACTCGTACTCGTTAATTTGGCCTCGATACCAAGCGCCGATACCACTTAGCTGCGTGCGGAGTCTTACTTAACGAGCCTCTCGGCTGCAGCAGTGAGCTCTGCAATGAACAGTTCATATTAGGCTACTTCACTTTGGCCTAAAGTCACATTTCAAACAGACTAAATCACCTAAATCAGATGTAACACATGAAGAATGGAAACATTTATAACTTGTAAATGTTGTCAGTTGTTGTCATCGGCGCAGTGTGCCGTAGACTATTGTTTATGATATGTAGCGGCTAACGTGGCTAGTGCTGCTGGCGCTTCACTGCTTGTGGACGCTTTGTAACTTGTTGCAATTGAGAAACAACTTTAGCGACTGAATAGAGCAGAGTGTAAGCTTTCAAAAGAGGTATAGCATGTATGTATATTATATATATATGTATGTTGTCTAAATCAGGGCTCTCAACTTTTGATTTTGGCTTGGAGTGAGATTTTTCGTGAGGGTGCATATCATTCGCAGGTTCTGGGGTGGAGTGAGGCACTGAAATCTACATGGAGAATTTGTAAAGCAGTGACCTAATTGAAAGTCTGTTTTTTAGTGGTTGATGGGCATCAGACGTATTTCAGCAGTGTGGAAACCATGTCGTACATGGTGAAAAGAATGAGCGGGGGGTCTGGGGGTCCTCCCCCAGAGATTTTTGAAAAAACAGACTCATTTTGGTGCATTTTGAGACATTTTACAGGCTTCAAGTGGCTGAAAAAAGTGAGACTAAAATTGTTGTATTGGATAACACTTTCAATTACTCTGAGCTTATTTTATAAAAATAAAAAATTAAAACAGGTGTTCAAACAACCAAGTGAATAAAGATGGCAATTAGGCTTTCTGTTCATGTGGCCCTGTGTGGTCGAGTCTGGGAGTTCCCCAGGAGATTTTGGTCAAAATATATGTAGTTTCCTGCAATCTGAAGTGTTTTTACTAACAGATCCTATTGTCTAGCACATTTACACTGGCACAAAGTCAGCTGTGTGTTAGAAAATTTCACCTTGAAATTTCTACTTTTAGGCATTCACATGTCCAAATCCTGTGTCAGTGGTTCACAGTGGAGTCCTAATACTCTTCTGTCCTGCTCAGTGGGAGACATGTCAGTGAGGGGGCTTCAGACTGCAGATTTGCAGATGTTCAAACTGCAGGTCTTGAAACTGCAGCCTCCAGCTCTACCTCTGCTGCTTTAGAGCTGCCTCTGTCTGTGAGCTGCTGCTACTTCACAGTGGACAATGCACATAGGCTCCTCCAACAACAGTTCTGTCTAAACCTTTTGTGCAGACACTTCATGGACTTATGTTTGTTATGTTGTTTTTTCTATTCAGGATATGGATCAGGATTTTGGATCTGCTGTGCATGCTCCATCACCATAATTTACTTTAACTTTCTGGAGGTAAAAAGTCATCCACACATTTCAGTAGAATTAGAAAGTAAGACCACAGTTTGAGACATTCTAAATGTTGGTAAATACTTTTATGGCATAATATGAAAAAAACAACACTTTTTTTATCAAAACAAACATGCGTGGGCCCACCTCCTCCCGGGCAAATAACAGCCCATTTTGTGGCAATACAAGTCTGTTTTTTTTTTTTTTAATTATCAATTTGGTGTAACAAAGACATAAAAATGTCCGAAACATGAAAGTATTATAACATTATAACAGACCCATAAGCCTGTAAATACAAATTTAAATCAGAGAGAGAGAGAGAGAGAGAGAGAGAGAGAGAGAGAGAAGAGAGAGAGAGAGAGAGAGAGAGAGAGAGAGAGAGAGAGAGAGAGAGAGAGAGAGAGAGAGAGAGAGAGAGAGAGAGAGAGAGAGAGGAGAGAGAGAGAGAGAGAGAGAGAGAGAGAGAGAGAGAGAGAGAGAAGAGAGAGGAGAGAGAGAGAGAGAGAGAGAGAGAGAGAGAGAGGGAGAGAGAGAGAGAGAGAGAGAGAGAGAGGAGAGAAGAGAGAGAGAGAGAGAGAGAGAGGAGAGAGAGAGAGAGAGAGAGAGAGAGAAGAGAGAGAGAGAGAGAGAGAAGAGGAGAGAGAGAGAGAGAGAGAGAGGAGAGAGAGAGAGAGAGAGAGAGAGATGAATTGCGTGTGTCACACGGTCATTGCGTGACAGTTGAGAGCCTGTCTAAATAGTGGCCGTGGAAACAGAAGGAAAGCTCACTGTTGTGCTAAAGCGGCTAATGCTATTAGCGCGGAGGAGCGTGTGTGAGGAGACGCAGCAGTCACAAGGTAGGCTCCTTATAATTAAATAAACTATTTTATCCTAATGCATTTTTCAATTTTCATTTGCAACTGTCTAACAAATAATTATTTTAGTGTGAAACTAGTAGACTACAAGGCAAGCTTATCTTACACAGGGTTTTTGAGGCTTTCTGCTTAAAGGACCTATTATCTGAATATTTCACCATTCAGCATTATGGTAACAGTAACAGTTGTAATTATTTTTCATTTTGAAGGCCATGGCTATGTTACTGTTGTAGAATGGGATGTCATAATGCTAGATTTTAAAATTAATATTATTTTTTTGCAAAAGTCGTTTTTTGGGGGAGATCTACAACAGTTTCAGGCCTTCTGAAAAAATTGTGCCTGGTATCGGTATCAGTACTCGGTATCGACGAGTACTGAAAAATAAAGTATCGGTATCTACTCGGTTTTGAAAAAGTGGCATCGGTGCATCCCTAAAAGGAAGTGTGAATATTTATTTAAAAACCAAAACCAGAAGCTCAAATGCAGCACACAGGACTAAATAATGTTGAGTCCATAGAGTTCATCGTGAGTTCATTATATGCTCTTCACAACTAAATTTTACTAAAAGGCTAGATTATGTTTTGTTTGAATCTTTGGTGAAGGAAATGACTCATGATGTTCATACATGACTTTCAAAACACGAGGAATTACTATTTTTGGTTCAAATATCATTTAAACACGTGAATTCATTGGATTCATAGGTTTAAAAGTCATGGTTAACTAACATGATTTCACGTTAGTTGTTTAGATTAATTAATCGTGGGAATTTCATATTAGTTTTCAAGTTACTCATGGTGAACTAATGCATGAATTCAACATTAATTCATGCATTAATTCCTCATGAACATAGGAATCCATGATGATAATCAATGAAATTCATGTTCCCTATTATAAAACATTACCAAAAGTTCTGTGGTATTTGTAATGAAAATAAGCAGTCATATCTTCATTGTATGTTTATGTTTATTTTTACTCTGTAGTCTGATCAAAATAGCAATTTGATGCTTTGAAGAGAAAATGGGACTACCACATGTGCATTACACAAACTAGAGAACCTCCTGTAAAAATATTTTTAGATATCGGCCAAAACGGCAACATTAAGTATCAGCCATTGCCATTATTGATACTGATATATCGCCCACCTACTTCCAAGATATTTTCTTTAAAAAACATTTTTGTGCACAGTGTTTTTTGAAGAAAAGTGCAAAGGAAATAATTCTAAAGCCTTTTAACCTGATTACTTTGATTATGCCTCAAACTTTAAAGTGTTGCAATGCATTCAATTCTGTTGCGTGAGATCCAGAGCCCATGTTTTAGCAGAACTTTGTGAAGAGTGGGTCTGGTCTCGCCTGGCTGGCGCCACCTAGTGGCTCTGCTCTTGTCGTCCAAAGTGAAACTATGTTCTCCTCCTTTGACCTTGTGTCAAATATTAACTTAAAATATGACAATGTAGTCTACCTTTCTATTTGTAAGTTTTACTACACAGAAATGATAACAATAACTCACTTACATGTTTATGCTCTACATCCTGGATTACAAAACAACCAAAAAGCAGTGATTGGCTAAAAGTCTCTGCTTACTCTGCAGCAAACACCCCAACCCCTCAGATCAACTCCACAACAAACAAGGAAATCAATTAGGTTATTTGCGTGGCACACATGAGAGTAAGAAACTCAGTGACAGTTTATCATTTAGAACAAATCTAGCTGTAATTGTTTTTCACTCTCTCGTAATGTTTTCCCCATATTTTTTATGTATTTTCTCAAGCAGTCATGTTTGTTTGAATACAGACGATGCACATCCCTGATTGGCTAAGAGAAACAGCTAGTGCTCATCCTTTTTTGTTGTTTTTATCTAGGAAGTTTCCCCTGCTAAATAGACGGACAGTGTATTTTTCTGCGGGCAACATGCGCAGTAGAGCGGACAATGATGTTGACCGATAATCTCTCTATGGTAACAACAATCTGCCACATTTCTAACAATGCAACAGGAAAACTTTGAGGAGTTTAGTCAACAAAAACAAGTCATTACTAGACATAGACAAGACACTGCAGTGGGCTGTAGTTCTTTAGTCATTTAGGTCGATTAATCGGTCGATGAAGCCTTGGTTGACCAAAATTTTATTAGTCGACTTCTTTTATTTAGATTATAAGGAATTTGTATTCAACAGAACAGAATCATTGGTCTGAATTGCCTTAAAAAAAAAAAAAAAACACTTCATTTTCTGCATAAACTTTTGTCTGAACTACATAATATTATTAGTCTTTTTGGGCAAGATTTCTTGAAGAGTTGTACTCTCAAATTTCCAACCTGATTTGATACTAAGGAATAAACTTGATTCTCGATACCACAATGAGAATTAGAATGCCCTTTCAAGAAAGTCAGATTTTTATTCAATGAACTGACATTTTCAACACAAAATGCAAGTATATGATCAAGCATTTTAGTTTCAAACCAGTTTTGATGAAACTCAAAACTAGTTTTTGAAACATTTTGAAAAATGTATTTTTATTTGCATCAGATTTTGTATTATTGTATATTATGTATTTTGTATTTGTATTTGTTCAAATGAAGATCTAATTTCGACACCAATCTTATTGTTGATTTGCAATACTTTTGACAACTCTACTTTTAACTTCAGAGCCTTTGCCACGCCCCCTTTTTAGTCGATTAATGGGTCGATGGGACATGTTTTTATATTGCAGGCTATTTTCCCTGAAATGCCAAACTAAAATCATTGTTCTGAACCTATTGGAGCACAAACAAATGACTGGAATCACTGAAGCTGAGAATTTGTACTTTTAGCCTCTGATGTCTGATTGATTCTAGTGAAGGGGTTCTTATTAATCTTTTTAACCTCGAGACCCGAATATTCATGAGTGAAGTAACCTTGGGCCCAATCTCATACTAAATGTATTGCATTTTACTGATTGTGACCTCCTTAAGGAGGTGCTTGCGGCCTTACATTGGGCCTGGCCATATGGTTAAGATCACTGCTCTATCATTAAGTAGAAACAAGTTCTGCTCAGAAGTAAAACTGAATTAAAGCCGCAAGCGGCATTCCAACGGCCCTCGCGGGCCGTGCTTCCAACTACTCGGACCTGCTCCTACCTAAGGATTGCGCTGACGCGCCCTTAGTCAGTCTGTTGTATGATAAGTGGCTCATAAGAGCCTTGTGACGATACAGAGTAGACCAGAAGAGCAGCGCTTATGCGCTGCGTCGTCACGGCAACAGCGTGCAAAATACAGCTACGGACCATTGACTTTTTGTTCGGGGTGTCATGAAGAGTCACTGTGCCAAATTTCACAAACTTTGGTGAAAGTAATCAAATTTTATGGATAAAACAAAATTGGTAAAAAAATGCTCATTTGGATAACATGGGGATTGAGCGCATTTGGCTGATTTGGGCAGAATTTGCGGCTTCGCCGCACCTAAACCGAGAGACATATTGAAATAATTTGGATAACTTAAGCTCTCCCACTTGTGAAGTTCATGTGCACCGAATTGGAGGCCTGTGGGCAAAACGCTGTAGGAGGAGTTCGACAAAATGCGACGTGAAGGAAATGCGAAAATGCCATTGAAATAACATGGACGCTTGCGCACCTTCCCCCGGCGACGCGGATAAAAAAAGTACATGCTCCCATTGGCTTTTTGATCGAGAGGACCCAAAGGAATTTTGGAAATTCATGCAATTCGGAAAAAGTAAAATTTTGACCTCCATGTAACAGTTTTTTCATTCTGTAGGGGGCGCTATCGCACCGATTCCAATTTTTCACAACGAGTGTGTCAAGGGCATAAAAGTAACAAACGCACAATTGTTCCATTCCAATCGGACCCAACTATGTGGAAACGGTAGGCAAATTAATTTTTCGTCTTGCGAAAAAATGCCGCTAAAATGTGCGGCTGCGCCACACTTAAACCGCGTGACGTAAAACTGAAATTTGGATAACTTAAGATGCCCCACTTGTGTAGTTGATGTACACCGAATTTCGGGTCAGTGGGCGAAACGCCCTAGGAGGAGTTACATCAAAGTACGACGTGAACGAAAACGCTGACTCAGCGCGGCGGCACTTATAATCCAACATGGCGCCAAACGTACGTCAGGGGCGTGGCCATGATTGGCTTTATGCTTGGCTTCTTAGAAGAATGCGTGTATCGAATTTCGTGGGCGTACATCTAAATTTTTGTCCAGCCGACTCCCATAGGCCCAATGTAAATCGATTTTTGTAGGTGGCGCTGTCGCGCCATTTTTTATGGGCGAAAACGAAACCTATAAAAAATAAAATTTTCGCCAGTTCTGAATTTTGGGCAAAGTTCGGTGAGTTTTTGAGCGTGTTCAGGGGGTCAAATTAGAGCTCAAAGAGCAGAGAAAGAAAAATAATAAAAATAAAAATAATAACAAAGAATAAAAGCAAAACAATATATCCGTTGCCACGGCAACAACATAATACACGTTTTCGGAAAGCTCTCGGCCTTGCGCACGTCCCCGTGGGTGGAATGTGACTGACGAGCGCTTACGCGCTCGTCAGTCACCGTCGAAGTCGGGCATGTCATCGACTCCCCATTGATTTCCATGCATTTAGCAGAAACAAGGAGAACTCATGCTGCGGCATGAGTTACTGAGTTGGGCTTGATGCCAGGAGTTCATTATAGGGGTTATGCGCTTCGCGCTGCTTTCGTCAACAATGAGTGCATGGCCTTCGGCCATGCACTCATTGTTGACTCTTTTTGCGTTAGCAGAAGTAAGTATACACATCCCATGCCTTCGGCATGGGCTAATTTGTAGCTCTCGCAGGGGGCGTGGTAGTGGCTGATCATGATGGCTGGGCTTCGCCCAGCCATCATGATCAGCAAGAGCGTTGACAACAATGAGTGCATGGCCTTCGGCCATGCACTCATTGTTGAGTATCTCTGTGTTAGCAGAAGTAAGTATACTCATCCCATGCCTTCGGCATGGGCTCATTTTGTAGTTCTCGCAGGGGGCGGGGTAGTGGCTGATCATGATGGCTGGGCTTCGCCCAGCCATCATGATCAGCAAGACACTTGGCAACGATGATGCCTGGGCTTCGCCAGGCATCATCGTTGCAGAATCAATAGGCCCTACGCCCTGCTGGGGGCTCGGGCCTAATAAAATTTCCGCCTGAATTTTCTTTGGTAAATATAAGGAGCAGTAATCCTGGTGTTTGCTGTTAAGGCCTGAATGAGTCTGATTCCGCCCTGGTTGATTTGACTCTTAACTTTAACTTTTCCAAAAGCTTGATAGTTTATTTTTGTCAGACAATTTACAAAAAGAAATCTATTGCAGAAGGACCTTTCGGACGGCTCTCAAAATTTTAAGAACAGAAACTTTTTTTTTTAAGTTAGCTCCGATTAACTAGTGTGAAATTATGCATAGAAGGGTTACAACTGGACATCAACAAGGCATGATAATTTATCAATAATTCTTAATACTATTTTTTTTTTATTACTGAGAAGTTTTAATGGCAGAATATGTGCAGAAATCTGAGTCAGTGGTTTTCTTCTTTCTCTTTGGTCTTTGTGATGCTTGGCGAATTTCTAAAGCAGCGTAGCACACATCTTCATTCTAAAATAAATAAATCTATAAATAAATACTGTACATTTGTAGGACAGATTATCACTTATTACAACAACAAAGAGAAAAACATGTATAAATGTTACCTCAATCTGGCTCATCTGAACTCTGGTGTCTGCTTCTTTCACATCTTCAAAAGATTACAACATTTTTCACAGTTGTTTGACTTTTTGTTTGAAAAAATTCGTTACAGTTATCTCACCTTGTTTACATAATTCTGTATAAATGACGATCAGGAGCAGCAGAATGCAGAGAAGAGTCAGGGCTGGACACAGAGAAAACAGCAGAATCCAACACACACCACACTCCTGAGGCTTACTTCAGACTCTGGACCTGACACAAAAAACTGTTTTGTAATTTGTTCTAAACATTGTATATATTTAAAATTTTATATAAGTACTTACTAAACAATATTTGTTGTCACATTTCCATATTTATACACAGACTCATCTTTTATACCAGTTTCATTTTCATCCAGAACTTTAGTTGTCTCTGTCCCGCAATAATACGAGCCAACATCATTTTCTGTGATATTAGTGATTCGCAGGTCGTAACATTTAGACTTGACGTTCTTCACAAACTGATATCCAGGCAGTGGATTCATTAAGTTTCTTTTGTCTTTTTTGTAGCCTTTTTCTTGCTTAGTTCTCAGAACCAGTGTGGGCTGGTTTGGGTGAGAACAGTTGCGGTACCACACTGTGTAAACTCCGACAGGACATTTGCAGTCACAGTGCAAAGTGGTGTTGTCTCCAGGTTTAAGCATCACATCCACAACTGACCCAGAAACCCTCAGACCAAACAGCACTCACTCCTGAGGGACATTTGTAGGTAGTTAAAGCAGTTAAAACACATACATTTAAATGTAAACTTACCACAAATCACAAACAGAAGACACACACGTCCCTCCATTAGCCTCAGAGTCTGATACAGCCATCTCGCTCACACTTGTCACCATGTAATAAGTGGTAAGGTTGTTACTCAAGCACAAATGTGATTGGCTATTTGAATGGAACATTTCGACCTGTGGTGGTTAATGACACTTTACTCTAGAGTTTTCTGTCTTTCTGTGTTGTGTTTTAGTGTAGAAACATGCACAATGTAGAAAGAAATAAAGTAGATGTTTTAATGTTTTCTCTTTTCAGATTGAAACATTTGAGATGATGCATGCCTGGTGGTCACTTTTACAGAACAAAACTGACAGGATCAAGTTTAGTGGTGTGAGTTCTTGAAGGACAAATATCATGTATTGCCTTGTTCTTGTCTTTTTAATATGCTCTTGAGAACTTACTTATGTCAGGAAGTCAAAGCACATAGATATGATGGATGATTTATGGACTGCAGAAGATCTCAGAGATACTGAGGCCAAACCAAGAAATTAGGATTAGGATTTTTTTTTTTTGCATCATTTTTGCATAATATTCATAAACCCTTATAAGAGGAAAACAACAGTTTTATTTAGCTCAAATAAATTAAAATGGACTGAATAATGGTTTTGTTCCCATTATAGAATGCAATGTCATAAAGTTCAGCCAGATGATGGACAAGAACCAGTTTTTAAGATTAATGTAGTTTGAACTAAGAGATAATTTCACACACATTTTCAAGCTCGTGATTTTGCCCAGGAAATGGACTTGGAATGCATTTAAGCAATATTTGAGCTGCCGAACATCTTTATTAAATATGAATGCTTTGTAGAATGTTGTGATGTCACACAACGGGAACAAGGACAAGTCTTTAATAACACTTACTCTAAAAGTCTGCATCATCTTTTTCCATTACAACAGCTGACCTCAATGTTTTTTGCACCTTCACTGTTTGCATTCATCTCTGCGTTTCCTGTGGTTCTGTTGAATAGATTTTTATCTTTGTCGTTTCATGCACATACACAGTAGTCATCAACAGGAAAATAAGTGCACAAGAAATGATCGCTCCCTTTCCACTTCATTATGTAGGGTCTCAAACTTCAAGCTTTGGTAGTTAACTTAAAAATATAAATCATTTGTAAGTTCTGTTTCTTCTTAGATGGAAAAAAACATGTGACTCACTCCACCCATGTGCCAAGTTGAGGGATGAGTTAGAAATTTGGAATAGGTGCCAATTAAAGAAGAGAATGCTTTTACAAAGAGAAAGCAGCTTTTAATGTATCAAAATGTTTAAACATCCCAATGATAAAAAATCAAAAACAATCAACCAACCATGGGATATTAGGGTCATTTTGGCTCTAGTCCAGTCTCCTTTTCTTTGATGTAACATTCTCACCAACATTTCAGTTTCTAGACCAAAAAACGTGTATCAATTAACCTTGTTTCCCCAGATTATATAAAGTTATAGGAAGCCATAAATCACTGAAAACATTAGTCTTGATTAGTCTTCAATTTTATTGACTTGACAATGCATAGACAATCAGCTGTGCAATGTTGTAACTTTTTACAATTAAGTAGGAAATCATAAACAAATTACAAATACAATTTACTTTTTTTTTTTTTTCCTCAAATTAATTTTAAATACATTCAAATTTAGTGGTAACTGAAATGGAGTTTCCCAGAGACAAAGAATGTGAGACAGGTTACTGTATTTTTGTGTCCTTGGTCCTAAACACAACATGTGTCAAATTCCAATCAGCAATCTTGAAATAAAAAACAACATGATTACGATAAATTTTGGATGACAGCATAATAATATAAGCAATGTTACAGTTACCTGATAGGTTGCTCCTTGATTTCCTTGTACTGGGCCAACATCTGTAACAAAAAGACAAACAATAAAACACTTTTTGATATTTGAGCTTTGACGTTAAAATCAATATAATTTTTTAGCCAATTCACCTTTTTTGTGGCAGAAGTGATAGAGCAGAATGAGGCAGATGTTAGAACCGAGAAGAACACACGGCACCACCAACAACCCAAACCACAACTCTGTCCTGGGCCCTTCAGTGCTCTCTGCAACATCAAACATGTCACTGAGTTGCCTGGAGAATCAAGCCTCACCGCTGCACCAGCGGATGAGTCTGGTCGCCCCCGAGTCAACTGGATTTCTAGGGCGGAACAAAGCTCACCTAGCAGACAGCGGAGGGAACCAATCAGAGAAGAGCATAAAGGCTTCTAGTGCCGTAAGCTTTTGGATTTCTCTCGCGCTGTCATCTGCACTGCCTCGAGCCGACTGCACTGCCTTGACCATCTTGAACACGACTATTGACGCGATGTCTTTTTGGTAATTTAAAACGGCTTTTACCCGTGAATGGAACAAACTCTCGGTTTTCTGGTGCGCCCCATAGTTGTTTATCCTAANTCAAAGTCCAGAGGCAAAAATACTTCTACCGTGACCTCTGTGTTCCGATTTATCTTACATTACGTTGACTATTTTTGCAGTGACCTGTGGAGGCGCTCTTTGAAGCTTGCAGCCCGGTGACTCCAAATACAAATATCTTGTAATTTGACCTACTCCCTTTGTGCAGCACTTCAACTGTGAAACATGCTATATAAATAAGCTTACTCACTCACAATAAGAGAAAATAAACAAATAAACTAGCCCGTTTACGATGGATAACAGGAGATGGTGATTGATGGTGATTTTTGTTAAAGGAGTAATCCAACTTGAGATGAAATGATCCGCTCTTTGTGAGGCGACTTACCGAGGATGTCCGTCGATGTGGCAGCGTAAAGTGACTGGCACCGAGCTCTCGATCTCTCCCACTGAGGCAGGTTCTTTCAGAGTCACACCTCCGCTCTCCAGCCTGAGGAAGAGGCAGAGGCGTGAGAAAAACATAAGAGAAAATATTCTGGTATAAATACTGCAACAAGGAGTCATTCAAGAATGCTTTCTTACAAAGTGTAGGTAACTTCCATTCAGTCTTTATGTGTAATTCATAGATATCTAGCTATGAAAAGCCCATCACTCATTGATGCATTTGTTGACGATCGCGGTTTTAAAGCAAACTCTGACTATAATCACATGTTTACCTCTAAAACACTTCTATTATCATCACATATAAATACAGGACAAAAACCTTGGAAGTATTTGTTGTTTTATCAAAAAAATAGTGTTTTAAAGAAATTACACAGACACAGTCGACATCAAAGGCCACACCCACTAAAGAACCTTTGAGGGGGAAGTTAGCATGGGGAGTGATCAGAACAACAGTTTTTATCACTCACTGCTCAAAAACTACAACTGCAAATGTGGACTTGAGGAAATATACTGTATTTGTGTCAATACAGACATGAAGACATGGAGATGAATAAAGTGATTCAACATTCCAAGTAAGTAAATGAATATCTAACAATGCTAACGGTAGCTGCAAGATAAATACGTCTTTTAGCAGCTTTTTTAACTTTGTTTTTTTCTGACATAAGTTCACACCACATCACGTCAGTAACCTCCATTTACACCCGCGGTTTTAACTCAACTTGAATTAGTTGTGCTAAAAATACACTTACTTCGCTAGAAAATGTTAGAGTAAACAGTTTGTAGCAGGTAACTAAGCAACATGAATTCCTCAGTTAAACCTTTTCAGTTTGAGCCTGAGCCGGGCCAAATACAGGAAGACCATGTGGAATCTACTAGTGATACTGAAGGTAATCAAGAGCAAAAGGCGAGAACTGGACAGTGTCAGAGTTGTTTTTGTCAACTATTCACTGATGGAATCGCAGGCAGTAACCATGGCAACAACCAAAACTATTTGATGTCATCAACCAAAATGGCGGCACCCAGTGGCTTAAAACAACAGAAACAATGATGATTTATAATAAAAAATAGTAAGCAGTTATATATTTGTTTGCAATTTATTTTAGTAAGCATGACAGTCTAGCATTTAGCCAATTTATCTTCATAGTTAGGGTCCCTTTAAAAATATTCAAAAACACATGAGCACACTCAATGGGAGCAGATTCAAACTACATACTAATTGAGATAATGCAAGGTTTTGTCATTTGTATTGCATTTTGTGACACAGATAAACATAAGTGAAGGATTAGCATGCTGAACATAACTATACTGCTATACAATTGTATTGACTGACGAAAGGTAAAAAAGCTGGTCACTTTCGCAATTAAAATGCTTGCATAAGTTAAATGAAAATCTAAAATTATTCTAAAAAAATTACATTTGGACTTATTTATATTCTTGTTTTCTCCACAGTCTGTCTCATATTCTGTTTTTATGTGTATGACCACACTCTAACATGCCTGGCCTATGTCAACCATTTATGTCACAAGAAGACATATCCAGTAATGATATTTTGTAGAGCTGCTGACCTGCTTGACCTTTGTTTTGGCCACTATTGGTAAAATCGAACTAATTTTCTTTTTTCAACCAGAGTCACTCAGCTCAGTGGCTTTAGTGAGTCCCCTGCAGTTGCTTTTGAAGAGACACACAGCTCTAAAGGGGGTCTTAGGAGGGAAGGAGAGAGGGAGGAGAAGAGACAGAGAGAGCTGGAGAGAGAAAGAAGAGAGTCAAGATGGGAAAGGCAGGGAGGAGAGACAATAATGAGAGAGAGAAGAGAGAGCGAGGGAAATAAAGAAAAACAAAGGGAGAGAATGAGAGAGAAAGAGATAAAAGAGTGAGTGGAAGAAAGAAAGAGAGATGCAGAAAGAGAAGGAGGCAAAGAAAAAGAGAAAGGGAGAGAGAGAGGGGAGAGGTGAGACAGAGAAGAAGAGAGAGAAGGAGAAGGAGAGAGGCAAGAAAAGAAGGAGGGAGGAAAGGAGAGAGAAGAGTGTGAGAAGAAAGAAAGAAAGAAAGAAAGAAAGAAAGAAGAAAGAAAGAGAAAGAAAGAAAGAGAAAGAAAGAAAGAAAGAAAGAAAGAAAGAAAAAAGTGAGAGAGCACAAATAGAAATAGTTAAAGAGAGAGAGAGAGAAACTGGAACAGAAAGATAAAGAAGAGAAAGCAAGAGAGAAGAAGACAAAGAAGGACAGAGAGAAGGAAAAAGCGAAAGAAAGAAAGAAAAAAAGAGAAAGAGTGACAGAGAAAGAGAGAGAAAGAGAGGAGAGAGAAAAAATGACAGAGGGAGAGAAAGAGGTAAAGAAAGAGAAGGAGACAGAGAATGAATGAGAGAGAGGACACAGCAGTAGAGCAGAGTAAAGTGGGTGCATGTGTTTCTGCTCTAAAGGACACAGACAGAGGCAGAGCATCAGCAGCACATCCATCACAGCCACATCATGTCTGTACACTGCTTTATCGGCTTTTAATGGACACTTCACTGACCGCTCTGGTAAACGCCCACTGAGCATCGAAAAAACATGTGTAAAAGGGAAATGAACACTAAGTATGTTTAAACTGACAGACACACCCATATAAGAGTATTTTAAACCCTTCAAAATATAGTTCAGGCTGTTTTGTTAGTAAATTCTTCCACTGCAAACGTCTGAGTGTCCAGAAATGTACTAATAAAAATGCTCATTTGTGTCAGTTGTGAAGTTAATGTAAACTGCACATAATACATCTGCAACATACTTTTAATTAAGTCAACACGACACAATGCAATTTCTGAGATAAATGTTTATATCTGTACAAATGAATGAATGTGATTATTTCATTAGATTATCAGTTTATAAGAATTGTATTATCAAAATATGACCCACAAAGCCAAATACAATCAAAACACTCTGATTGAGAGCCTGAATTAAACATCACAATTCAAAATTGTTGCAATTAGCAACTTATATTGGCTGAAACTATGGAAGGATTTTTTGTTTCTCAACACGAGCAATGTGCTTGCATCCCGCCTCCAGAAAGAGCCGCCGTTCACAGACACAAACAGCGGAAACAAGTTGAAAAATCTCCATTGTCAGCTAAGAGTTTATCACTGTGAGAAAACAAAAGTTATGCTGCTAAGTCAACATTTGTGAATGAATTTCGACCCTATGACCTTAAAAGTTACATTGAGGTGAGTGAAAAAACTGCGAGAAAAATGCTGTGTCAAGCTTCAGGAGTCAGACCGGTTCAGACCTGATCAAAACAGCTGCTCTTGTCACGTTTTGTTTTTATTCAAAGAAGTTTTCCCATATAAGTAGATGGAGAGCAGGTCTTTCTGCTAATGCATGCGCAGTAGGAAAGTAGAAAGTGATGTCGACCGAAAATTCCTCTATATTATGGAACAGATACACGTTCCAGTTTCAGATTGGTGCCTCATTGAATACAAACGTATTTTAAATGACACAAAAATTATTTTATTAGATTGCCAGTTCTTAGGCTTATTTAGTCTTTTTTGTCAAATCTTGTGGACATAAAATGTGAGCCCCTGAGCAGAAGCAGTGGTATACAAAACATTAGATAAAGTGCCTGAAGTGTCTTGCTCAATGAATCATGGTGATACAGACTGAATGAATGCTTGAAACTACAAAGCTCCCTCAAAAAAAAGCTACATTAATTTCTCTATGACATGAAAACAGAAAAACCACATCATTTTACAGCTGCAAAAAGCCTTGTTAAATCCATCAAACAGATCATTCTCACGAGCTGATTGTGACGCAGTAGATTTACAAGTGTATCCTCACGTTTACGGCGCATTAGTCGTACATGCTCTGAATACCTGTTTGTCCGCTCCTCCTCACACTCATAAGAGACGTTTTCTACAGACGATCGATAACACGGCTGACATCTACAGAAACACAACATTGATTTTTACCCTCGTGAATCCATCTTTGTGTGAGCAGAAGAAAAGCTTTAAATCAAACATGTGACACAAGATCGTCCTCGTGTCATAGATCACGCTGACAAAGATTATCAACAAAGAGCTCTCAGATATTTACACGGATGGTCATGTACAAACAAGTGTTTCATATTTAAAGTAACAGTAAGGAAACTTATCATAGATATTATTGTGACATTGTCAAGTATTTCATGTGACGTTTTGATGAAAGTTTGTTAACTTCTTCATCTTATACTGCAGGGCTTTTCAAACTATATTTCCCCAAAGACAAGCCAACATTTTAGTGCTGTAAAACTAATCAAATCATAATTCTTTTTTGATCATTGTAATCATTAACAAGAATGTACAGACTCTAAAAGCGGTATAAAAAACACATTTTTTGCGCGAAGACGGGCTGACTACAAAAGACATGTATGCTGAACAAAATACATAAAAACTAACCCAGAATTCAGTAAATAGGAAAATTGTTGGCCTGATTCGGCCCCTGGGCCTTATGTTGAAAGCCTTCTACTGTAATACCGTATGCTGTTTTTGCAAGACTATTTTATTATATTACTTAATCAGGCAGATGAACTCTGTTCTTTCAACTAGCAATTTTTTTTATTAGTTATAGGAAAGAAAATGTTTATATGAAAAATTGTAAATTTACGTAACTTTTGAAGGATCCCAGGAAGATGGAGATCCTAATGAATAATTTATAACCAAAGCTGTGCTGTTTTTGATGATTTGCCAAAAGTAAATAAATTACTTTTTTTTGCAATATTTTTACTGTAAACTGTATTGAAATTACAGCAATAATATTGCAATAAAAAATTAAACTTTAACTATAGTTTTCTGTTGACTCAAATTAGCATCATCTGAAAATTCATTATCAGGATGTTCATACTTGACAGATAGTGGTGTTGTCATGACAAAATTTCCAACTCAATTTTTATTCTAAGGAATGCATTTAATACTAAATACAAACTTTGATACGACAAAAAGGACTAATTTAAGCTCGACAACAATTGGGTGTTATTTGCTGATATTCAGAGAGTTAATTTTTAATAATGAAAAATACATTGATCTCTGACTTACCAGAGACAAAACAGGATTTTCTCCCCATTTATTTTCTTTCAATATTGATATTATTTACACAACACATTTTGCAGTGCTCCTTTTTATTGTCTAACATTCAGAAAAAGCATTTCATTTCTTTTAGTACAGATACTTGTTTGAGTATTCAATACTTGCTTTAGTATCAACTAGTATCTGATTTTTGGTACTGTTAACAAGACAAACAAACCAATAGATAGATAGATTCTTTGAAGATCTTTTTCTATTTGCAAAAACAAGAAATGTACACTTTTCCAATTGCATTTTCCCCTGTTAAATGTACAAGCTGTTTGTAAGACAAAAAGCAGAATTACTCAGAATTTGCCATAGTAACTTTTTAGTTTTGGTTTAGTATCTTAAGCTTAAACTATTGATGTATTTAATTTAACATGTGAAAACTTCCATTCTAACATTGCTCACAGTCAGACTGAACTGACATTTTTGTCCAAACTGTTGGTCTTATTAAGTTGTCAGCAGCTCATCAGTGAAAGCGTCCATGCATTTCTCTGGGATTCCCCTCTCTCTGTCGATGCGTGTTGAATATCCAAATGTTGAGTGAAGAGACGACACATAATTGTTGTTTATGAGATGCTATAAACATTATAAAATCATTGTGGTGAGTCTCAGTAACAGAACAGTGTGGGACATGGCTCTGTTTATTTGGGTTACATTGTTTTGCACTGTTAAGAAATGTCATTATATTATACTGGAAGTCATAGACATTAAATTAGTAGATCTGCAATCAGCAGCTTATTCCTCCAGTAAACGTGATGAGGCAAATCAATTGAACACAATGGCAGAAGTTGCTCTTTTATGGATAGAAACACAAGCAAAACGGACTGATTTGTGCCTTATGAAGCTTTTTTAAACAACATTGGCAATGTTATAGGCTATTGTGTTTCTTAAACTGATACAACTGATACACAGAATAGTGAAGCTAAAAGGTAAAGAAAGATAATGTTTATTAAGGACAATGTACAAATACATTAAGCACAATGGCAGAGATGCTTGTACCAGATTCTAGCTTACAGCTAATTTCCATCTGTAGTCCTGGGGGGGACTCCAGATGGAAATTAAACTCAACAGTAAGTTGCAGTTGACACACTCTGCATCTTTCATAACTTGCATATTTTGCGGGCTAATGCTAACGGCTAGGCTATAAGAATACAAACAATAGAACGCTCCAGAGTTCTTCAAAACTCATCGGACTAGCTCAGATGCTAAGTGTTCGATAGCATCAGCCATTAGCATTTAGCAGCAAGCTATAATTATCCCGCAGAATTGACAAGTTATGAATAATCTAAAGAACTCAACTGGTGCAAACCTATGAGGAACACAGAGGTCAGAGCCTTGTTAGAAATCATTGTCAAGTTTACAAAATTGTCTTTCAAACTGCTAACTCGTTTTGCATAGAAAGTAATGAAGAAAACTGTGCCAGTAGTTGTGAAAATGTGTAGGCTCTGAATGGGTCTATTAGAAAGGCTTCAATGAAATACTAAAATATATCACAAGTCCTGTTTTTGAACAAAGGCTCTTGAAATTGTCCTAATTTAACCAGTACATATCTATGGAGCTCAGTGAAAGATCGCCCAGGTTCTGGAAGTAAATTCCCCATTGTAAAGTGCAAAAAATTCAAATAGTAAGAGTTTAAAGACATGTCACGGGCTAGCCAGCTATGTGCTAACTTAAATCCACAGTGCAGTTGTTTTGACGCCATAAGAACAGAACCTAACGAGGGAAGAAAAGACAAGACAATGCATTTAAAACAAAAGTGAGCTGTCAGCTTAAAATCTATTCTCAAAAATATTACTGTACTACTACAACTACAAATACTACAACTACAACACCACCACCACCACCACCACCACCACCACCACCACCACCACCACCACCACCAACAACAACAGCAACAGCAACAACAACAACAACAACAACAACAACAACACTTATCATCCCTTGTATTTCTGCCTTTTTTCTTCTCACACAGTTAACCTGGAGCGTGGCCTTGCTGTGAGGTCGACGTGGAGGCGGCTGGAGAAACACCTGCCAGGCTGCATTACACAGGAAACAGGCCCCAGAGGCTCATGGGAAACGCGGTCTCTACGGCTACCACGCTCACAGGCTAGCGCTCATTAGCTTCTCTCTTTACACCAGATGCCCCGAGTCGCAGCAGCACCATTAAAGTCTGCGGGCTCAGCTGACGATGTTTGTGAACAAAGGAAATGATGCGTGGCTCTGAGCGTTAAGTGAACTGGGAAATGTCGGACAGGGTTTGTACAAGGCAGGGGTACGAACGAGGAGGAAAAATACTGATCAAGTAAAGAAATTAAAACATGCAATTGTGTATTTTTCTCTGTATTTACTGACTTTTGCCTATAATGATCAGCAACTCACTTTTTTCACTGTAAATACAAACATGACTCATTGACTTCCTGTTCAAATAACCGCAGAACTGATAAGTCTCTGTGTAAAATGTGACTGTAACAAGCAGAAGATGAATGGTTTTTTGTTGAATGTGTCTACTTGACAATCTTGAACCCTGTGCTTACTTGGAATGTGCCGCAGTAGCAGGCTGCATGCAGGTAGATTGAGAAATCTGACAGAAATTGCTTCATTAACAAAACTTTTAAGGTCATACAACGGCCAATTTAAGACTTTTTAAGGCCTTAAATTCAAACTTTTCTATTGGACTTTTTTAGACTTTAGAAGACCCAGGAGAAACCCTGTGCACAATGTGCCTTGTGAGTGCCTCTTGTACTTTTAACGAAAGAGTCCATCTCGACTGGAGCTGGATTGGATGCTGTCTGAGCCAAGGATTAGATTTGAAACAAACAGCAAAGCAGTAAGTAAAGGAATAATAACTAAGGTTTGGACTAAAACTGGAACAAAAACTCTTCCATATTTTTCTGAACTTTTTGCCCATTATCAACAACTTACAGTAAATTAATTAATGAACAAAACATAATGACATATTGTATTTTAATCTCAAATCTTGAGTCGAACCACATCAAGATCTGTCTCAATGGAGTTGTTCTTTCCATGTTGCCATGGTTTCTCTCTGGCTACTCTGGCTCCAATAACATGCATGTACAGGTGGCATCATGTAAATTCTCCTTAGTGAATGAATGAGAGTAACTGATTCTCTTTGTCTCTATGTGTTAACTCTGTCATGTGTTGGCCACTGTCTAATGCGTTCCTTTGTTTAGCCAGTCACCTACCACCCCAAACAAGAACAAGAACAGGTAGAAAATGAATGAATGAATGTAGTAGTCCATTTTAAACTGTCTCTGCCCAGCTCACTCTCATTCAGGTCATATATACTGTATGTCACTATAGTAAACATGAGCAGGAGGTGAGGCCCTGATCCTGACTCAGAGGCTGCAGACTGTCATTATAAAGACAAATCAAACAGTGAGTCACACTGCAGCCGTATGTACATGTGTGTATGTGTTGTGTGATTGTGTGAGTGACTTGTCAAGTTTCAAAAGGCCATGTTTGAACTTGTCCTTTAGAACAGGTGGGAATTTCACTGGTCATGTGACTTCAGAGTCTTTAACACACTGAAGCTGAGCTATGATCTTAGACAACCGTATGTTATCAATTCAACAGTCAAATTACTCTGTGTCCATGTAAATAAAAACATATGGGTTTGACACCAGGTAACTTTGACTGAAATTATTTTGTCATTTTTTAGAATTAAATTTGTAATATTTCTAATGGTTTTATTTTTGTTATTCAAAATGACTACTCAAGTAAAAGTACAATTGCTAACTTCTCAAGAAAAAAAGAATAATACATCAGTGTAAGTTGACTTAATATACTGTACAGTGACTAAACTCACAAAGAACTGTTTATAATTAATGTGACTTTAAATAGATGCTAAAGGTTTGGGGATTTATCCTGTTAAGTGGAACAAAGTGCTGCTATAGGCCTCCGGCAGGACACCAGGTGTTTACTCATTCGAAGAGGAAAAAAATGTTTCCTGATTTAAAAAACTTAATAGAATGTAGAGTAGAAATTAAATACAGATAAAATTAAAGTCACCAGAATCAACCAGAAACGCTATGTTAATCTAGATCTAACAATGAAAAATTGTCTTTCCAAACCCAGGAAGTGCGTTTGTGATAGGGCTACAGCTGATATTTATTTTCTTACCGATTAATATATAGATTCTTTTTCAATTAATTGGTTTGTTAAATTATATACTTTTTATGGCTTTTTGCGTCTTTATATACATAATATATTTATTGTGTTGATGTGTTAGTTAAGTGTAATACAAAATGTATTTTAACTTAGAAACATTGCTTATTATCTTCTCAAGTCATACATTTCATAATAAGGCTACTTTTATTGTTTAAATACTGAATACAAATACACAAAAAGTACTAAATGCAAAGTTTTTGATGAACAACTGATAGAAAGCTATGTCAGTATGACAACCACGTGTACAGCCACCGTGCGCGCAGGATTCCAAGGAGATGTGACGAGCATGTGTTCAGTTTTGTGGCACAAGCGCGTTGACAGTCTGAGTGGATGAGCACATGTGTGTGAGTGTGTTGCCTGTGTTGCAATGTCCCGGAGGAATAAAGTCGCCTGACGTCTTGACCTGTAAAAAGATATTTTTAGATATCGGCCAAAACATCGCAAACCCATTAGAAAAAATACAGCCATTGCCATTATTGATACTGATATATCGCCCACCTACTTCCAAGATATTTTCTTTAAAAAAGACATTTTTGTGCACAGTGTTTTTTGAAGAAAAGTGCAAAGGAATAATTCTAAAGCCTTTTAACCTGATTACTTTGATTATGCCCTCAAACTTTAAAGTGTTGCAATGCATTCAATTCTGTTGCGTGAGATCCAGAGCCCATGTTTTAGCAAGACTTTGTGAAGAGTGGGTCTGTGTCTCGCCAGGCTGGCGCCACCTAGTGGCTCTGCTCTTGTCGTCCAAAGTGAAACTATGTTCTCCTCCTTTGACCTTGTGTCAAATATTAACTTAAATATGACAATGTAGTCTACCTTTCTATTTGTAAGTTTTACTACACAGAAATGATAACAATAACTCACTTACATGTTTATGCTCTACATCCTGGATTACAAAACAACCAAAAAGCAGTGATTGCTAAAAGTCTCTGCTTACTCTGCAGCAAACACCCCAAAACCCCTCAGATCAACTCCACAACAAACAAGTAAATCAATTAGGTTTATTTGCGTGGCACACATGAGAGTAAGAAACTCAGTGACAGTTATCATTTAGAACAAAATCTAGCTATAATTGTTTTTCACTCTCTCGTAATGTTTTCCCCATATTTTTTATGTATTTTCTCAAGCAGTCATGTTTGTTTGAATACAGACGATGCACATCCCTGATTGGCTAAGAGAAACAGCTAGTGCTCATCCTTTTTTGTTGTTTTTATCTAGGAAGTTTCCCCTGCTAAATAGACGGACAGTGTATTTTTCTGCGGGCAACATGCGCAGTAGAGCGGACAATGATGTTGACCGATAATCTCTCTATGGTAACAACAATCTGCCACATTTCTAACAATAGCAACAGGAAAACTTTGAGGAGTTAGTCAACAAAAACAAGTCATTACTAGACATAGACAAGACACTGCAGTGGGCTGTAGTTCTTTAGTCATTTAGTCGGTTAATCGGTCGATGAAGCCTTGGTTGACCAAAATTTTATTAGTCGACTTCTTTTATTATATTATAAGGAATTTGTATTCAACAGAACAGAATCATTGGTCTGAATTGCCTTAAAAAAAACAAAAAAAAAAACACTTCATTTCTGCATAACTTTGTCTAACTACATAATATTATTAGTCTTTGTTGGGCAAGATTTCTTGAAGAGTACTACTAAATTTCCAACCTGATTTTGATACTAAGAATAAACTTGATTCTCGATACCACAATGAGAATTAGAATGCCCTTTCAAGAAGTCAGATTTTTATTCCATGAACTGACATTTCAACACAAAATGTATTATGATCAAGCATTTTAGTTCAAACCAGTTTTGATGAAACTCAAAACTAGTTTTGAAACATTTTGAAAAATGTATTTTTATTTGCATCAGATTTTGTATTATTGTATATTATGTATTTTGTATTGTATTTGTTCAAATGAAGATCTAATTTCGACACCAATCTTATTGTTGATTTGCAATACTTTTGACAACTCTACTTTTAACTTCAGAGCCTTTGCCACGCCCCCTTTTTAGTCGATTAATGGGTCGATGGGACATGTTTTTATATTGCAGGCTATTTTCCCTGAAATGCCAAACTAAAATCATTGTTCTGAACCTATTGGAGCACAAACAAATGACTGGAATCACTGAAGCTGAGAATTTGTACTTTTAGCCTCTGATGTCTGATTGATTCTAGTGAAGGGGTTCTTATTAATCTTTTAACCTCGAGACCCGAATATTCATGAGTGAAGTAACCTTGGGCCCAATCTCATACTAAATGTATTGCATTTTACTGATTGTGACCTCCTTAAGGAGGTGCTTGCGGCCTTACATTGGGCCTGGCCATATGGTTAAGAGTCACTGCTCTATCATAAGTAGAAAACAAGTTCTGCTCAGAAGTAAAACTGAATTAAAGCCGCAAGCGGCATTCCAACGGCCCTCGCGGGCCGTGCTTCCAACTACTCGGACCTGCTCCTACCTAAGGATTGCGCTGACGCGCCCTTAGTCAGTCTGTTGTATGATATAATGGCTCATAAGAGCCTTGTGACGATACAGAGTAGACCAGAAGAGCAGCGCTTATGCGCTGCGTCGTCACGGCAACAGCGTGCAAAATACAGCTACGGACCATTGACTTTTTTGTTCGGGGTGTCATGAAGAGTCACTGTGCCAAATTTCACAAACTTTGGTGAAAGTAATCAAATTTTATGGATAAAACAAAATTGGTAAAAAAATGCTCATTTGGATAACATGGGGATTTGAGCGCATTTGGCTGATTTTGGGCAGAATTTGCGGCTTCGCCGCACCTAAACGAGAGACATATTGAAATAATTTGGATAACTTAAGCTCTCCCACTTGTGAAGTTCATGTGCACCGAATTGGAGGCCTGTGGGCAAAACGCTGTAGGAGGAGTTCGACAAAATGCGACGTGAAGGAAATGCGAAAATGCCATTGAAATAACATGGACGCTTGCGCACCTTCCCCCGGCGACGCGGATAAAAAAAGTACATGCTTCCCATTGGCTTTTTTGATCGAGAGGACCCAAAGGAATTTTGGGTAAAATTTCATGCAATTCGGAAAAAGTAAAATTTTGACCTCCCATGTTAACAGTTTTTTCATTCTGTAGGGGGCGCTATCGCACCGATTCCAATTTTTCACAACGAGTGTGTCAAGGGCATAAAATGTAACAAACGCACAATTGGTTCCATTCCAATCGGACCAACTATGTGGAAACGGTAGGCAAATTAATTTTTCGTCTTGCGAAAAAATGCTCGCTAAAATGTGCGGCTGCGCCACACTTAAACCGCGTGACGTAAAACTGAAATTTGGATAACTTAAGATGCCCCACTTGTGTAGTTGATGTACACCGAATTTCGGGTCAGTGGGCGAAACGCCCTAGGAGGAGTTCATCAAAGTACGACGTGAACGAAAACGCTGACTCAGCGCGGCGGCACTTATAATCCAACATGGCGGCCAAACCGTACGTCAGGGGGCGTGGCCATGATTGGCTTTTATGCTTGCTTCCTTAGAAGAATGCGTGTATCGAATTTCGTGGGCGTACATCTAAATTTTTGTCCAGCCGACTCCCATAGGCCCAATGTAAATCGATTTTTGTAGGTGGCGCTGTCGCGCCATTTTTTATGGGCGAAAACGAAACCTATAAAAAATAAAATTTTTCGCCAGTTCTGAATTTTGGGCAAAGTTCGGTGAGTTTTTGAGCGTGTTCAGGGGTCAAATTAGAGCTCAAAGAGCAGAAGAAAGAAAAATAATAAAAATAAAAATAATAACAAAGAATAAAAGCAAAAACAATATATCCGTTGCCACCGGCAACAACATAATACACGTTTTCGGAAAGCTCTCGGCCTTGCGCACGTCCCCGTGGGGTGGAATGTGACTGACGAGCGCTTACGCGCTCGTCAGTCACCGTCGAAGTCGGCATGTCATCGACTCCCCATTGATTTCCATGCATTTTAGCAGAAACAAGGAGAACTCATGCCTGCGGCATGAGTTACTGAGTTGGGCTTGATGCCAGGAGTTCATTTATAGGGGTTATGCGCTTCGCGCTGCTTTCGTCAACAATGAGTGCATGGCCTTCGGCCATGCACTCATTGTTGACTCTTTTTGCGTTAGCAGAAGTAAGTATACACATCCCATGCCTTCGGCATGGGCTAATTTGTAGCTCTCGCAGGGGGCGTGGTAGTGGCTGATCATGATGGCTGGGCTTCGCCCAGCCATCATGATCAGCAAGAGCGTTGACAACAATGAGTGCATGGCCTTCGGCCATGCACTCATTGTTGAGTATCTCTGTGTTAGCAGAAGTAAGTATACTCATCCCATGCCTTCGCATGGGCTCATTTGTAGTTCTCGCAGGGGGCGGGGTAGTGGCTGATCATGATGGCTGGGCTTCGCCCAGCCATCATGATCAGCAAGACACTTGGCAACGATGATGCCTGGGCTTCGCCCAGGCATCATCGTTGCAGAATCAATAGGCCCTACGCCCTGCTGGGGCTCGGCCTAATAAAATTTCCGCCTGAATTTTCTTTGGTAAATATAAGGAGCAGTAATCCTGGTGTTGCTGTTAAGGCCTGAATGAGTCTGATTCCGCCCTGGTTGATTTGACTCTTAACTTTAACTTTTCCAAAAGCTTGATAGTTTATTTTTGTCAGACAATTACAAAAAGAAATCTATTGCAGAAGGACCTTTCGGACGGCTCTCAAATTTTAAGAACAGAAACTTTTTTTTTTAAGTTAGCTCCGATTAACTAGTGTGAAATTATGCATAGAAGGGTTACAACTGGACATCAACAAGGCATGATAATTTATCAATAATTCTTAATACTATTTTTTTTTATTACTGAGAAGTTTTAATGGCAGAATATGTGCAGAAATCTGAGTCAGTGGTTTTCTTCTTTCTCTTTGGTCTTTGTGATGCTTGGCGAATTTCTAAAGCAGCGTAGCACACATCTTCATTCTAAAATAAATAAATCTATAAATAAATACTGTACATTTGTAGGACAGATTATCACTTATTACAACAACAAAGAGAAAAACATGTATAAATGTTACCTCAATCTGGCTCATCTGAACTCTGGTGTCTGCTTCTTTCACATCTTCAAAAGATTACAACATTTTCACAGTTGTTTGACTTTTTGTTTGAAAAAATTCGTTACAGTTATCTCACCTTGTTTACATAATTCTGTATAAATGACGATCAGGAGCAGCAGAATGCAGAGAAGAGTCAGGGCTGGACACAGAGAAAACAGCAGAATCCAACACACACCACACTCCTGAGGCTTACTTCAGACTCTGGACCTGACACAAAATAACTGTTTTGTAATTTGGTTCTAAACATTGTATATATTAAAATTTTATATAAGTACTTACTAAACAATATTGTTGTTGTCACATTTCCATATTTATACACAGACTCATCTTTTATACCAGTTTCATTTTCATCCAGAACTTTAGTTGTCTCTGTCCCGCAATAATACGAGCCAACATCATTTTCTGTGATATTAGTGATTCGCAGGTCGTAACATTTAGACTTGACGTTCTTCACAAACTGATATCCAGGCAGTGGATTCATTAAGTTTCTTTTGTCTTTTTGTAGCCTTTTCTTGCTTAGTTCTCAGAACCAGTGTGGGCTGGTTTGGGTGAGAACAGTTGCGGTACCACACTGTGTAAACTCCGACAGGACATTTGCAGTCACAGTGCAAAGTGGTGTTGTCTCCAGGTTTAAGCATCACATCCACAACTGACCCAGAAACCCTCAGACCAACAGCACTCACTCCTGAGGGACATTTGTAGGTAGTTAAAGCAGTTAAAACACATACATTTAAATGTAAACTTACCACAAATCACAAACAGAAGACACACACGTCCCTCCATTAGCCTCAGAGTCTGATACAGCCATCTCGCTCACACTTGTCACCATGTAATAAGTGGTAAGGTTGTTACTCAAGCACAAATGTGATTGGCTATTTGAATGGAACATTTCGACCTGTGGTGGTTAATGACACTTTACTCTAGAGTTTTCTGTCTTTCTGTGTTGTGTTTTAGTGTAGAAACATGCACAATGTAGAAAGAAATAAAGTAGATGTTTTAATGTTTTCTCTTTTTCAGATTGAAACATTTGAGATGATGCATGCCTGGTGGTCACTTTTACAGAACAAAACTGACAGTATCAAGTTTAGTGGTGTGAGTTCTTGAAGGACAAATATCATGTATTGCCTTGTTCTTGTCTTTTTAATATGCTCTTGAGAACTTACTTATGTCAGGAAGTCAAAGCACATAGATATGATGGATGATTTATGGACTGCAGAAGATCTCAGAGATACTGAGGCCAAACCAAGAAATTAGGATTAGGATTTTTTTTTTTTGCATCATTTTTGCATAATATTCATAAACCCTTATAAGAGGAAAACAACAGTTTTATTTAGCTCAAATAAATTAAAATGGACTGAATAATGGTTTTGTTCCCATTATAGAATGCAATGTCATAAAGTTCAGCCAGATGATGGACAAGAACCAGTTTTTAAGATTAATGTAGTTTGAACTAAGAGATAATTTCACACACATTTTCAAGCTCGTGATTTTGCCCAGGAAATGGACTTGGAATGCATTTAAGCAATATTTGAGCTGCCGAACATCTTTATTAAATATGAATGCTTGTAGAATGTTGTGATGTCACACAACGGGAACAAGGACAAGTCTTTAATAACACTTACTCTAAAAGTCTGCATCATCTTTTTCCATTACAACAGCTGACCTCAATGTTTTTTGCACCTTCACTGTTTGCATTCATCTCTGCGTTTCCTGTGGTTCTGTTGAATAGATTTTTATCTTTGTCGTTTCATGCACATACACAGTAGTCATCAACAGGAAAATAAGTGCACAAGAAATGATCGCTCCCTTTCCACTTCATTATGTAGGGTCTCAAACTTCAAGCTTTGGTAGTTAACTTAAAAATATAAATCATTTGTAAGTTCTGTTTCTTCTTAGATGGAAAAAAACATGTGACTCACTCCACCCATGTGCCAAGTTGAGGGATGAGTTAGAAATTTGGAATAGGTGCCAATTAAAGAAGAGAATGCTTTTACAAAGAGAAAGCAGCTTTTAATGTATCAAAATGTTTAAACATCCCAATGATAAAAAATCAAAAACAATCAACCAACCATGGGATATTAGGGTCATTTTGGCTCTAGTCCAGTCTCCTTTTCTTTTGATGTAACATTCTCACCAACATTTCAGTTTCTAGACCAAAAAACGTGTATCAATTAACCTTGTTTCCCCAGATTATATAAAGTTATAGGAAGCCATAAATCACTGAAAACATTAGTCTTGATTAGTCTTCAATTTTATTGACTTGACAATGCATAGACAATCAGCTGTGCAATGTTGTAACTTTTTACAATTAATGTAGGAAATCATAAACAAATTACAAATACAATTTACTTTTTTTTTTTTTCCTCAAATTAATTTTAAATACATTCAAATTTAGTGGTAACTGAAATGGAGTTTCCCAGAGACAAAGAATGTGAGACAGGTTACTGTATTTTTGTGTCCTTGGTCCTAAACACAACATGTGTCAAATTCCAATCAGCAATCTTGAAATAAAAAACAACATGATTACGATAAATTTTGGATGACAGCATAATAATATAAGCAATGTTACAGTTACCTGATAGGTTGCTCCTTGATTTCCTTGTACTGGGCCAACATCTGTAACAAAAAGACAAACAATAAAACACTTTTTGATATTTGAGCTTTGACGTTAAAATCAATATAATTTTTTAGCCAATTCACCTTTTTTGTGGCAGAAGTGATAGAGCAGAATGAGGCAGATGTTAGAACCGAGAAGAACACACGGCACCACCAACAACCCAAACCACAACTCTGTCCTGGGCCCTTCAGTGCTCTCTGCAACATCAAACATGTCACTGAGTTGCCTGGAGAATCAAGCCTCACCGCTGCACCAGCAGAGTCTGGTCGCCCCCGAGTCAACTGGATCTACGGAACAAAGCTCACCTAGCAGACAGCGGAGGGAACCAATCAGAGAAGAGCATAAAGCTTCTAGTGCCGTAAGCTTTTGGATTTCTCTCGCGCTGTCATCTGCACTGCTCGAGCCGACTGCACTGCCTTGACCATCTTGAACACGACTATTGACCGATGTCTTTTTTAATTTAAAACGGCTTTTACCCGTGAATGCAACTCTCGTTTCTGGTGCCCATGTTGTTTATCCTTCCGTCGCGCTGCCTAGATCCATGCGCGCTGCGCACAGCAGGACGTTGTTAGCAAAAACCACGTGACTGAAATAAACGATTTCATTGCACGGTACGATCTGGATTTCGAGGAAACGCCTTGGAGGGAGGCGACCAGACTGACATTTCTCTGTGTAAAAATACAGAAAATGTCATTCTGGATCCCAGCAAGTCACTGAGTGACTGAATATTTTGTCCTTTTTTTATATATATTTTTAGACAATTACTTAACATCCAAATAAAGCACAAACACAAAAGACACAAAGACAATTTAAATACTCCATATTAAAACCAACTATTATAATTGACTTTTATGGTTTTCAGATAAGTACTTACTAAATAATATTCTCGTCGTGACATTCCCATATTTGTGCACAGATTCATATTTTATACCAGTTTCTTTTTCATCCAGAACTGCAGTGGTCTCAGTCCCACAATAATATGAGCCACCATCATTTTCTGCGATATTAGTGATTCGCAGGTCGTAGCAGTTAGACTTGAAATTTTCACAAACTGATATCCAGGCAGTAGATTCATGAAAGTAGAAGGTTTGTAGACTCCTTTATTCTTAGTTGACAGAACCAGTGTGGGCTGGTTTGAGTGAGAACAGTTGCGGTACCACACTGTGTAAACTCCGACAGGACATTTGCAGTCACAGTGCAAAGTGGTGTTGTCTCCAGGTTTAAGCATCACATCCACGATTGACCCAGAGACCCTCAGACCAACTGCACTCACTCCTGAGGGACATTTGTAGGTAGTTAAAGCAGTTAAAACACATACATTTAAATGTAAACTTACCACAAATCACAAACAGAAGACACACACGTCCCTCCATTAGCCTCAGAGTCTGATACAGCCACATTGCTCTCACTTGTTTTTTTGTAATAAGTGGTAAGGTTAAATGTGATTGGCTGAACTTGTAGTGTAGCGGTTTCTACTCAACATTTTTTCTAGAACTTGCAAAATAAAGGGAAACTTTACCATTAAAGGCGCTATACTAGATTCGTTGGACCTTAACAGAAAAACTTAATTTCAAACTTTTACACCAATAAATACATCTTGCTCACTTACTGAGCAGAAACTCTCTTCCTAAATTTTATAGACAAATGTTTTTTATTATACCTAGACAGACAGGACTGCTAACTTTTATATATATTTTTATGTACATGCTTATGTGCATTGTATTATAGCATAAACATGTGAAAGCAATTTTATTTTATTTAGATTTTTCTTTTGTTTTATTTTATTCTCCTTCAAGTAAGCAATTTTACGTTCTGTCGTTGTGTTGACTTTAATTTTGTAATTTTTTTGCCAGGAATTTACGGTAATTTATTTGCATGACACATGAAACAAAAGACCTCAGTCATCTACCGTTTAGAACAGTCTAACTTCACTCACCTTACATTAAAACTGTTTTTTTGCTTCGCTCATTATCTCTGCAAAATTTTACAAGGTTATTCAGTCTGTCATATTTTTCTATTTTCTTCCCTCGTAAGTAGGCAGGTTTGTTTTCATACGATATAGAACCTTGTCTCTGATTGGCTGATTCATTTGTAAATTACACCCACTTAAACTGGAGAGAGGAACATGGTGGCCTGACAATATATGACAATATTGTTTTGATTTTCCAGGAAATGACTTGTAACATACTTAAGATCTTCAGTGTGTTCTATGAGGAGATCTCTGGGTGACAGGTGGCACAAGAGTACTGTAGCAAGAAGATTATGGGTTCAACTCTTGGGGAACAAGGACACTTTCTATATAGAGTTTGGTTTTATTTTTCTCTTTCCAAAACCACTAAAAACATACATGATTATATGGTCTTCCCACTAAGACATGTACAATAACTACCTTCTTTTCTCCTCCATGACTAACCTGAAAATGAGATTTCAATCACTTCCCTGGTGAAATAAACGTCAGTAATTACCTAAACTTATACTTTGTTTTCAACAGGAGGACTCTTCATGTGTCGTCTAAAATAAATGATTGAAAGGGCAACTGTCATTATTTTGAGAGGGTGATGTGTGTCTATATGCAATACCATTTGCAAATCAGATCGCAAAAGTTTCCATTCTGTCAATCAACCACAGACACTCTTTTTACACCTGAAAAACATTAGCAAATATGACTTAAACTATTCTTGTTAAACTCGCCATGTAAACTTAGCATATTTATCTTTTTATTGTCTTCAAGATTTAGATTGATTATATTATTACTTGTCACACTAAGCCCACAGACACTGTTATTTTTTCATATCTTAATTCTTTATTATTTTTAACTGAATGTAAAAAAAATATTGTAGATTAAAACTGCTGAAGAGTCCGGGGAAAGGGCTTTGAGGTCAGGACTTCAGACTAAGCATTTGCCTAACTTTTTCAGATAGGTACATCATTTTATTTTTTTGTGACCCCTGTGTGTGCACTGACAACTTATTTTGGCACTCACACATATGCTTCCACACGTGGCTCATGCCACCACATAAATAGACAATATAAGGCAAGTGTTGCCATGACTGTGACTATTCATTAGGTGCACTAACCTTATTGTCAGTAGTTGCATTGACTGATTAAATCTGTCGTTTTATGTTGTTCTGCTAAACTACGTGACCATCTTTGTGAAACTGGACAGAAACTGGTCACTTCTGAGTGATTCAGAAAGAGCTCACTCGACTTTTGTTTATGATCTATTAAAATGCCATTCAAAAGAAAATCCTTGTACCCCATCACAGGGTTTGAAAACTGTAGATTGTGGTACTTTTGTTTCTGTTACTGATACACATACATATACAATTCCAGGTTATCTGCACACTAGAAAGATATTGTATACTCATTCACCCCATAGCAGAAGACAGTTTGCATTACATACAGCAACATACAACAGGTATAAACAAATTAAGAAATTAGACAGATGTCTCTTTGCTTCACTTCACATTTTAACTTTGACCAACAATGTGCTTACTTCTGTTGCTTTTTTATGGTGGTTTCCTATGTACCTTTTGTTTTGTTTTGATTTGTCTTGTCTTCATAGACATCTACATAATCTTTAACAGAAACCCTACAGCTAAACCTTACAAGTCCTTTGTTGTCTTTCCAAGTGTTCCTAGACAGAGGCATGGAAAGAAAATCATAAATGCATTTTTTCAAGCAGCTCGTAAACATCCCAAATTTAGCTTCTCATCTCTTTTATGCTCTGTTGAAGCAGGATATAGCGTCTTAATTAACTTGTTTACTACATGCAGTAAATGAACAAAATATGCTAAATACGTTTTCCCAAGTCAGACAATATTAATTTTGAGTCAAAAAATAGTTTATAGTGAACACATACTGGAGACATGACAAACATACATCTAAATAAATGCACCTGACTTATCCACACTATCAGGCAAGAGGCAACTTTAGCTGGTGATTTGCTTTGCCTCAGATGTTATCCTGTGAGGTTTTTCAGCAAACAATGAGAGGTCTGACAGGGCTCGCCACAACAGTTTCCATACACTTGTCAAATGTCAAAATGCCCGGTCAACCACAGCAAGACCACATACCTACATATGCGCGCGTGTGAGATGTGTGACTTTCTTCTTCTGGCTACTTGCATCTAAGCAGGAAACTGCAAAGGGAGAAAGCTACAGTTACTAATAATAATACCCGGTGAACTATAACCAGCACAAATCCAATGTACTTCTGGTAGTAGGCACTGTTAAATGTACACTTGTTTTTTTCGATTCTTGTGTTTCTTACTTTTACATCATTATTCTCTAACTTATGCTGCGAGCCTAAACCGATAAACCTGTGTCAGCTATTGCTATTATGTTTGACAGGTTAAAGATAGAAACACCTGATCAGAAGCCATTTGATTCTGTACTTATTTTATTTTTACAGAATAGTATTGTACTTGTCATTTTTCTTCCTTTAGTCAAATTTGTTTAAGATTTGAATAACTAGGTTGGAGTTTCAGAGTGATATTAAATTAGGACTTCTTCACCAGTTTTTAACCCTTTTCCTCCCAAAAGTATATTAAACAAAATCAGGCTGTTCTGAACTGTCAATGAATAAAGGTGTAATTTAACATACACAGCAAGGTGAATGAAATGAAATAAATTAATTTTGGTGGCCGAGCAAACAATAAATGTATTTTATAGTTTCTGTTGCATAAGAGAGTGGTTAGGATTTTTACACAGCAAACCCTAAATCAAATTAACTAACACAAAAAAAAAACTTTTACAATTTTCTATCAAGCTTGTTTATAGTTGGTATTTCACGAAAGAAATACAATGTCTGGCTCACTCCAGTTACTACGGTGGCCCTAAGGCAAAAACAAACGCATATTCGAAAACACAACGCAAAAGTGAAAACACGAATGCAAATCAAAACACAAACGCAAATTCAAGAACACAAACAAAAAAACACAAACGCAAAAAAAACAAAACGCAAAATCAAAACACAAACCAAAGTAAAAACAAACCAAAATAAAACACAAACGCAAAAGTGAAAACACAAACGCAAAAAAAACACAAACGCAAAAAAAACAAACGCAAACAAAAACACAAACGCAAATAAGAACACAAACGCAAAAAAAAAAAAACAAAGTGTACAAATTTCATTGAAGAACACTTTGGAAATTATGCTTTGCGCATCCAGTGCATATTATTTAATAGTCACATCTCAGCAATATAAGGACCACTATCAATAATAATCTGAAATCAGCTCAGCCACATGATATCCTCTGAGGGCCGAATTAGCCCCGGCCTGAGTTTGACACCCTTGTCTAACCTTCAGCTGTCCAATCTGGACGTCCAAAATTGCTTTGTGTTTTGACTTTTGCAGTTTGTGTTTCACTTTTGCTTTGTGTTTTGACTTTGCGTTGTGTTTTGACTTTTGCTTTGTTTTTGAATTGCGTTTGTGTTTTCACTTTTGCGTTTGTTTTTACTTTTGCGATTGTGTTTGCCCTTCAGGGCCACCGTATGTTTCTCTTTGCTGCTGGAAAAGAAGTAGCCTACTTAAGCTGCAAAAATGAATGCATGTAGATTTAAACATGTGCTTGATTTTGGAGATTGGGGAAGTACAGCTGCTAGATTTATTTTTGCAGCAAGAAATATAGGTACCCCAGTTTTATCAACTTTATGTGACATTGGTGCATATTTCTTGAACCTCTGACACCACTATTAATGGTGGTTTTACTTAAAAATGTAAGTTCAATTCTGCCTCAAAGTTTGTACTTAAGTGAAATTATGTCAGTGGTCTGTCATGTGCAACTTTATGGTAGGATCAGTCATGAAGGTAATAACTTATAATGTAAACGTATAAATTGCAAATCGCAAACTTTTAGCTTGTTAACTTTTTAAAGGGGCCCTATTGTGTTTTTTTGTATATTAGTAAGAAACTAAACATGCAGATCAGTAATTTACATTTTGTTTATTGTAAAACACAAAGTTGATCTAAAACAGCTTAAAAATAGAAACAGCTCTTTTGACTTCCTGTTCAAAACTGCAGAACTGATAAGCCTCTTCATTTTAAAATGTAACTGTGAGAAGCAAAAGATTTGAAATAACTAATTATTATTGTTGGAAAGTGTCTTTGGGACAGTTTTGAACCACACATGCTTCACTTTGAGTTTTTAATATAGCAAGTAAATACAAAGTAATTTGTGGAACATTTGACACTAGCTAGCAAGATTAAATACAGATCCATATAGAGTAAGGGAAGAGAGGGTATAACAGGTTATGAAAAGTGATTGTAGGTTGAGAGGATGTTGCCTATCAGACTGGAAACTGAAAAAATGCCATGATTACCCTTTTTGACAAAAATCATAACTACATATAACTCCAGTCACAAGGGAGCAGTATCGGCACAATTAATATTAACTGTAATAATTCTTATCAAGACCTAGCGTTAAAGGTCAAAACAAAACTGTAGAATTATTATAAAGCAGATAAATATGAAAAAGAAAAAATCTAATACAAAATTGGTCACATTAACAGACTGATGTTTTTCTATCTGTACTGACTACACATTATGTAAGTTTTTCCATCTTGAGCTGATGTTTACATCTCAATGACAGATACAAGGTCAGTGCTTCGTGCTGGCATTGTACTTAGTAACTTCACTTTACCCCTTGTCCCGCCTTCTCCTCTGCCTCCACTAGATGGCGATGTGGCTTCTTCTAAATCCTGCCTGTTTACTGAATCACGTAAAAGCTTCATTGGTGATGTCATTTAAAGCCCTATAGCAAGTGTTGTGTATTAATTATATTTGTATGTCAAGAATACAGCGCACTCTCAGTTGTATACTCGCTGCATTTAGGTGTTTGATAGAGTTATGGCAAAATAAGTCATGCTTGATTACTGCTTCCACTTTGTCACTGTCTATTATCTTTCTCATCTCCTCTCTGCTCCATAAATTTCATTCGGCACGGTTCCACTGCACCAGCATTATAACAACACACATAAGAATCCGAGCTGTTATTCTTAGCTGCTTGAACTGTTCAACAATGATTACATTAGCGGAAATGACACAGGTATTTAAGGATGGGATGGATCAAATGCAGAGGACAAATGATCAGTGTTTGTTGAATGAATGCAGTACTATCTTAACTAGATTATTGTAGCATTAGTGAATACCTTTTAGTTAGGCTAATCTTGGTGTTTAATAGTCATGGTTTTGAATCTCTGCAGCTCACTTATATAAACTAAGTCACTTATAATGAAACTAAGAACTTAATAACTATGGACAAAAAAATGAAATTAGGATAAAACGGACAGTTCTGGGATTGGGAACAACTATTGTGTCTTGGGAAGAAACTTGGCTTTATTCTTGCCCTATAGATGTGCTGTGGTGTTGTTGATGAGGGTGAAAAGGTCAGCTTCAGGGCACACGTCGTTACAACATGACGTTAACTCTTGATCTTCAGTGAGGCAAAAAAATAATTAAAAAATATTAAATTCCCTACACTTATTAACACAGTCACCCAAGTGTCTAAAAGCAACCAAAAAAAAAAGTTTTTTGCAGCGTGCAAGCTTCAATTCAGGTTGGTTCTGAAAGTGTTAAAATGACTTCAAATGTTTGCGACGAAAAATAGAGCTCAACAGTGGTAGTATTGTGTTCCATTATAAACTCCCAGATTTAAAAAATTATAATATTTTAGGCTAGCCAACTACGTGCCACTCATCCATAACGCGGTAGTTGTCAATCTAAAAAGCACATTTATAACTTAAAATTTGGTAAAACTTCTTAATAACTTCATAGTTTATAAAGTTGCAGCAAGAGATTTTGAACAAAAATGTAGGTTTTATGCTTATGACTCACCACATAGAGGATTAGCTCCAAGGACTTATTCAAACTTACTTTTTGTTTTTAATCCCTATGGTTATATATAATGGGAGTCTGTACTTCCTAAGCCAGTGGGAGGTCACTGAGCTCCATAGGAAACTCAAAATGTATTAGGTTTGTTAACAAAACAGAACTAATGTAAAACGTTGAACATGTAATAATTCTAAGGCAGAAATTGTGCCTGGCCTGTATGTTCACATTCATGGAGTAGAACTTTAAGAAAAAAAGTGTAATTAAGCATGACTTAGAGCTTCATCTATGGCTGCAAGTTCCGTGACATGTCTGAGAAAATAGGAAAGTGTTTTCTGAGGCTTAGAGCTGCAAGAACAGTATCTCACAGACAAATCCAGTTGGGTTTCTGACAAGGAAGCAGTGTTAGAACAAGAAGATTAAAACTCAAAAAGTCATTTCTGTATATTGTGTGCCCTTTACATGTAGGCTTTTCACAAAATGCTGTTATTTTTATTGAAGTGTAGTCGCAAACTCCGCAGAATTTAAACAGCATTTAGTGAATCTTTGAGCTTCATTAAAAACAGTGATGACTCTCAAAAACCGCACATAAATGTAAGGAACGGTCTTGATATTGTGCATAGTTGTACTGAGTGATGCAATCCCTATTCAGCTGCTGTGAAGGGGGAAAATCTGCCTTTCAGAAACTTGAATCATCCCGTTCTCCTTGATGCCTTCCCAGGTGCTGACGGTGAAAGATGGGCCGAGAAAAGAAAAGGCTTACAATACAATACAATTGACATAACAAGCAGCAGCCTCGGAAATGGCTTGACGCGTGAATCGTGGCCTCTGCTGAGAAAAACATTGCAGCATAAATGCATCGTTAAGCTTCATTAAAGCCCGGCTAATTTCCGCATTCATAGCAGCATCGGCCACCATTGCAAAACAGCAGTCATGTCATCTGGCTCTTTACATCTATTCTCTACTCAACGGACCAAGCTGTGGAAATTCATGTAGCAACACAATAGATTAGAAACACATCATGTTTACATCCGCAAGATTCTCAGAGGGACGGTTGAGTTGTCTCATGAGACTGTGCACTAGAAAGTCATGAAGTTTGACATAATATACCACATCAGAAATTAGCTTGAAATCAAAATATAACCTTAACTGAAGGACAAAACTATTTAAATGGCTGACACACTGTAATGACAAGTGACATAACATACAAAATCAACGCTGGGTGAGCTCTGAAAGTCTTTGAAATCCATGGTTTGAAATTGGGCTGATAATTGGTGCCAAAAAGTTTGTGGAGAAAGTCACCTTCAGCTTTTCTATCTTTCAGTTCAGATTAGAGGCTTCTCTTACTTTCCCTTTTTATTTATCTTACAATGACATTCCAGCAACCAAGGTCTTTAACAATATAGCTTTTCAGGACTAAAAATGCCTTTTACTATGCGCAGTTTAGAAAGAGCCCCTTTGTCCTTGTAAGATTCAAGCGATTTGAATAGGCACCGCTCTGAACGCTCTGCATCTGGAGGTTGTTCCATGGATGAATTCTGCCGCTCACAAAAGCCAGCAGAATACGGTTTGATTTGAGGCACCTGAGGTCATTCATAAGTGGAAAACTGCCAGTGCAATTTGTATATTCTTTGGCCATGAGTTTCCGAGTAACTGAAACAATGTTAAGAATTTGCTGTAATTTGTTGTAATCATGATAGCAAGAACAATGAGAGAAATGCTGTTGGTTCTTAAAGGCTTTTATGACCCTTATTTAGTGGTTTTGTATTTTTTGTCCCATTTTGTCCATTCATTCTTGCTTAACTTGACAATAACTTAGAATTTAATTAGATTTTTTTTTTTTGTCAAGCTCTAAAGAATTATAGAAGCCATGTATAGTTTGTAAAAAAAATAAAATAAATAAATAAAATAAAATAAAACAACAACAAAAACAAAAACACAGCTTTTAATATATTTTGATGAGGAAACAACATTAAAAAATAATGTTAACATAAAAATACCTTATTTTTTAATTTTCTTTTCCAATTGTCACTTTGAATAACAGAATACTTGCATGCAGTGAGTTTTTGTGGGGCGTTTTAATCTAAGGATTCAAAGAAAGTATTGAAAGGATGAGGAAAATGAAATGCCTTAAACTCTGAGCTGTAGGAAAAAGGCACAAGCCACCCCTCTCACCACGCTGTCCCATCAAGGTCAATTTGTAACCGTTTTTCATTCTCTTCCAAGAGCATTCACCACCTCATCTCAGAAATGCACATTTTATCAACAGGGAACCAACTCGCCAGGAAGACCCACTCACTATTTTTGTCCTGTAAGATTTTGTTAAGAAGGGGTAGAAAAGCTTACTGCAGGGAGTACGTCATCAGCAAGCAACAGACGCACAAGTCAAATTGGCCAAAAAATCGTTCTCTGGGGTGATTTCCACTCAACTCCTTTCATGCAAAGGCCCACACAAACACACAATGGCTAACACAATGATGGGCTGTGTTAGCAGGCACCCAGGAGTCCGCCCACATGCGAACAGTCCTTAGCACCACAGCTCGCTCTCACGGCATGCCAGAGCTGGGGTCAGGAGTGCGGAGAGAGTGCCAACAAGATAGAACAGGCATGACGATGAGACCGGACCAAGCAGCCATGTCTATGAAATATTCATTCTATTTGGGAAACTGTTGGGAAGAAAAGTTCACAGAATTTTAGTTCATGACAGAATAGCTTGTCCCTCTGCTGATGTCACTTTCAATCTACTTACAAAAGTATCTTTTTTTTTAATTATTACATGAGGTAACCAACCTCATGTAGCAGCAAAACTTTCCCCAACCTGTCATTTTTTGCCAAATTATAATGTCTTGAATATAGATATTAGATAAATGCATGTATAAAGCTTTTCCAAAGCTGATAGAAAATGTGCTGTTGTGTGTTGCCACTCACCCAGCAGGCAATGGGGCTTAGGAGCACACAGTTCTATATGTTGTCTAGCACTGCCATTTTTGTTAGCACAGTCTTTTCTCCTCTGCCACACTACATGCTTTTTAGCCACCTTAAATAATATACAGAACTATTTTTTTTTAGTCTTTTAAACAATTCTTCAAAATATCTAGCCTACCTACATTTGGAGATTTGCTGATTGTCATTTACAGTAACATCCACTTTTGCACTCATTAGCCTATTGATATAACATTCAACGATCACCTGCAGTCTCAGGACCTGTGATCTCGTACCTGTAGTTTCAGGATCTGCACCTTCAGAATGTGCAGTTTCAGCACCTCCACTGGGAACCACTGACTCAGTCTGGTTTTGGACACACATTGATTATGTTATAAACAGCTGATTTTGCTTTACAGTAGTTTGCAGAAAAATACGTTTAGTTATAGTAAATTTATCTTTAACTAAACATAACCCATATTTTTGCTTAAATCTCCTTGGTGGACCCCCAGACTGTTCAAGTCTTTTCTGTAACAAGCTGCTAACATCGAAAAGTAATTTAAGAAGAACCATGACAAAAACAAATAATACAATTGGATATACAGTGGAGGTGATGAGAGCTGTGTATCTTTGGAAACGTGGCACTGAATGGACAGGGACAATTTCTGCTTGGCACCCCTGAAGGCTAGGGCACAACAACTGATTTTACCTTATGCTTATAACACACAGTTTTGATTTATGCTAAATATTTTTCTTGTCAGTGAAATACTAGGAGTTATGTTTCATTTAATTCACACGCATTAGTTAAAAATAGTTTACACACCAACACTTTTTTAGGCTGTGTATTTCTTTTCTTGAACTGAAAACATATTTCCCTTTGTATTATTATTATGCATTAAAACATAGAGCCTATATTGAAGACTTTTGCAATCTCAACTAAAAACTAAAACTAAAAGTACTAAAATTGGTGAAATACGGCAGTTCAATTGAGGCTAAAGGTAGCTGTTAACTTTCAAACTCATATTTGATATAACAAAGTGGAACAGAACACTAGAGATATAGTCAGCTTCTTTTATCGTGGTTACTCAAACTTTGAATGAAACAAAATACATCTCCACATTAGTTTTGGATCTAGTAGTGTAGGAATTGATGATCTGTTGGACTTGAGTGTTCCTGTAATGCCCCAAACACTGTTCCAAGCAGACACAGTTGCAACTTTGTTTATGAAAATGAGACATTCCAGTTTCTTGTTTGCTCCCTCCCACCAACCTCACATCTCTTTGTCTCAGTGCCGCGGTCTAAGCAGCCGTCGCTATTTCCACCCATTAGCCTCATTAATCTTTTTAATCAGCCCAGCGCTCACACTTGTTAGCATCAGAGCTAGCCGCACACTGACCCGACGGGGATTAACATTCAGCAAGGTTAGCCACGATGTCAGCCGCAAGCCGCGCAACCTGAAGCCATTAGCAGCCAATAGGTGACTTGTTCTCAATTACCGGCCAATAGAAGATAATCGCACTAAGTGACATTTCAGAAAGTGTCTCGGAATCGGAGCGGGGACGTAGATGTGGATATGCTTGCATGCAGAAACACACAACAAAGGGGACAATTGGAGAAAGTTCAGTGAAGCGAAATAGACAAGGAAGAACAAGTGAAATGAAGGAGAGAAGAAGTGCTTTTCTTTGCACATTCTAATCTGTTGTGATTGTAGCTGTAGTCGGGCCTGTGTGTGGCCAGATGGTTCACACCCCCACACCCCCCATGCACACAGCAAAACCCCAAATCTGACTGACTGTCCCGCAGGAGACTGGTGTCAAATGACTCAATTTCACTCATTTCTCTGCACATTTACATTGGGTAGCTAGAGAAAACACACTCGACAAACTTGAAATTGACTAGAGGCAGGCACTGTGTTGATCAAGAATCTTATCAAGCAGACTGGCTCTCAGTTTATTATTATTTATGTAGTATAAATTGAGCTCACACAGTCATAGATACTAATCTGTGTCTTCAACGACCCTGTCAGCTATTCTTTGTTCAAGTCCGAATGAAAAGAAGAACACGACTGACAAATCGATAATAGCACTGCTCTTGATTTACCGGGAGTGTAATCAAGGACTGACAGTATTGAGACAGAGTTGCTTTTGGTTTATTACAGAAATAAAGTTGAAATGTTAAACTGTCTTGTAACAAACTTTAAACGTTTTAAAAAAGGTTTAAAGGACAGATGTAAAATCAACTTTTCTTATTTATACCACTGGTCACTAGGGATGGGACGAGACAAGCCACGAGATTGGGTCCATGAGATCGAGACGAGACAAGATTTTTTGATAATTTGCATTAATTGTTTCAATTTAGAATTTAAAGAAGGCAAATTACAACATTTGATTTGTATTATTTATTATTGTTAGTTTATATTCTTTTAGTTTAGCTTTACCTTTCATTATGTGTATCATCTTGGATTTTTATTATTTGAACGATATGAGTTTTGACTGAAATTAGAAATTTCCTACAGCTGCTCAAAGTTACAAAACTTAATTTAATGACCATGGAAAAATCTCACGAGACAGTTCAGTACGTGTGCGCACAGTATCGTGACAATTTGATCTCGCGAGATCTCGCGGCACGAGATCTCGTCCCATCCCTACCGGTCACCCATCATTAGTTTACTCAAGCAGGTTGCATTAAGATTGATTCATACATGTTTGAGTCATTTTGTAATGCCCTCTGCAGCTGATGGGTGCATGCTCAGAAAATTATTTTTATTTACAGACCTATCACTTGTTGTATAAAATTACAGTTTTTTTTTTTTGTTGTTATTTTTTTTTTCTCCTAAATACATAAAAGGAACTCTTATTTTATTATCCACGTCTTTCCTTGGGTAATTAATTATTCAATAGTGCAAAAAGCTGAACACATTTGACCTGAAGTGGCCCCTGGCTAAAGGGTATTTTATTAGGAAAGGGAAAATGAAAAGAGGGAAATGGAGTTTAAGGCAGAAAAGAGGAAAACAACAGAGCAGTAGTTTGTTATATCTCCTTGAGTGAGTGCGTGCGTGCATGTGTGTGTGTGCGCGCGTGCGTGTGTGTGGTTAGAGCACGCCTGCTTGGACCCACTGGCAAAAGGGTTTGTGTTCAATCACACTTTCCTCTGAGACGGAAATTAGAGTGTTCTCTTTGGAGCCTTGTGGCACATGCATTTACACGCTGGACCTCTCTCTCCTTCTATACCCCCCCACCCCCTCTCTCTCTCTTTTTCTCTCTGCCCTCAGCATCAGGACCCCCATGCATCTCCACACAGTGCACTTGTCTTTCTCTGAATGAGCACAGAAACGGCTGCGTGGCTGTCTGACTGGCTGGATGGCTAGTTGGATGCTCAGGGGCAAGTCTGACATGAATCCTGTCTGAGGCCTATGTTTTTGCACTGGGATAATTCAATTATAGAAGCAGAATGAGCTTGTGCACTGCCACACACAAGTGAGGAGTAGTGCCAAAAACCCCAGGCACTGGTTAAAGAACAGGAAGGAATATATTACATTATGTTACCTATCTGTGCTCTTCAGCACAGACAAGGCGGGACACAGAAATGCTCAAGATTAATTTCCTAAACTGGATAAACTTGTCTGTAATACTCAAACTGTTTACCACAGTTGTTGAGCTGCATTAACACCAGAAATGGGTATAGCATTCAAATGTGCATGTGCCGTCAAAGATTTACCATCAAAGCCAGAATTGGTGAGACTTATTCGTTCATTTGTCTCCTGTAGATGAGACTGCTCTAACAGCCTGCTTACTGAACTGTCCAAAAAAAAGCTATAAAACAGCTGCAATACATTCAGAACACTACTGCTCATGTCCGGACTAGAACTAAGAAGTAGAATCACACTCAGAAGAGGTACTGAAAACAGCACTGTTTGTGTTTAAGTCTCTACATGGCCTAACTTCAAAGTTAGTGCCTTATTATGAACATCTCGAACTCTGAGGACCTCAGGTACTGGCTCCACTCCAGTCAGGACTAAATGGACCGGCCTTGTGCTAGTACCAGTGTCAGGACTAAATATGAACTGGCCTCCTGCTGCTAGTACCAGAGTCAGAACTTAATATTGACCGGCCTAGTCCTAGTACCAGAGTCAGGACTAAATATGAACTGGCCTCGTGCTAGTTCCAGAGTCAGGATTAAATATGGACCAGTATTTCAGTTTAAGTAGCTAAGATCTGGAGCTGTCTACCTAAAGCTGTAAGACAGGCCTCGGACAATGTTCAAATCTAGACTCACAAAAATTGTTTGAGCATATGAGTGACAAAGTTTTACCTGCACTCTTGTTTACATTCTTGTAACATTCATGATAATTATTTATATTTTAAATTTTGATGCATCTTTACCTGTTTTGTAAAGCAGCAACATGTTGTTGCCTCTGTTTCCAAGTAATGCAAACTGCAACCTTAAGGTTTGTTAGATTTGTACAAAGTTATTGAATAAGAACAAATAAAGCTGTCATCATCATCATCATCATTTTTGATGATTGTAAATTGCCTCAGGTCATGTTCATTGAAGACGCACACAAGCCCACCCGGCCATAGATAATATCACCCAGCCCATCACTAAGCTTCCCTTGTGCTTTCCTTGCCCTCCTTCTACTCCACTGCCCCTCTAATGTCATTCTTGACATGACACCAATGTGTTTTTTTCTCTCTTCACCATATAGCATACATGTGGATGAACATCATGTCCTCTTAACTAGGGCAGACTGAAGACTAGTGCCTGTGGTGTGTGCGTGTGGACATGTTTTGTTCCTGGAGTATTTAAAAGGCTGCACTATTGTTGGAAGAAGAAGGGTAGAGCTGGCGCCTCTGAAAGAAAAAATCACTCAGGAAGCATTTGTTCCTGGGGTAGATGAGTAAGAAGGAGATGGCTTGTTTTTTGAAGCACACATCAGAACAAGGAACAAGAAAATGCATGCTGGCCCTTACACTCCACCTCCCCAGGCAAGAGGAGGGGGAGATCTGTTGATGGAGAGGCCTGAAGTAGTGGATGATTCTAAGGAGCTCCTATTTTAAAGAAAGGCAAAGAGCTTAGGCTGCAGATGTAAACTACACAGGAGGCATCAAATATAGATGAACGAAAAGCCCTCCTTCCTGATCCGAATGGCGAGGATCGAGCACACGCAGAGACAACAGAAGTGGTAATGGCTGATGATAGAGGCTATTTATCCAGTGGCTGAGTGCTTCTGCTGGTCCCCTGAAGGAGCTCTCCCTCTGCCTCCAGCACCACTGTAGAGGAAGGACAGACCAGCACGCAAAGAGACACCCACACGCACGGTTCACAAGTTCAACAGGATCTACTTAACATGAGCAGGATCTCATATGGCACACTATGCAAGGGCACACACATGGCACTGCACATTTAATATGCAGAAGGGGAAATCATGCAAGGATTAAAGAGGGTAATTAGGGCTATGTTCACTCTGATGTGAAGATTGTTTTTGTGTATTTGTCATTATAATTTATTTTTAATTTAAAAAACACAAACACTGACCTCTATAACTTGTGTATTTTTAATGGAGACCTATTGTGTTTTACTTGTATTTAGTAATAAACTAAAACATTTAGATCATTAATGTAGATTTTGCTAAATGTAAAACTCGAACTTCAACTTAAACGGCTTTTGACTTCCTGTTGAAACTGCATAACTGATAAACCCCGCCTCTTTATTTTAAAATGTTGCTATATCAAGCATCAGATTTTAGCCTTGTTTTTATTGTTGAAAGGTGTATGAACTTTCATGTTGTACTTGGAATTCAAAAGTTTTTTTTACAAAGCAAACAGAGTGAGAATATGTGATTCATTTGCATGAATCAATGCAAATACAACTTTGAGTAACAGTGAGAAAAGACTCATGTGACATTATTAAAAACTCATAGGATTTTACATTATAGGTGACCTTTTAAAAAGATCATAGACAATGAGACCTGAGTCTTTCTGGAGGTGAAGGTCAACATGATTCAACAGAAATAGAAAGTTAATATCATGCTTCGCGGCATTCTTAACAAAGTTAGTATATGCCTATGCCATAATGTGAAAAAACATTGCAGGAAAAGGTGTTCTATGGAAACATACAGAAGGAGGCCCTGCAAAAAAAAAACTTTTAATAATAATAATATTAAATGCATAACATAGAATTATTATTATTTTTTTTTTGTTAAAGCACATTGTATTAATAAACAAAATAATAATCAAAAACACTCAAAAAGATACCTAGTGAGCCATTACATAAATGAAAAGCAGCTTGGCATTTGCTTGAGGCATAAGGCTTTTATTTCTCACCAAAGCATTGTACATCTATACATACTTTCTAGCAATTATCAAAAACAAATGTTTTATTGCTGAAAAATCCCTTCAAAAACAGCATTGTTGCTGTGAATGGACTTACCTCTCCACAGATCTGACATGTTAATTGGCCTGGTGGTATTGTCTGCGTATCTTCATGGATATTGAATGCCAAACTCTCCATGGAGACAGTGTTGTTCCTATTAGGTCTAAGATATATATAACTAAATATTGTTGTCAGTCTGTATGTGAACTTTCCAGGCCAGTGCATTGGAGACGTGTGGCTCTCTTCTGATGTTGCCTGTAAGTGACAGGGTGATGTAAGACTAATAATGAGAAGGGGAGACAGGCAAGGCCGTAAAAAGACATTGACAAAGATAGAAAAACGAGAGCTGTCTGGATGCAGACAGAAACTAATTCAAAGCCTCTAACTACTCCCAGTGGAATCATATTGTTAGCTCTCTTCGCTCTCACCACAAGAGCTACAGCTCAGTAAATGGGAGTGTTCCTGAAGGCTGTTTCTTGTTGTGCAGGGCAGACACTATGTAGATGGAATCCATGAGCAGATTTGTTGACAAAGCTTTAGGGACAGCCAGCAGTGGAGCATCATGGGAAATCCTGGTGTAACTTCCTCGACTGTTCTTCTCACCCACACACACACATTTGACAAGGGCAAATGGAAGGCGTTTTTGAATAAACATAAGGTACATGAAAAGTATTTGCTGAAGTTTGCTAACTTTATAGTTTAGCTTAAAATCATACATTTGAACTGTTGACCTAAAGTCTGTCATTCAGAATTACACGGATTTTCAAAGTGAGAAGAATAAAACCAGTCCAACTTTGTTTTGTTTTTTTTCTTTGTCCATAAAAACGTAATCATCAAGAGCATATGGTGCTGCCTCACAGCAAATCCTTGTGTTTGCTCTGGGTTTCTTGTGGCATAACATTGTGACAAAAATAACTTCATCATTCAACGCTAACTAGGCTGGGCGATTAATTGCATTTGCGATTATATCGCGATATGACAAGACGCGATTATGTAATCGCAGAGACATGCGATTATTGCCCACGTGCGTTTTGTTTTGGAAGTAATTGAAGCGCCGCGTGTGAGTGCGGCCGTGTGACTGCAGCGCCTCCGGTCTGCAGCTTCATGTTACGCTCCACCGACACCTCCGTGTGCTTGTGCTTCACTTTTCTCTCTGTAATTCGTGTGCTCATGAGATCAACGACATGTAATGACAATACCAGGCTCATACGAGTCCGCGCTGGAACATGAAGTAGTCCGCGGTGACGCGCTGCCAGACGAAGGATAAACTATTTAATTCCAAACACGGAGCATTCCGGTTCTCTGCGTGGACAGGGACAGGTAATCGTCCCGCCTTCTGTCCTGTCTGTGGAGCGGGGATGAGTGAGCGAGTAGTTGAGACGGAGAGGGGAGAAGGAGAAGCAGAAGCAGCAGCAGCAGCAGCGAGAGCCGTGTGCGTAAAGTTAAAGGGAACACACTTAGTTTGGACATGAAAGCCCATTTTACACTGAGTAGCTCTGGAATGAAATATAAGTTACAGATATCACGTATTTGAACTTAAATAAAAATAAACAGTGAATGAATTTGCACAAGTTCAGTATAACTGGTTCATGTCTGTAAAAAGCAGAGCTGGTTAGGCTATAGCCTATATAGTTTTATCCACCTTCATAATTAAATGAGTTAATTAATCTTGTTGATCTAATCAGTGTTGGGGGAAATGCATTGAAAAAGTAATTAGCTAAACTATAGTTATTGCCTCAATAGTTTTGCCCCAACTTAGTTTGAATTACTTTGTGTGCATTATTGCAAACGTCAATCAAAAATGGATTTAAAATTGTATCATTGGCATTTAAACAAAGGCAAACAACAAAGAGTTGCTTAGATTTAAATTCAGTAATAAAATCAATATTAAAATGATTCTGAATCTGTGCACTGTTCCAGCTGCAGATCTGTGTCTCTGTTGTTTTATTTCAGACAATAAATCACTTTTGTAGATTTATTTTTTACTTAAAAGTGAATAAGAGTATTTTGTTAGTAACTGTAATTTAATCACAAGTCTTTTCACAGTAACTAAGTTACACTACTAGTTACTCAAACATGTAATTACAGTAACTAAGTTACACCCAACACTGGATCTAATTTAGCCAAAAATCATTTCACAAGTACATTTCTAGCAAATGTTAAAATTCCTATAATAAACTGTTGATTTTGTGTTACTTTTGCTCTTGTCTTTATGCTGTGGGAGAAAATCGCAATCGCAATATTTCCTGGAAAAATCGCAATTAGGATTTTTGGCTAAATCGCCCAGCCCAAACGCTAACTCATAAACATACTTTACATTTTCAGTCTTTTCTGTGATTTTAGGTTCTTGATTCAGACTTAATGTTTCGGGCAGCCTCTCATCCTGTCCACCTGAAGAGACCTGATTACAGAACAACTTTTTGTTGAATATTGATCAGTTTTGGCTCGCCAAGCTAAGATGATATGAATCCTTTAAATTAAAAGTCTGTTTTGGCAGAAAGTTGCAGCCTTGGCACATTTTAGAGCTCACAAACAGACTTGCTGGGCCCAGCTGGAAAACAGACCCAAGAAATGCTATGTTATGAATACCCTCAGACGGGAAAGAAACCTGATTTCAGTCTTGGTGATCATTTTATGTTATCATTATTCTTTTAATATACTGTATATATATTTTATACAATTTTGTCTATAATATGGTTTGTTTTTGACCGAGATGTAATGTGAGTTTAGCATATATATATATATATATATATAATATATATATATATATTATATATATATATATATTATATATATATATATATATATATATATATATATATATATATATATATATATATATATATAATTTTTTAATAAACTCTCATAAAGCTTTTTGGAAATACATACCTGGTCACACAATCAGTCGCACATAAATTCACTGTTGTGCAGGTGTGCAGGACATTTGACTGTACACACGTTGTCTTGCTCCTGAGAGAATGTATGCATGTGTGTTAGCTGGTGCATAACATGGTCTTGTGTTAGCACTTTGATGTGATCTGATGACTTGTGATGTGTGCTTTTGGGGCCTCTGTGGCCCCTGGGATATAAAAAACACCATGGTGTCATCATGTTTTAAATCTCTCTCTTCTGCTCTGCTAATTGGTAAGAGCCACAGGCCGTACTACAAGACAAATGCTGCACCATGGGCCCAAAGGGAGCTCCGTCTCTGCATGTGTGTGTTTGGAGGTGGGCGGCTGATTAGGTATTCTGCAGTGGATTTGCATGGGTGGATGTGAAACGTTGTCTGAATGATGATGACTTTTCTAATATGAAACGTATGCACAATCATTTTGAACCTAAGTATAAGGCTTGTCATGTTGCTGCTTGTGGCGTATTATCTGTCATAACCTTTTACCTATTATAATTTGTGATTTTTGTGCAGTTGTCTCCGTTTGTAAGCGCGTTGTGGTGCACCAAGAGCCCTCCTTGTTGTTACAGCTCAGTCTTTCTGCGAATCTGCCCCCTGTTCAACCTTTTCCAGTCAACAACTCTTGACAGCATGTTTGAGTTGGACAAGGTCAGAGTGCTCCTGTGTGGCCAAACAACTATTCATACTTTTTTAAATGTGCCCCTTGTGTGTCCTGCCTTGTCTGGCGGCAGCCATCTTGTGCCCCTGAGCCGCCAGTTTCAATGTGACAACTTCGGCGCCTGCCTGGTGCTGGGTCACACCTGAGCATGTGCACGTGCCACTGCATCTTGTCAGAAACCTGATGGCTTTACACTGGGGTTGCTTATCTCCCAAGCTGCCTCACTGCGGCAGGTTAGAAAGAGGCAGGGAAAGAGCGAGAGAGAGAGGGGGGTACTTTGAGGAGATAAAAGGTAAATGTGAAAACTTGAAAAGCAGCTATACATTACATACATCAAATGAGAGAAAATGCAAAAACCAAAAGGAAATTTTAAAAATAAATAGGAACAATTAATTAATTAAAAAATCAAGCCTATAAGATTAAGTTAAGGGGAAGGGGAAGAAGCATGCATCATTGTAACGTTGAGTTGCTATAGCTTCTTAACAATGCTTATGTTGTGGTTGAATGATAACTGTTTTACTCCAAACCATTCTGCATTAATTGTTGACACCAACACACCAACAAAGATCTTTAGCAAAGTTGTTGATAAGATGATCAAGAAAAACAAGAAAACCGCTACAAGCTTTATGTAAAAACTTTGACGACATGCACCAAACAAGACAGGAACGATCTTATCATTAAAGTGAAAAGTGACGAGATAAGAAAATATAGAAGAGACAAGCTTCTTCCACCTCACTGTATGAGGAAGAAAAAGAGATGCGGTCGAACAGCCAAGGCAGAGGTTAGAACAGGTTAGCCACTTTTGCATTTGGCCGTCAGAGATACACGGCCGATAAAGTGTGGAGATACAGTCAGGTCACAGGCCACAGATTCTAGTTAGATGCTCATTTTGCTTTATAAATCAGATAAAATGTTACTCTTTTGTGAGAAATATATAGGAAAACTTGTATTTACACAAACATGGAGGTGAGTGGCTTGCACTGAGTAGGTGAGGCAGTTAATTTACTGCAGTTACTGAGAACGTATCAAATATAGAGGACCGAATGGAACCGAAAAGTTACATTTACTAGACAGGCGCTGGATATCTGTTCTTCAATATATGGAGTTATGTTGTGTCCTTGCAGTTCACAGTGAAGTATAGAAGCCCATCTGTGCACTTTTCTTGCCTGGGCATGCATAGTCATGTCAAAACAAAGATTGCAGCTTAAAAACTAATGTTTAAAATCAACAAGCAAAGCACAACACACACACACAAAAAAAAGGTACAGTGGGTCAAAAAGTATTTGGACATGATTATGGAAGTTTATAAGGATGAGAAAGGTCTGTATTTTTCATCATATAGAAAGTAAGTCATCTTTATTATAGCACATTTCACAGTCACAGAGTCACAAAGTGCTTCACAGTGAGATGAACCCCTCCTCTCCTCACTCAGTGACGTAAGCTGAGGCGATTCGCCTAAAAATCTGGCGCCTCAACCTCTGACTATCACCAAGTGTTCCCTAACATGCATGTTATTGGTTGGTGGGGAAACTGAAGTTCCCGAAGGAAACCACCCAGGCACAGGGAGGAACATGCAAACTCCACTCAGAAAGGCCTGAGCCTGAGAGGGAATCGAACCCACAACCTTCTTGCTGTGAGGCCAGAGTGCTGTCCGCTCTGCCACCGTGCCGCCACATTTGTTAGACAGGCGCTGGATATGTGTTCTTTTATGTACACACAAGCAATTTATCTGAAAATATTTGCAGAAAATAAATATTTGGACACAATTGACCATCAAGAACTCTACCTCTCACAGGCTTGTTCATTCTCTGCTTGTACTTGTATAAATGACAGCTGTTTGAACTTATCTGCATAAAAGACATCTGACCACACCCTCAAACACTCAAGACTCAACACCATGGCCAAGACCAGAGAGCTGTCTGAGTCTCGGGGGCAAAATGGTAGACTTGCGCAAAATTGGGATGAACTACTCTACAAAACAGAAGACATACAAGATTGCTGACCATGTAAGATTTGTCTTTGTGGAGCATCAAAGATTGAGAATGATCTTAAAGGAGGAATACCCGGTCAATGGTCTGAAGAAAGCTGGGACTATAATCATTATGTCATGAATTCCTGTACCACCATAAAGATATTAGTGCTTATGCCAGCGCATTAAATGATTATTTGATGGGCGGTACATGGCCTAAACTATAATATGGACCAGTGTCAAAAGTGTATTTTTGACATGCGGTTTGTAAACTTCAAGGGACGATATTTATGTTATCACTGAACTCAAAAGGCTATCATGCAAAAATATAAAGCTTAGATATTGACCTTTACAAAAAGGTATGATAGCCCTTGTCATCTTTGGTGAGCCCCATTTGGCAAAATCTGACCTCTGGCCAATAGACTACATGTCCAGGGGTTTCATTTATGAAGCCGGCGCACGTACAGAATTGGGTCAAAAGTACGTGGGAGATTAGGTGCATGGTTTCTTGCGTCAATTTTGGAATTTATGAAAAGAAGACTTGACGTGGAATTTTGCGGGTGGGACCGCTAACTCTGGGGCTACCTTACACTCTTTCAGAGACGAAGCAGAAGGAGATCTGTGTTTAGCGGAGACATTCTAAGGAGGTTTGTGTTTAGTGCACATGAGGTACATGACTTTTGTTCTTATTTCCAACAAATATAATAACATTAATCTAATCACAACTACTTTGTGGAAAATGAAGCTTAGGTGTTGTCATTTAGGTGAAAAGAAGTGCATACGTGCACGGGAGCGCTTGATTCACATTGTTTTATTTAGAGAATCTGAAGCAATAGAATGACTGGACATAAAGTTCATAATTGCGCTTTATAACAAAGGTCCTGTGATCACGCACGAGTGGCTCCCTGCTCTCTCATGCACAGTTTATCCGTACACACATCATCACCGCATACGCGCGCATACACACTTATCACGGCATACGTGCGCGCACAGACACACACATCGCTGTAGAGGTGTGGTGGATAATATCCCACTCCATGCGCTAGGGCTGTACTCAATGTATCGATACGGGATATATTGTGACAAGCTCATTGGCAATACGCGTATCGTTACAGGAAGGTGTATCAGGATACGTATCGGCATACTTAAATTCATATAATTACACTTCTGAACCTGGACTGCAGCTTTAAAGCTGAATTTATTGAGCTGAACAATGACTTATTTGTAAGATACTTGTGTCTAACATAAAATACAATTCCGCTGCATTTGACACTTGATATGTGACATATTAAGGAAATTATATCAGCATATACGTGTATCGGGATACGTATCGTATCGTGACCTCTGTATCGGGATACGTATCGTATCGGAAGGCTCTTGGCAATACCCAGCCCTACCATGCGCGCACTCAATCGTCAAGCCTACAGCTTCCCTCGCTGCCCCTCTTTTCATCTTTACGTCTCACACACTGCACATCCCGGTCTCTTTTCAGCTCACACATATATGTGCACGCTCAAACTTCCACGTGCACTTATAACATCGCGCATATGAAACATCATATCCCGTTGTTGTGCGAAGCTTAACAGTAAAGCAGTTTTAAACTAAAGTCATCACATCTAAAACAGGCCGATAGTTTGTCAAGTTTGTCAGCACAGTTCACTTCAGAATCGTTAATAGTAAGTCTATGAGAATCTATAATTTTGCTGCATTGCTTTATAAGCCGTATAGTTCAAAGCTCATGAAAAAAGTAGCGGCTTATAATCCAGAAATTACGGTATTCTATCTCAAAGTTTGACTTTTGCTCCAATCTACACATTTTTGTTGACAAAAGATTGGTTTTCAATCTTTCGATTCAAAACCCATCACCAAATAATGACGATTCTGTTTGATTCGATCTCAATCTCTCTATTTTTTGATTAATGGCTCAGCCCTGATCTGCATGGTAGGGTGAGTAGGAATACCTGCAACACTGTGTGCAGACATTTGTCCTTATACAAAGAAGTACCGTAATTCTGCTATAAGCGTACTTTTTCAAACTTTAACTCTGCGGCTATACAACAACACCAAATATAGATTCTCATAGACTTACTATTAACAGTGCGGCCTATGTATTTTTGCATTTTTTTTTTTAATCTAGTTGGTGCGCTTATATTCAGGTGCGCTCAATAGGTGAAAATACGGTAGTTAGAAAAATCATTCAGTGTAACTTTTTTGCTTTTATATTTCTGTCTCATTTTTTAGGAGGACAATTGTACAGGTTGTCCAGAAAGATATGGGAATATTTGAGAGCTCTTGTTGGCATTTTAAAAACATATGGCATGAATTAGCAGCTGAGATTGAATGGTTCCACGTTAGGAGGCTTAATTATTTAATTACACAGTAGTAGTATATTAAAATCTCAGCTTTGTGCATTGTCAAAAACGTAGTTATAGAACATTGCAGAAACCTGAGGAACAGGAGACCCAGTGTGATACAAGATGAAACAAGTACAGTAAAGTTCAGCAGCGTACTTAAACAGCTCTCAGTACATTATGGAGCCATGTGCACAAGTGTGATGGAAAGTGACCTATCGACACCGCTGCTGCAATCGTAATATTCTCTTCACTCGCCTCCTTGTCTCCATAATTGAACCAATTACCTCTCATCTTCTCATCTTATCTGAAGCCTCCGCCCATTCACTCGCCCTTTCACACTGTCATTTTACATCTCCCCTCCCCTGCTCTTTTCTGTCAAAAGCACTCTTTCTCATAAGAAAATAGATCTATTTCCTTAAAAGCTGACAAGAAGGTTCTGCTGGTGAATTTGGCAGCGTGTCATTGCTGGTAATGGCGTCTGGAGTTCCCAGTTTTATTGGACTACATTATAGCGTTTGATCTACACCAACTCTCCTTAGCCCCTCTCCGTCTTTTGTTCGGCACCCAGATCTCTGACAGGCATAGAAATGAGACGGAAGACTCCAAAAGACTTTTTCAATCTCTTCTGAAAGGAAAGTGGAACAGGAGGGCAGAGCCGGGGCTTCTGGGAATGGACAAAGCTGCAGTTAGTTCAAGACTTTTCATAAGTTTGCTTCATGGAAAAATTATGTTTCTGTATTTCGACTCTGCTATTGTGACAGTGAGAGTCTGTGCTGTAGTTTCTTTTCAACCCCAATAGAACTTTATAAAGCAGTAAATGCCTAGTAAGTTTATGTCCTTGTGGTGATAACATAAACTGTCAGTAGCTGTAATTGGCCTGAATACAATCAGGAAAGCTCCTTTCAGTGTAGTCAGAGCAAAACAGCTTTAGATTCACTGCCTGTGAAGATAATGCACTAATAGAGTTTCAATTACAGCTTAATCATTGACGTAATTAACTTAGGACGGTGGTTAAGTTTGAAATAAAACCTGAATAACATGGCTCACAACTCTAAACTAATCTTGTATCTCAGCAGATATTTTTGTTAAAATGAAGTGACACACAATAACTTTTTTGGCTGTTAACTATACCAGATTAAATATGTAACCCATCAGAAACAATCATTTTAAACTTCTACAGAAGTCCACATGTTTAACTCACCAATGTATTCTGAGCCTCCGAAATGTTAAGCACAATGTGCTTAAAGCTTTTTTTTTTTTTTTACAGCATGTCTGTATGCTAGCGGCAGTTAGGCACAATACCAACAACAGCAGACACATTTCAGTTAATAAATGTTCAATTAATAACGTTCAGTTAATAAATGGGATTTAAATCTGTGCTAGGGTGAATTTTTTTTTTTTTTTTGTATTTTAGGCCTACTGTATTCCCTTTAAACTGTGTTGAGCCTATTGTTTTTACTACTCAGTCAATTTTGGTAGTTTTACTTTAAAATGTAGTGGAAAGGCTTCAAAGTTGTCATCTGAACAGCGTATTGGAAGACTGAGACGTTTCGACTCTCATCCAAAAGTCATATTCAGTCTGATGGAAGTAACCTGAGACTGCTTATACAAATAAATAAATGCAGCCAGTCTCAGGTCACCTCTATCAGATTGAAAATGACTAACGGATAAGAGTCGAAACGTTCCCATCTTCAAATACACTCTCCAGAACTTTGAAACCTTTCTACTGTGGATGACTCCAGGACGAATGATCAATTACACCGACTTAGTGCAAAATGAGCAAGTTTCAGGTCAAAACAGGCACAAACATTCCGTGTCGCAGCAAAGGCCAATGTCATTTCTAGACTATACTTAGTGACATCAGCATTGATTTTTCCACTCGAAACTGTGTGCTAATCCCAAGTACCTGCTGTCAAACCAGTCACACTGCTGCTCTCCACTCACAGCTCATTATTTCACTTTTTCCTTGTGCTTTTCCAGCAGTTTTCCTTTTGATTTTTGTTTTTAGTCATGTTTTATTTCGTCATTAGATTGCTCATAGTTGTATTTGGATTGATGTCATGTTTGAGTTATTTTGTATTGTCCTGCAGTTGAAATTGTTGTGTTCCCTACACCCCTATTGCTTCATACTTTGTAGTATTTTCTGGCTATTACTCAAAAATCTGATTCTGAATAAAAAGGTTTGTACATTCACAGAAATATTTTACAGATTTAATCCAATGAGCATTTGAAAAATAACTTATTAAAATGCATGTGTGAACAAGTTATATAGAAATATTGGACATAGCTATGTAGAAGTCAAACTAAAATTGGTATAGCAACCCTAACTGTAAAAAACATGTCATAAACAAAGACAACAAAATGCTTAGTAGAGACTAGAACTGGATTTTCAGGTTATACATTTTATTTAACAAAAACTAGACATAGATAGTGCTTTTTCTACATTGGTCTACTTCCTCCAAAAACAGACAGACTTTTGCATTGCTGCATATAGTTTATAGCAGAGGTTCTCAAACTTTTCAGCACTGGGGCACCCCTAAACGTTCTTGCCCTAAGCCGAGGCACCCCTTACAATTTTACTTTTTTTTACTTTAAATAGGGTGTTTTTACCTTTTTTACAGCTTATTTAGATTTCATTGAAATCCACCAAGCACCACGGGGAAAATTTTATTAAATTCAATGTGATATTCTGTATTCTGAAATATTTAAAATTATTTTTTCCTAATGCATGATGTAATTTTATCATTATTAAAAAGGTATAAAACATGTTTTAAAATCATTTTAAAATCAGAAGCTCTCATGGGGCCCCAACCCAGAATCTAGGTCCGCCCCTGTAAACCCAGCGTTCAGACGCTTCAGTGTGACGAGACTGTCCTACGTGATCAGAGCGGAGGAAACGCATGGTGTTCCACAAACTTTTGTCAGGACAGGACTTCTGTTTTGCAAATGCAAAGATCACTTTGACGATTTCCGCATTGCGCCGTTACGCGCCGCATCCAGTTTCTAATCCCGTATGTTTTATTTCACTTTATGTTTCGGACCTTTTCTCCATGGATAGAAGGCAGATTTACACAAATGAAGCGTCGATACGAATCTCTAGTTTCGTAGAATATCACTATCACTCTTTAAAGACACAATCTGCTGCTAATAAGCTCTGATATGACACAGACACACGCAGCCTCTATGAAGTGAGGATGGGAGAGAGGAAAAAAGAAACGCTGTCAGAACGCAAATGAGTGAGGCAAAGAGCGCGTTCTTCTGGGTGTTCGCAACGGCTGGTCTATTCGAAAACCTTTATTTGAAAAATTCTATCAGACTCAACAATTTCCCGCGACACCCCTGGACTCGTGTCACGGCACCCTGCACCCCATTTGAGAACCTCAGGTTTATAGCAAGTGACTTTTAAATATTTAAAGAGACAATCTGTGCATGGAGTTGAGTTATTTCATTGTTAAGTGTCACTTGGCCAATGGTTTTTGATTGAGGAAGTGGCAGACATGGAAAAAGCTGCTCTGAAAAGCGTTGACATTTCACGCCATAATGAATGTGCAGCATCTGTCTCCACACCTCTATTAAAAACTCCCTCAGAAAAAAAAACTACAATTACATTACACACATAAACACATTCTTACCACACCTCTAATTACCACGTGGGCGACAACCTTTAACATGCTCAATCAAAGGACCTTCACACTTAAGCCTCTCGTCTGAATAAAAGCTACAATTTCAGATATTTAAAACAAGATAATCCATGCGCTGCGGTAATTGTGGCTGCTCTTGTGTGTGTGCGATTGTGCAAAGCAAACTAACAAACTTAAGAAAGAAATTTGGAGCTGGTGTGGGCGGTTGTCTCGCCAGCAATCTTAATAAACATCACATGCGCTTTTAATTAGCTACATTCTCCGGTGACGACAAGGTACTAACAAGACCAACGACACTCAATCACGCCTGAGGAAAAGTGTGTGTGCGTGTGCGCGTAGTTGTCTGTTAAACACGTGGAGGCGTACTGAACACTCCCCCGCTCCCATCCACGGAGGAGGCTGTGTGTCAAGAATTAGTTGAGTATCATAATTGCATGAAAACTAATTTCATCACTGAAAACCCTGCTTAATGGACACAATTTTATTGCCTCATCCTCTGTGGCTATAAATTAAGAGGATCTCTCTGCTTTAAGTACATGTGGAAAAATATGCTTTTTGGTGCAAAGTGTAAGCAGTGTGAGTAATGACAAGGACTATTATACTGCAGACTCTGGGTTATAAGGAAAAGAGTTTAAGGTAGATGTATTGTAGGTGCTTCTATTGTGTTTTGAAGTGCAGCCGAGTAAAGTGAGGTCATTCATGGCTGTGCGTTACTGCCTTGGTGTGAGTAGAAGAGACAAAGTACAATTGTATGACCTACTCTTATAATGTATGGAGATTGCATGTTCTGTGTGTGTGTTGGTTTCCTCCAGTTAAAAGAAAAATTTCTCTTTTCTCTCAGCACAAATCTCTTTCTGCCTCATTGAGAAATTTGGGATTGGATTGCTTATGTCTTTGTCAAGTTTTCTTTTTAAAAATCACAAGAAAATGTAAAAAATGTATTGTACCTAGTGCGCACACTTTATAAATGAAACCCCTGGTGTGTGTGTATGTGAATGATTGGTGGTGCTCAGAAAGGCCAGTTATTATTATTATTTATATTTAATAATTATTACCTGTCAGCCATCTTTCAAGACAAATCTTTCTAAATGTCTCCACAATAGAGCCATTCATCAACCTTTATTGCTTCCAATGTAAAGCTTTCAACAGCTGTAGTGGATATAGAACATTTTCACAAACTATATCACCACATCTAATTTATCTCTTGATCTATCTTGGTTTTAAGCAAAAAAGGGTTGTTTAAATTCTGTTCATAGAGTTTGACAGTTTTAATGAAAACATCATTTTGTTGTTCATCTACGTCTGATAGTGTGAACGAAGTCTATTTTTTGTTCTGCGTGCCGTATTTAGTCTGCCAGTAATCCGGTGGTGGTTTATGATTTATGGCTTGCTTACACCAACAGTTTAAAATGAATGCATTGGGCAAACATCACATCAAATAAATGGATATACACCAACACCATAACCAAAACATAAATCACTTAGCAATATAGCACTACTTCAGTATTTGTGCTTCCTCTTTGACCTTTATTGTAATAAACCTTGTGTGGAGGAATCACTGAAGAAATCCCTGTAGTGTTGTTTAGGTTGTTACTGCGATGGTTAGCTCAAGGTTCTGCTTATAATATCAGTGTACTTTATAACCTTTATGTTAGTCTTCCAACTGAAACATTGGGGTCATTTTATCTTGACACATCGCTATTTATTCTTGTACTATATCAGATCTTGTTTTATTCCGTAGGTGGATGTGGAAGGCCATGCTATGGACGTGTAGAGTGATTAATGCTGAGATCTTCTTGAGAGTGGGCAAGATAAGACCAATTTGTGTGGATCACAGGTGCAAAATATCACTGCTCGAGCATGTCTTTCAGCACAAAGTACAAGTTGTCAAAGTGCTAATAAAGTGAAAGCAGCAGAATTGGAGTATGGCCCAGCCCCTGGTTAAAAATAAACCTACAAGTTCTCCTGCAGTCTTTCTTTTCTTGTTTGTGTCTCGGTATCCTGTTCAGAAAGACATATGTCCATGGGAGTTTTTCGATTCTACTCTGTTTCTGACAACACAAGCTTAGTTTGATTTGATGTATTATAATGCCTCCCCTGCTGAGAGCCAGTCACCGTAGAATGGTAAAAAGAGAAAGCTGTGAGAAACAGAAGGAAAGGATTTTATGTAAAATCAAAGCCACAGGGATAAAGTAAGTTCTGCCAAATTCAAACATAATTACATCATTTCTGAAAACACTCACACTCGTTCATTTTTGGGGTTTCCACTAAAATCCCTCCGATGCCCAAACATTTTTTCTGATCCTGAATGCACCTGCATCCTGGCACAGACTCAGTCAGGTTATACTTTAATGTAGGGCTGGGCATTCTGGGAAAAAATATATTCACAATTTTTTTGTTTTTCATATTGATCGATCTCAATTTTTGATTCAATTTTGTTTAACCTTTTCAAAAACAAATGAAAAATGCATTCATCTACATAAACAAAACAAAAACTTTTGATATGTTCAGTTTTTATTAGATTTTTTGAAACTATGTATCAATATTCTGCCTCAAGGTTTGACTTTTGCTCCAAACTACACATTTTTACTGACAAAAGATTGGTTTTCGATCTTTTGGTTCAAAACCCACCACCAAATAATTGACAATTCGTTTCGATTCAATCTCTCTCAATTTTTCAATTCATGGCCCAACCCTACTTTAATGCAGGGGTTGTTGCAGTCTGTCACAATGCCTTAATAGATTTCAGATTTTTCAAAAGCTCAAACAAAATTGGCTGTAATGGTAAAGCTAACAACATAGCAGGCTTGTGACAAACTGCCTGATTTTGTTTTATAAAAGGCTCTATAATTGGACGGAACAATGCAAGCTTATTTATTTTCTTCTATATATGAAGTTAAAATGAATGTGTCACAAATATGGTGCAGCTTGAAGTTATGTGTGGACATTACAAAATTCTTAACAAGAACATGAAGAACAGGGGCCCCATGTGCAGTGATTTGTTCCATGTTGAAGGTGAAGTGCCGTGAGGTTAAACCACATTCTGTATTGCTCTCGACACTATAAATACAGAAGAGAAAAAAAAACATGTAACCAAATGCAGATTCCCCCATGCCCACATGTATAAGTTTATAGTTTATATGTTATTAATTTAGTTATTTTTATTTTATTTTATCCCAATTTATTGCAAAATTCAAAGAATAAAATTTGTTCTCGGTTGCATAAATTGACAGTAGACAGGAAACACAATGTGAGGATTGTCTGTCGTCTACACATCCATGATAGATGTAGAGTTGTAAGCATTTTCTTTGTCGTGGAGATATAGTGTCTTCCATAAAAGATCGGAGAATGAGAGTCTACTGTCCCCTACCCAATGAATTAACACTTTTATACATCGAACAAGATCCTTCCAATATCTAACACAATAGACATATCTATGCCGCACACCACACCCCTGAATCACAACCCACCTGCTTTGCCCTCTTATGGCAAAATAGAAAGGAGCTTGATAGAAAATATATAGTGATTATAAAATTATGATAAAAAGTTGTGTTGCATCATAATCTATACTTTTCTTCTAATATATAAGCTCACGGGCACCAACTGGGGTCTGATATACACTCTGTTCAGGCGAAATTTTGGTCTGAAGATGTTTACTATTCTAGTAGCTCAAATCTGTCTGTTTCTGGCCTGGTGGTACTCTATGAAACATACCTTAATGGGAATAATACCTTTTCTTTTGTTTTGTCTTAGGGCTCAAAAATGTGTTGTTTATGTGATAGAAATGCATCGATTGTCAGACTACTGTGACCCTTGGTTCTTCCATTATCTGCCGAGAGAGGATATCCCTATCATCATTCTGGTTCAGAATAACTTATTGTATAGGTGGTCTTTTCATTACTGCACATTGGGATTAGTGTTTTCAGGGGGGGAATTTGAGAATCATCTTCCAGTAGGGCATGCTGGCCTAAAGATGGCAATGCGCTGTCCTGTGTGAATCATAGTCACGTACCTCGATAAAGACAGTGTCGACACCAAGAGTACGCCCCTTTTTAGATTGAGTAAGCAAGAAAAAGAGCGAGCACTACATTGTTAATCTCACACACTCGTTAGTAACATGGCTGTGTAGTTATCTGTATAGTCTCTAGCTAACTCATTAGATTACGACTCCCAGTGTGTCCCTTAACTCACAGCACACTCTTCAATAGGACGTACTCTATTGATGGACATATGCGTGTAATAAAAATACTAAGTACTCATATGTATCAAAAATAAGCCATACCATAATGTGATACTCTAACAATCTGAGTGAGTCCTGGGTTACATGTAAAAATGAAGTGATTTCTGTATACTGTTCAAAGTTTGTGGTGGTCTTTTATAAAATCATAATATGAGAGTTTAGTTGATTGCTTTGATATTTTGAATATACTAAATGAAGGAAAAAATATTAAATCGCAATACTAATCATCACACTTAATGTACTGCACTAAAATAAATAACTTAACTAAAATATAAAAGTTGATGTTTCTTAATATTGTATTAAGCCTATGCATCGAGTGTATAACAAAGACATCTCAAATTGTGTCTATAAGAACAGGCCTAGACAAAAATAATGTACGAAACTTATGCTGCTTTTTCTGAATCTCCTAGGGATGGTGTCCATCATGGAACAGACAATAGGTTTATCCAAACCTCCTTAGCCTAACTTTGGCGCCTCCTCGCTGATAATGCCGCTGAATACAGATCTCACGAGAACTAAATCTGACCCATCCAAGTAGAGATTGATTTGGTATAGTCTTGTCTCAAGATATAGACACACTAGTCATATTATTTCATTTGCTCTTTTTTTTATTTGATTCCTTTTTTTAATCTGGAGGAATTTTGTCAAGCAATCAAATGTGAGGACATGATAGGCACATCATTGATCTTCACCCACCCAAGTATTCCAAGATTGGAACCTGACAATGGTGACACAAGAGCAAGTTCTTTTTCTGAAGGCTCAGGTCGCAAGGGGAAAGAAAATTAAATCTAGATCTCATTTCACCTGTCTCAACCTTCATCAAAACTACTAAAAGGCTTGCGAGCGAGAGTAATGATCGTTTTCTTATATTAAATAATATAAACACACTAAGTTCATGTTTGATTGTGCGAATAACAACCGTATAGTGTATAGAAAATGACGATTGATAAAATAAAACCGACTTTTTTAAGAGGAGCAAAGAAAAAATTAGATCGAATTTTCATGAATGGACTATTGTGAGCCTTTAAGTCGTAACCTTGTCCTGAAAATCTGTTTTGTTTATTGTAAGTGTTATTTGTGTTTTGTTTCCCCATCATTATTGATTTTGTGCATGGTTATTTTTGTGTAAAGAAGCTGAAACTAGATTGAATGTATTCTATTAAATAAATTAGTTTTATTGAATGTATGAGATTAATCAAAATTGCTCTCTCAAAGTTATATTTTGGCACACAAAACATAACTTTAAGACTAATATTCCTTGAGCAACATTTTCTCTTAGTATTTTTTAAGTTATTTAAACTTAAAAATAAGCCAAATAAACAAAATGTATCTCTTTGTTTAATTTTGTTCCAGTTCATCTCAATTAAAAAGCTAACAAAATGAAGAATGTCTTTAAAAGGCATGTCTTATGAAGCCACGCCTCCAGGTGGGAAAGGTGGTGGCGGGGCCACAAGAAGCTGATTGCTTCACAAACAACAACTTTCAGCAAGTAAAATATGACCTGAAAAACACCAGCTTGAGCCAAACTTATCACATCTTTACTTCCCTGTACGTTCACATATAAATCAGATGTTTAGACTAATAACCACAATCCCTAGCTTCAGCAGTTAGCATGCATGCTAGCCAGGTTAGCTCCTGAACAGGAAGCAGGAAGTAGCTGGCCTTGTTTGCCGGCTCATCAGTGTGAAGAGTATTTAAGCACTGTGGACCTGCTGGAACACTTTTCATCACTCACATCCACTGCTACGACTGCTCAGTCCTTAATAACTTGTGTGGTATTAGTCCTGGCACTAACTTTACCAAAACTCGAGTATTTATCTGCTTGTAATGCCAAACATATGTAACCTAGGAAGATGTCGATTTCTCACTCAAGTTACAGATGACTTTAGTGCAAAATGGAGGTTGTTAAAGGTGTAGAGTGTCGGGGATCTGATTAAATAAAAAACAACCACTCGATAGACATGATTCTCCAAGGTGAGCACCATGGTCATGTAACCACGGCAGTCAACAGAGGAGAAAACCAAATTGCACTACAGCACTTAACTTGAGGTTAGATGTATTATACTTATTTAGTTTATATCTTTACTATCATACTCCAACAGCCCGGGCGTGTGGTGCTGGTCTCTCCCTTTTACAGTTGCGCCACACAAATACTGCCGATCCTAGATCAACTCTTGTTAAGCTGCGGCGTAGTAACAAGAGCAGCGAAGTTGAGATGTGAGATATTATTCTACTCTCAGCTGTTAATGATAAAGTAAATCATGAGAGTCCTGCACGTGGGGTTTGACTAGGTATACGTCGCCCAGCATCCATCTTACTCTCCACTGCTGACCTTTCTCACTCCCAAGACAGTCCTCACTACTGCTTCCGCAATGCATGCAAAGACGGCAAGTCAGGAATCCAATACCGACTAGCGTAGTTTGCTTTTCTTTCTATTGCCCCTAAGACCTTATTCTTTCTGTCCGTTGCTATCAAACTTGGAAAGTCGAAGATTGGGATGTCATGATATTGATTAGTTTAACGGATATAAAGGATTTTCTTGTAAGATTATTTGGTGGAACAGCCTCACAATTTAAGAATTATGTTCCTGCAAACTGTGACCAAAATAACTGGATTTCTTCATGCTCCTAGTTCCCAGATACACATCTCGTCTAACCCGTAGTAGTCGTGTGCAAATAGATTCAGTGTTGTTGTCGCTCATATGATCTCTCTTCTCCCCTAATATAGCAAGCCTCTCAGCTCTTGTCTGTACAAATTTGTGTCTCCAGGCTCTCACTATGACTTCTCGCAAAAGATATCTCTCTGAGCATACGTGTCATCTCATTTCAACGCCGCACGACCATATATGCTCTTAATCTTGGCACTCTCCGTTCGACCTCTATAGGACGTTACAAAGCCAGTATTATTACATGTTAAGTATTGATGTGCACCATTGAAAAACTCCCATAACACAACGCCTCAAGCTCGAGAATGATAGCAAATCGCACTAGCTCGTATCTCCTTTATTCATTAGTCGCGAGGAGCTCAACTCGGATTGTGCGTTATATATAAATTAGTAAGGGCAGGATGTGATGGCCCAGACTGTGATACCCCTGATTTGATGATAGTGTTTGAATTCATAAAAACATTCGCCTCTCTGTCAGGACATATCTATTATCATTGAGCGAGAGAGTAGTCTATCGCATATCACTGTAGCTTTGTAAAGAACTACAATTTTATCTCAACTATATAACTGAATTTTCCTCCTCAGACTGGGTTTGCAGATAAGACAACAAACTTCTCCGGCTATTTTTTATGTTTACCCATTTTTATCACTCATGATTGGTAATAAGACATTAGCTTCAAAACAGCGGTAATATCACGTACATAATTAATTAGTATAACAAGCAAAAGGTTATAGATCTAAGAGTGTGTTGATTTCTCAGACACCTAATCAAGTAGAGCAGCTCAGCTACACACTGACCTACCTATAGCCGTCGGTTGCCCGTCGCTCAACTAGCCTGCCCAACTCTAAGAAGAGCGCAGACTGGAGGCACACACATGAATCAATTGCCTGAGGTGCAGTGGTGACTCGATCGCCACACATGAACACCGATCTCCATCTGCTAGCGTTATATTCCAGACAGCTAGCCTACATGTGGTCGCCTAGAGATATAGTTTAAAATGTCAATGTTCAAATTCGCCTTAGCGTAATACTGTCACGATTTATAATAGTTACTCTAACATTATCGTCATGATTACCAAGCATTCTGTGTTGACGGAGCTCTAGATAGAAAGTCTGACATATAGCAGGACTGTGCATTCCAAAAGAAGAAAAAAAAGAAAAATTCTATGAATTTGCTTTTTCAGTTTATTGTTGTGATTTATAGTTCTCAGGCAAAATTTCCTATAGATCCTATCCTCGACTCCTCCTACTATACCACGCTCTCTCTGTTCGCACACGAGTGTTAAGTTTTGTGTGGACTGTAGTCAATTGTTGCGTGTGCTTTGGATAGGTGGGGCTCACCTCTCATCGTTAATTATAAACTTCACAAATAAGCTCTCAGACCCCAGCTTGTACATCGCTCGTCGGCTATTAACATGGTACTCAAATCTGAGGATCAAAATTTTATAACTCAGGGTAGGCTATAATATAGAATATATGTGTTAATAATTGTGGAAAGAATAAAAAGCGTGATTTAAGTTTCAATTTCAATATATTGGCTTGTTGTGAGTATTCTTTAACCTACTCATGCCATTTTTCGAGGTGTGTCATTAGAAAAGAGAGTGAGTGCTGTATTTGCACTTTTTGTTGACTCATTCAAACGGAACATTGACGAACTAATCAAGCTGCGCAATCACAGAGCTTAAAGAAGATCTTCTTATGCATCGCGGTCAGTGGTGTTTATCATCTTATTTGTGCTATTTGTTCTCTTCTTTTTTTTTATTTTTTCATGTTAAATTCCGATTCAACCAGCAAGACTCTAAAGGGATGAAATGAGTATGACAATCTGACACCATCTACCAGTATAAAGAACCATTGGCTCATAGTACCTCGTGCTATACTAATTCAGGTATGTTCAAATAGAATTTAAATATATGTCCAATACAGATTAGAACCTCCATAATACTTATGTAGATCAAAATTACTATTAGTGTCAGATACTATATATCTCATATAATTGTTATTTTGAGTCTCCCTTGGTGTATATTTGCCGGAGAAAAGAACCCTGATATCTATTAGCTAAAACGTAATCAGTCTCTCATAATTATTTATAACCACCTGGTGAGGCGCAAGATCTTGTAGAGAGCACAAGAAATTTTTATTTAAATATGTCATACTAGCATCTTTATCTGCAATACATGCTCTATTTACAATGAAATTGAGAGGCAGCACTCATTCTCTAAAATTCAACAATAGAACTATTAAATAGTATGTGTAGCGTCTTTCGTTAATTTGGCATACAATCAATTTCCGATTTGCAGAAAACAAAATAAGAAGCAAGAATTGTATGAAATTAAATTTTGAGAAGGCTCTTCCTGTAAGACATTTTTTAATATATGAAGTAATGAGGTAGCTTAAGCGAGACGTGTGCTTAATAGTACTAAATGGCTAATATACTCATGCTTTTTTGTGGTTCTCCCAAAATTAGCAAGTTTCACTGTATTCATTGTCTCATATGTATACAGTGAGCATAGCCAAAAAACACAAGCACAGTCTTAGAACTTCGGCGACTTGCCGTCCTAAAAGAGAAATACAGACACACTGCACATATCTATAAGAAGCCTTCTGTACCGGAAAAGTGGGATGAAGTTATAGGATTTTATAGCTGGAGCATCACATTAAAACGCTACAGATTAATGAACTATAAAATCGAACATTCGCTCTTGTTTTACTGACAATAGTAAGTAAACATTGATTGGAGTTTCCATGGTCTAAATGCAAGTATACTAGCGAGAGTGAGATAATATGTACATGTGGTTGTAGAACATAGCAGTTTCAGGCAAAATTGTGCTCCGACTAGATACTCGTCGGGAAACTCGAGAGTAGCAACTTGTTAAATGGATAGTTGTAGCTAAAAAGGTTGATTAAGAGCCTTTACTCTAATTCAAAACATAGAAATATAGTGAGATTAGGCATTTGTAAGTACCTTAGTATATTTTGAAGGCTAACACTATATCTAAGTAAATAGGCCATATGACTATTCCATGCTTATTACCAACATATCAGTTTGCCATTTTTTATTAACATTCTCTGATAAGTATATAGTAGAAATTCCGATAATAAGATAATAACGTGCAATTTTTGTTTATTTTTTTACAAGATTGGAGTGATTTCTCTCTTGATTTAGGGATCAGTCACAAACAGGGAGGCCGCAATTTTTGAGAAAGGCATACCATGAGTATATTAAGTGCATATAACTATAAACATAGACCTCTGGAGAGATCCAAAATCCCTACATTCATTCTATATATTGCTGTATGACCATTTTCTCTATATTTTAATACATTACGATCTTGAAGTTTCAAGACGTGTCTTATAATCTTTAATATCTTTTAACAAAAAGAAGGGCTGTGCAATTTATGCATATGTTTCACTTTGTAACTTAACTTGGGTTTCTAACGAATTCGTATCGGGACTCTAAAAAGCCCTGACGGAATTCTTATGCATAAACTGTTCGGCTCATATGATTCTGACTGTACTAGTATGCCTAAAAAACTGTAACGGGCTCCAACCAAAAAGATAACTGAGGGCAGAGCGAATCGCTTTAGAGCTTAGCTATCGAGCATACGTCATTAGACAGGATAAGCAAGACACAGTCTAAACTTTGTGAAATAGAAACAAACTTTTGAGCAAAAGGACAGTATGATATGAGTTGGTAGTTCGGAAATGTTTTTCTTTATTGCTTCGTTTGTGCTTCTCATCAGATTTGATAATAAAACAAAGTAACTAAAGAGGTAGAAAAAAGACATAAAAATAAGATACTCAAAAAAAAAATCAGAAGGAGAAACCACAGAAGCTCCACAAGATTGCTCGCACTGCAAGTAATGTATTTTTTTTTATCAATTTTGTGTTATGTTGTAATTACAGTTTATCTTCTCACGGTACAACGAGAATACTGGTAAATGAACAATAAATTGTCATATTTCTCTCCTCATTTGTTTTTAAAGGTTAAACAAAAGTCGAAATGCTGAAAAAACTGACACGTTTATCTGCGTTCACCATCTATGCATGATTATATTGATTAGTCTAGTCCTGTTTTTTGATTTGATCTTTTTATCAAGCTCCTCACTACTAAGTAACATGTTTTATCTATTACTCTGACTCATAGAAAATACGGTAAAATAAACGTGTATCCGCACGTGCGATATCATGTTCCTTATCTACCCAGTCTTCCTTTTATGCCAGGACGCTCCGTGAATAACATATGGTCCTCATAACGCCTGTACCCAGTTCCGTTATTACAATTACGTGTCTATGTGGGCAAAGACCTGACGTGCTTCCTGTGGAAGGTTTAGCAGGACAGAGAGGCGATCAGACTCCAAGTGTTCAATTATAATGATGTCTTGAGTCCGTGAACAAGAGGCTGTTATTAGATCTACTTAAAAAACAAAAAAAAGCCTATATATAAGAGTCTTTAATGTCAGAGATATTTGCACATTACACGATGAGATCTTTATTACTCAGCCACCAAAAATATTCGGAGACCAATACGCGGTCCCTCAATGCTACTCAGAAAACGCTCAGATGATCGCAATGATTCTAAGCCCTACATTCTTTAATGGACTGTGTTAATTTTTTTATTTCAAATATTCATAATTTGAAAATTAATAAAAGTATTTGTTTTTATATTTTATCTATGTGTGTGTGTTATCCAGCATGCACTACACAGTTACCATCATCAAAGATGGAGCATTCATGTATTAAGTTGTTTGTGTAAGAAAGCTTAGGACTTTTTCAACTGCGTATGTTGCAGAACAACTGGTTAACCTAATTCATAGATACTAACTTTCTCTCAAGTCCCACCTTTTTCAGACTGGAGAAACCCAGAAATGTCATAGTAAGTCTTGATTGTCTGATTAAAAGTTTGGCTAAACCTAATCTTTCAGTTCTTCCAGAAAGAAATACACAAAGTAGAGAGAGTCTTGACACACTTGCCGGGCCAATATTGTCATTACAAATGATTAAATTAAGAAGTAATTTTTTGTCACAAAGTGTAGTGTTTGGATAGTTAATATTTGTTGTATCTATAATGACAAAACACTGGACTAATAGTATCCATTCAGTGAAAAAATCAAAGGAAAAAGGTGTTATTTAGATATAAATCTCCCCGCTTCTCAAATGTTTATTAGACCTGCTGAGAATCGTGAAGCTCACACAGAGATAAATGTACAATTGATCAATTACTCAGTCTTACATTTTCATAACTATTTATTGAGACTTTCTGCCCCTCTCCCACGACTACCTTTCTAATATACTATCACGTGTGTGCTAGAGGGGGAGCATGTTTGGCTGTATTCACTGAACTACGATTCAGGAGCAGAATCATGAACACTAAGACCGGATCCTACAGCAGCTAAAGCCTCACTGTTAGAATTGAATAGGGCTCCATCCCACAAATATGATTTCCATGATATATTTTTTTTTCTTGGCGAAAACAATAATGTATCCAGATATGTGCTTAAATCATTACCACACCAATTGAGAGTGGGAGAAAACTTAATACCGCATTTGAGACTGTCGATATGAGGTTGTATCGTGCCTTGGTACTCATATATGACGTGTTATGACTGGTCCTTTTAACTAACTAAATATATATATCTCATAAAATATAGTGAATTGCTATAACAACACATTGACTGTACAATTACCCTTCTGTTACTTCAATTTAGTTAAAAAAATACGGCTTTTTGTATTGTCTGGTGTTTAGGTGCTCTGGATCCAATCTGCCTCAGCGCTTTCACTTCCATTTTTTACCAGATCTTTCTCTCTTCAAATCTTGCTCCCACTATCATTTCCACTATTTGTTTATTAATATTCTATATGTAGACCAAGTACTTTAAAAAAAGCAATCTATTATACACTCGTCGAGGCTTCTTTTCAAATGAAGTTAGAAATCCAGCTTCTTATAGCAGTTCGTCATCATGTCTCTCATTATTTCTTTCGACATAAACAATATATCTCTGTCGTCTGCCTAACCAAGTTCTTTTACGAATGAAGTGAGTACGCAGCAATAGATTTTGGGAAAGATGTTTGAAGGATCTCAGTCTGGCAAGACTAAAAACTAGAACATTTATCTTTAGAGCACACTATAATGTAATACTACTCTACTGAGTACATTTTCCAGTAAGAAGTAAATAAAAACAAAACGACTTGCCTCAATTTTCAATATGTTGAGCGAATTTTAATGTCTGTCTGTTATTACATATAGTACTCATTTGCAACTTTGTTTTTCTATAGACGTATCTTTAAATACTATGTAATTTCCCCCATGCTCAGTATTAGTGCTGATTTAGATCCCCAATAACGTAATGTGGTCGCACGTCCTCAAGCTTCTTACCTTGTTACATTTTACTGTAGTGAAGTGCCTGGACTGGAACGCATCACTATAGAAGGTGTGCCTGTTAATAAAAGTGCAGTGCATGTGTCTCCGCTCTTATCACCTAGGGAACTGTAATGATCGTTCTGTGCTCCTGGCTCGCAGCTAGACATTAGATATGATATGACGGGCACATAGGGTTCGTTACACTTGTCGTGTGCGGTGTGTTGGACGGCCTCATACTGGAGCTCTCTCAGATTGTGAGTTGTCTGCAGTGCTCAGCTTGGATAATATACTACAGTGACATAGCTTCTGGCTCTACCTGTGTTATCTTATCTGTCAACATGCATGTCCAAGGTAACATGTTCTACTTCAAGATCACTCCTAGGAGTTTTTTATCTTCTTTTTTTCATTGTAGTTTATTAATTACTAGTGCCAATAAGTCATGATACTCTTTTAGTTCCCACTTTGAAGGATAGCCATCCATAGAATAATATGAAGCATTAATGGATGCCAGTATACCGAAGTGTTGAAAGAACAAGTGTATAAAACAATGATAAGGGCCTGTACACATAGCCTGCTAGATAGTAGTGGGAAAATGTTTATTTAGCCACAAAACCAATTGTCTGGGTTTGAACAACCAGCTGTGGTGTTGTTTAACTTTTTGTGTGTTGCTCTGTGTGTGCGCTTGCTTTTGTCTGCTGTGTGATGGCCTGCAGTGACAAAATGACATTTTGCACAAATTGTGAATGTGTTCCCCACGGTGATGGTGACAACACTCATGCTCAAACAGGCCATTTGTGCTCACAAACACTGACTTTGGACAAGACAACTGAGGGAAATAAGCTTTGTTTCTGCTCTGTCAGACAGTACTGCTCTTTTTAAGTTTATGACGGGCGTATCTGAGCGATCACCTTGAGATGGGCCCTCAGATACAAGCAGATTAGATAGAGGCTATGGAGATGTGCAGATAACAGTCTTTAGCAGACAGCCAGGAGCTAATTAGCACAAAGAAGATTTCTTTTCCCGTCTGGCTGAGTCAGCCGCCATGTCATCAACCTTTTGTGTAGTGGAAGCACTGTCAGAGCTCAGGCAGAAGCACTATGCCACAAAGTTATGCATGCAGTTTTGTAAAATAGTTTATATTCTAAAAATGTTTCTCCAATGTTTCCTTATTGTGCAGATATTGACTCATAAAGCAACGCATGTCACTGATATACCTGATGATTATGATTAACACTAATATCAATATAAACGATTGAGCGGTAATGGATTCTTTTGTAGAAGATCTCACAGAATTTCATTGGCACATAGGAGCTGTGAATCACGTTTCTCAGGTGTATTGTCCCGGGGACATTTCTCGGTGTGATCATAGGTGTAAAATTTCAGCAAACACCAATTAGAAAGTAAAGTTTAATAAGTCACCTTGTTTACAGCAACAACAAAAAACTATTTTTGTCTTTGCAATTCAATGACTTTCTCTACTTGAATCGGACTGCGCTTTTCACATTAATACCTCATATACATAGATATACATATACTCAGATGCAGAGAGCAGAATATTTACCATTCTAACTTTGACATGGAAATCATCAATGCATTTTAAAGAATTTATACAATGACCTTTCTGTAGAACTTAGAAACACATTCACATATCAAAGCTAGTAGAAAACTTAAAGTAAGCTGTATCTTATCACAATGTATGGCAAAGGTCTCTCCATGAATAATAGTCTTTTATACAGTACATAAGCAATCTGGCTCTAGAGCCCCAAACTCGGCAGTGCATTTGAGACATCATTTATTTTGCCTGTTCTTAATCAAGGTTAAGCGACAGGTTAATCCATCCTCAGTGCAGATTAATAAAAGTCACACAAAGATGAGCAAAGACATGGACCAAGCTTCTTTTGTGTTCTGTGCCTGAATAAACGTCTAGACCTGAATATGCAATTGAATCCAAACTCATACATTAAAGTCACAATTAGAGTCACAATTTCACTCCAAAAATTTGGGCGAGAGAAGAGCAGAAATTCACAAGACCTGCTATTGGATTTTTTAAATATAAAAGCTCAGTTTACTGACTGCAGAGAGAATTACGCAAACATAGCTTGCCACTGACATGATAATGCAGGCACTAGTTGACCAAAGAAAGTCTTGCTTGAATAAAGACATGTCCTGCTGATTGATTAGTCCACCAAAAGGGGGCATGGCAAATACTTTAAACTTGTAAGAACAACTATAATAAAGAACAGCAGTAAAAACGGGATCCCAAATCTTCAGAAAACTGACATTTTATTGATGATCTGTGAATATTTAGATTTAGAAGACTTCATTGACATTTAAATGAGAAATTTTTAACAATTATAAAAATCAAAACAACACAAAAGGAAAACATAGTTACAAGCATATAGTAAATAAACATACAACTCAGTGTATGTATTGCTGGCGTAATTTTGCATAATTTAAGTATTTTAAAGAGTGTATTAGACTACATTTTTCATTATGACATACTGAACATTGTTATATTTAAGATTCTGCATTCTAGTGTTTCTTTTTCAAACTCTTTTTGGTGTTCTTTTTTTCTTGTGTCGAATGTTCTGCCCGTCTCTCCAATGTAGGTTTTATTACATGTTCTGAATGGGATTTCGTACATGACATTGCACTTTTTTCTGGCTCTGTTTTGTCTTTTGGGTGAACTATCAGTTGTACGAGTTTGATGTAGTTTTTTTTTTTTTTTATACCTCCTTTGTGACCTCTGACGAAGGCAGAAGTCCTGCCGCCAAAACTTTCAGATAGTTTATTACAACTAAAAAGTTTAAAATAAGAAGTAGACAGAATGTTAGTTCAGTTTTATAGGTTTAGTTTGTGGTTTATTGTGATGTAGAATGGACAGTATGTTTGAACACTGATAGAGCGTTCTGATGAAGTTCAACAAGAACAAAAATGGATAGAAATGTTTAAGGCGCTTGTACATTTATGTGGTAAATATAGCTGATTCTCTGGTGATCTGATTCAACTGTTTTATTATTTAAATGTGCTTTGGTTCTTTGTCTCTTTGAGTTCCCTTGTGCCTGTTTGGGGTTGGAGTCCAGGCGAATGAAACACTGGAGGGAGTTTTCTTCTTTTCACAGAGGCCATGGAAAGTGGAGCTGCACAATGTCGTTGCTATGGCACTTAGCAAGAAAACAGAAGCACAGAAGAACATATTTGGAGTTTAATTGATGCTCCAGAATGTCTTCAGCATAAAAATGAGTGTTTATTAGCTTGTTTAACAATGATAGAGGGATGTTTAAGCATTTGCAACAGTTATTATTGTGCATAATCAACGTGTTTCAAAATGTGGAAACATGCAAATTTTTTGTGTATGTAACAATCATATGTTTTATTTTAACACATGTATTTTGACTTAAACCATTGCAGTTCCTGATGCTGACCAGGTTTGGCACTGTGACACTGACATTGAAAGTCACACTAGTAGAAGAAGACATAACACTGAGCCTGGGCAGTAAAGCTAAATGTAAACCAGAAACTTAACCGAGAATTACTTTACATAGCAAATATTCTGAATGTACAACATGAATGTAAAACCAACAAAAGAGGTAAGAGGTAATGTTTATTAAGGACAATGTACAATTACACTAAGCACAAAGGCAGAGATGCTTGTACCAGATTGTAGCTTACAGCTAATTTCCATCTGTAGTCCTGGAGAGGGAGAAGTACATTAGACTTAACACTGGGACAATGATCATCATGAAAAAAATAGCAGATACAGTGTAACTGCATAGATGCAAAATTCAATCTTTATCCTCTGGAACCTGGTTTCAAACATTTTTGTTTTCAGACTGAAACAGCAGTTTCACAAGGACAGTGTGTGTTCATTTGTTGCTGAACAGCTTAATCTTGGCATCATGTAGACAGCATCTCAGTGATGTCGCGTATTTGTGTGGCGCACCTGTAAAGAGCGAGACAGGCACAAGCCGGCTTTTTTAATTCTTTGATTCCTTTTCTTTATTCTTTTCCTTTTTGTTCCCTTTTGTTCCATGCATTTGCTCACTGGAAATCATTTTGTGTTTTTATTTAATAAATATTTCATTTCCTCATTTTATTGTTTGTGTTTGATTTTATGTTCTTAAGTTTGAGTTTTAAAGAGCGGAATTCACCATTTTACGAGCTATTGGCCAGGTGTTTGAGATTGTTTGCCTAAGGACGTCCATAACTTTCATTTGTAGAAACGGTAAGATATTTTTTACGCATTTGCTCCTTGAAAGTGAAACCTTGTCAGATGTTGTTTGAACAGCCTGTTATGTCTTGGGGGGAGAATACTACTGTAGCTTATTGCATGTCATCGCCATAGGACAGTGGCGTGGTGCGTTCATGGCTCCACGCTGACGACGCTCTACTCTCGATTGTGGTGACTGTACTTGAGAGACTGAGGAGAAGTGGGCAGTGTCTGCTGCACATGTGGCCATTTCCACAGGCTCCTGCACGGACTATTTGATCACTGACATTTCAAGGTTAGAGGGATGGTTCAAGCCAAAGGGAGTGTGACGAAACTGTGGAGGATTTGAATGTTCTTATAAAACTAACACTGGATGTGCACCTGGGCTCAGGACTTGTGATTTTAAGGCAATGGTGGTTACTCAGTAAAATCTAAATGTGTCTTATCGACAAACGTATAGACTGTATTTCTAGCACATTTTTGGTGACTATAGAATGTGGTCGTAAATCACAAAGGCAGACTGGAGGGCAGCTCCTGACTTCTCAGTGGTTGGGCTTAGACAATAAGAGCTCTTTGAAAGGATGCATGTGGAGTTGTTTTGGTAGTAAGTAGAAAACACTGTTTTCATTGTAGTACATTTCAAAGAACCTTTAACATTGAACAAAATATGGTGACATAGGTCCCTTAGCAAATTGCAACTAGACTTTTAATGCATGAGTTGTGTTAAAAGTGCTTTAGCTCTATGGCTGTATGTGTAGCTTAACATTCATTTTTAAAAATAGTAATCGGTGAGGATCTTTTTAGACATGCTTACCCTATACTATATAAATTTAAGTACAGCAATAGCATTAAAAAGCCAACATTCCCGTTAAAGTCAAAATGCTTGTTTTTTAATAGAAGAAAAAGCTCAGGCTATTGACCCTTAATGGGAGAATTGTACTGGTGCAATGGCATCATTAAATTGTAAATATTCTAAAAAAAGGACTAGTGTTTTAAAAACAATCCCTTGATGGAATAAGCCAAGCCACATTTCAGTTGTCATGCTGCTCTTATTAGATGTTCCACTGGGGTGAAGTCTATATTGAGAGAGACAACGTTTTCAATATTATATAGCCTCATTTTAAAACCATGCCATTCCTGTCGTATGGCTGCTGGTAAATTATGGATGGTACGTCTGTACTGAAAGCAAAAAGGTACAATGAGTTCAGAAAATTCTAAAATAGAAACTGAATTCATTTGCGGAAAATGCATGTTTCCACCAAAGGTTAAATAATTCAATTGTAATATTGTTTCTGTAGGTGACTTGCACTAAACCACTGTACACCTGCACCAGATTAATTGACCAGTNGCATTCATCTACATAAACAAAACAAAAACTTTTGATATGTTCAGTTTTTATTAGATTTTTTGAAACTATGTATCAATATTCTGCCTCAAGGTTTGACTTTTGCTCCAAACTACACATTTTTACTGACAAAAGATTGGTTTTCAATCTTTTGGTTCAAAGCCCACCACCAAATAATTGACAATTCGTTTCGATTCAATCTCTCTCAATTTTTCAATTCATGGCCCAACCCTACTTTAATGCAGGGGTTGTTGCAGTCTGTCACAATGCCTTAATAGATTTCAGATTTTTCAAAAGCTCAAACAAAATTGGCTGTAATGGTAAAGCTAACAACATAGCAGGCTTGTGACAAACTGCCTGATTTTGTTTTATAAAAGGCTCTATAATTGGACGGAACAATGCAAGCTTATTTTCTTCTATATATGAAGTTAAAATGAATGTGTCACAAATATGGTGCAGCTTGAAGTTTGTGACATAAACTGGACGTGATGTTCAGTGAAGGTGAAGTTGCTAAAGCCTTCTGTGCACCAGAGAACATGTTAAAAATGCAGATGCCACAGAGTTAAGAATATTTTGCAACAATAATTTGTTTCTCGGTTGCATAAATGACAGTGACATGACACTTAATTGTGTTCAATGTGCAGGTACATGTTTCTTTGTGTGGAAAAGTTCCCTAACAAATAGTCTCTCTACATGTACATTTCTAACTGCAAGATCCTTCATTCTCCTACTTTATGGCACACTGAAGACCCGCTTTCTCTTTGGGCAAATAGAAGCTTGAAGTAAAGTGATTTTAATTATGATAAAAAGTTGTGATTATATACTTTTCTTTAATCAAGCAGGCCGATAACACTGTCAGGTCTGTATAGATGAGCTGCATCGTCTTTCTCATGGTATTTAAACATCATGGAATCTTTCTTTTTGTTTACTAAGTTGCTGTTTTAGTGAAAGATGGTCAGACACCTTGCCAATTATCTGGAGAGTTTCCCTTCAGATCTGGTCAATCTTCTTGGAATTCTTTTCATAACTTTGAGAATCATTCCGAAGGGCATTGGCCTAAGTGCATCCTGTTTTAATCAGATGATAATGTGAAAAATACCCGTCATATACAGAAAAAGACAACTCATTTTAAACTGTAAAAATGGCTAGATCATGTGGTCCTGTAATATACATCGTGTACAGCATGTGCAATGGGGTTTTAATGGCATCTTAATAAATATATGATACATGCAAATTATACATAATGTACTCTAACAAATGAGTTCCTTGGTACATGTAAAATAGTTTATACTGTTAAGTTGGTGTAGCATTTAATTTTTGATTTGTTGATTTTAAAAAAATATGCAACATAGAAAATGTCTTGCACAAAAAAATTATAACAATATAAAAGAGTGTTTTTAATTTGTTCCTCGATACAAAATTAATGTTAAAGAAAATAAGAAAAATAATTACTGACTTTGCTGCTTCTGGATCTCCTGGTCCTCATGCGCATGGTTCCTTAGTAACTGCCTCCCTGTGGTACAACTGCTGCTGACATAGTGAGGGTATAGTCTTGTCTCAGAAACACACTAGCATTATTCATTTTTTTTTTTCTTTTTTTTTTTTTACTGTAGATTGCAGCAAAAATGAGGCTGGATAGCAAAACATTGTTCCCCCAGTATCCCAAGAGGGGACCTGCAGAGGGGACAAGTCGATCTTGGGTCACAATAACAGAACAATTTCACCTTCCCCTACAACACAAACAGCTCACAGAAATATCTCTATATTAAAAAAAACACACAAGCGTAAACCTTTGGAGAGAATACCGCTGGGAATACATGAGCTGCATAGAATGAAAGTGCATATTTCTGGAGAAGAGGGAACTCAAATTGCTGTGCACCACTAGTATTCCTCCACCACGTGACCACCAGAATAACAGGTCAGATGGAACTGTCCTGCAAAGTCTCTGTATTGGAGAATTGTTGTTTGTCTACAAAAGAAGATGTATTCCAACTTTCAAGTTTTCTATTATCAGTTTATCATCACTTTCGTAAGATGGCAGCTACGTTTTTTTTTTCCTGTTTGAGGCTTTATCAAGCAATGATGTATGTGTGTATATACTGTATATACACACACATACATACACTCTCACTGACCGCACATAACCGCACTTAGTAAAATAACTAAGCAATTCTAGGGCTGGGCCATTAATTGAAAAATCGAGAGATCGAGATCAGATTTGAATCGAGAGATCCAAAACCAATCTTTTTTTCAGTAAAAATGTGTAGTTTGGAGCAAAAGTCAAACTTTGAGACAGAATATTGATATACAGTAAAAAAAAAAAAAAAAAAAGTGATGAAGGTTTTTATTTAGTTTATTTCATGAATGGCATTTTCCATTTGTTTTTAAAAAGGTTAAACAAAATCGAATCGAAAACTGAGATTGATCAATATGAGAAATAAAATCGTGATTATATTTTTTCCCAGATCGCACAGCCCTAAGCAATTCTAAGCCGGGGAGCGTTTGTTTTAATAGTGTAAAAACAACTTATATAAATGCACAGAGAATTTCTTAAGTGAAAAATAAATATCGCAAAAATATTGAATATCGCAATCTCAGAACCCTATCGCAGACATTTTCAATATTGTGCAGCCCTACACAGTTACATCATGCATGCACATTTATGTTTAGTTGTTTTTAATAGGACTTTTTTCAACTGCTTTGAAAACCAATACCTTTCAACCTTTCAGACTGGAGAAACAGAAATGTCATAAGATATTGTCAGTAATAATGTTTCTCCAGAAAGAAAACCAAAGTAAAATGCCACTGGCCATTTGTGCTCAAATTAAATAAAGTGTGGAGTTGTAATGACGAAGCCATTAATCAGAAAAGGTTTTAATTATCTCCCCTCAAATGTTAATAGACCTGTCTGAGAATGTGAAGCTCACACAGAGATAATGTAACAAATCAATGATCCTCCTCATATAAACGTGCCCTCTCCCACATACGTACATCAGCTGTGTGCTAGAGGGGACAGTTCTGACTGACACGAACAGAGAAGAATGAACACTAATGCTCCTTCAGCATTCACTTAACTTAGGCCATTCCACAAATAACATTTTCCATGATATATTTTTTTTTCTGGAAAACAATAATGTATCCAGTATTCTATTATACCCACAATTTGGAGGGAAATACCCATTTAGACTGCATATGAGTTTATCGTGCCTTGTACTCTTTATGACGTGTTATGACTGTCCTTTTCTCTAATTATTTTCAAAAATAGAATGCTTACAACAATACTGACAAATGTACTTTGTAATGCTTTTGTATTGTCTGGTGTTGTTCTCTGGATCATCTGCCTCAGCAGCTCTTCCATGATCCAGTCTTCTTCCTCTCAAACTGCCCACTATCATGCACTTGTTTAAATTTTGGATTACACTGTCAGGCTCTTGTCAAATGAAGAAAATCCCTCTTTGCCCTTCTCTCTTCTTTTTGATTAAATTTTCTCTCTGAAAGTACTTTCGAAGAGTAGTCACAGGTTTTTGGTCTCAGTCTGCAGCTCTGAACATTTTCTTTGGATTTCTTCTACTCCGAGTACTTTTCCAGTGAAGAATAACACGTCATGTTGACATTTAATGTCTGTCTTATACATACTGATCTTTGAGCTTGTGTTTTCATAGAGACTTTAAAGGTTACATTTCCCCCAGCTCAATTAGCTGATTTCCAACAGTAATGTGTGGAGTCAGCTGGTGTATAGTGCAGAACGCAGATCACAGGTTGCCTGTTTAAAGCAGTCTGTTTGTCCTAATGTGGTGTAATGATTCCGCTGTGCTCCTGGGGCGCAGCTGCTGATAATGTTGGTGTCATTGCAGTGGGTCGTGGCAGGCCCATACTGAGGCTGCAGAGCTGGAGTTTGTCTCATGTGCTCAGCTGTCTACAGTGAATGAACACTGACTACTGTCAACATGCAGTCAGTCTGTCTCTTCCAAGTCATGGAGAGTTTTTTTTTTTTTTCACTGCTGTTTATTTGTGCCAAAGCAGACTTTTAGTCCCTGAGGTGCTCCAAATGTAACATCCGAATGTGAAAGTGTATAAAACAATGAAAAGGGCCTGTACACAGCTGCTAGATGCAGTGGGAAAATGTTTATTTAGCCACAAAACCAATTGTCTGGGTTTGAACAACCAGCTGTGGTGTTGTTTAACTTTTTGTGTGTTGCTCTGTGTGTGCGCTTGCTTTTGTCTGCTGTGTGATGGCCTGCAGTGACAAAATGACATTTTGCACAAATTGTGAATGTGTTCCCCACGGTGATGGTGACAACACTCATGCTCAAACAGGCCATTTGTGCTCACAAACACTGACTTTGGACAAGACTGACTGAGGGAAATAAGCTTTGTTTCTGCTCTGTCAGACAGTACTGCTCTTTTTAAGTTTATGACGGGCGTATCTGAGCGATCACCTTGAGATGGGCCCTCAGATACAAGCAGATTAGATAGAGGCTATGGAGATGTGCAGATAACAGTCTTTAGCAGACAGCCAGGAGCTAATTAGCACAAAGAAGATTTCTTTTCCCGTCTGGCTGAGTCAGCCGCCATGTCATCAACCTTTTGTGTAGTGGAAGCACTGTCAGAGCTCAGGCAGAAGCACTATGCCACAAAGTTATGCATGCAGTTTTAAGTGTAAAATAGTTTATATTCTAAAAATGTTTTCTCCAATGTTTCCTTATTGTGCAGATATTGACTCATAAAGCAACGCATGTCACTGATATTACCTGATGATTACACTAATCCACTCAATATAAACGATTGAGCGGTAATGGATTCTTTTGTAGAAGATCTCACAGAATTTCATTGGCACATAGGAGCTGTGAATCACGTTTCTCAGGTGTATTGTCCCGGGGACATTTCTCGGTGTGATCATAGGTGTAAATTATTTCAAACAGCAAACACCAATTAGAAAGTAAAGTTTAATAAGTCACCTTGTTTACAGCAACAACAAAAAACTATTTTTGTCTTTGCAATTCAATGACTTTCTCTACTTGAATCGGACTGCGCTTTTCACATTAATACCTCATATACATAGATATACATATACTCAGATGCAGAGAGCAGAATATTTACCATTCTAACTTTGACATGGAAATCATCAATGCATTTTAAAGAATTTATACAATGACCTTTCTGTAGAACTTAGAAACACATTCACATATCAAAGCTAGTAGAAAACTTAAAGTAAGCTGTATCTTATCACAATGTATGGCAAAGGTCTCTCCCATGAATAATAGTCTTTTATACAGTACATAAGCAATCTGGCTCTAGAGCCCCAAACTCGGCAGTGCATTTGAGACATCATTTATTTTGCCTGTTCTTAATCAAGGTTAAGCGACAGGTTAATCCATCCTCAGTGCAGATTAATAAAAGTCACACAAAGATGAGCAAAGACATGGACCAAGCTTCTTTTGTGTTCTGTGCCTGAATAAACGTCTAGACCTGAATATGCAATTGAATCCAAACTCATACATTAAAGTCACAATTAGAGTCACAATTTCACTCCAAAAATTTGGGCGAGAGAAGAGCAGAAATTCACAAGACCTGCTATTGGATTTTTTAAATATAAAAGCTCAGTTTACTGACTGCAGAGAGAATTACGCAAACATAGCTTGCCACTGACATGATAATGCAGGCACTAGTTGACCAAAGAAAGTCTTGCTTGAATAAAGACATGTCCTGCTGATTGATTAGTCCACCAAAAGGGGGCATGGCAAATACTTTAAACTTGTAAGAACAACTATAATAAAGAACAGCAGTAAAAACGGGATCCCAAATCTTCAGAAAACTGACATTTTATTGATGATCTGTGAATATTTAGATTTAGAAGACTTCATTGACATTTAAATGAGAAATTTTTAACAATTATAAAAATCAAAACAACACAAAAGGAAAACATAGTTACAAGCATATAGTAAATAAACATACAACTCAGTGTATGTATTGCTGGCGTAATTTTGCATAATTTAAGTATTTTAAAGAGTGTATTAGACTACATTTTTCATTATGACATACTGAACATTGTTATATTTAAGATTCTGCATTCTAGTGTTTCTTTTTCAAACTCTTTTTGGTGTTCTTTTTTTCTTGTGTCGAATGTTCTGCCCGTCTCTCCAATGTAGGTTTTATTACATGTTCTGAATGGGATTTCGTACATGACATTGCACTTTTTTTCTGGCTCTGTTTTGTCTTTTGGGTGAACTATCAGTTGTACGAGTTTGATGTAGTTTTTTTTTTTTTTTATATACCTCCTTTGTGACCTCTGACGAAGGCAGAAGTCCTGCCGCCAAAACTTTCAGATAGTTTATTACAACTAAAAAGTTTAAAATAAGAAGTAGACAGAATGTTAGTTCAGTTTTATAGGTTTAGTTTGTGGTTTATTGTGATGTAGAATGGACAGTATGTTTGAACACTGATAGAGCGTTCTGATGAAGTTCAACAAGAACAAAAATGGATAGAAATGTTTAAGGCGCTTGTACATTTATGTGGTAAATATAGCTGATTCTCTGGTGATCTGATTCAACTGTTTTATTATTTAAATGTGCTTTGGTTCTTTGTCTCTTTGAGTTCCCTTGTGCCTGTTTGGGGTTGGAGTCCAGGCGAATGAAACACTGGAGGGAGTTTTCTTCTTTTCACAGAGGCCATGGAAAGTGGAGCTGCACAATGTCGTTGCTATGGCACTTAGCAAGAAAACAGAAGCACAGAAGAACATATTTGGAGTTTAATTGATGCTCCAGAATGTCTTCAGCATAAAAATGAGTGTTTTATTTAGCTTGTTTAACAATGATAGAGGGATGTTTAAGCATTTGCAACAGTTATTATTGTGCATAATCAACGTGTTTCAAAATGTGGAAACATGCAAATTTTTTGTGTATGTAACAATCATATGTTTTATTTTAACACATGTATTTTGACTTAAACCATTGCAGTTCCTGATGCTGACCAGGGTTTGGCACTGTGACACTGACATTGAAAGTCACACTAGTAGAAGAAGACATAACACTGAGCCTGGGCAGTAAAGTTGCTAAATGTAAACCAGAAACTTAACCGAGAATTACTTTACATAGCAAATATTCTGAATGTACAACATGAATGTAAAACCAACAAAAGAGGTAAGAGGTAATGTTTATTAAGGACAATGTACAATTACACTAAGCACAAAGGCAGAGATGCTTGTACCAGATTGTAGCTTACAGCTAATTTCCATCTGTAGTCCTGGAGAGGGGAGAAGTACATTAGACTTAACACTGGGACAATGATCATCATGAAAAAAATAGCAGATACAGTGTAACTGCATAGATGCAAAATTCAATCTTTATCCTCTGGAACCTGGTTTCAAACATTTTTGTTTTCAGACTGAAACAGCAGTTTCACAAGGACAGTGTGTGGTTCATATTGTTGCTGAACAGCTTAATCTTGGCATCATGTAACAGCATCTCAGTATATGAATTAGTACAATATTCTAGAAGTAGACAGAAGACCAGATGTAGACCTTTGTTTGATCAACACTAGAAGAAATGTGTTTTGCAAAAGGCAAGAACAATTAGACCCATATTCAAAAACCTACACCAAAATTGTTTTCAAAAAATGACTTCTTTTTGTATTTTTGTTTTTGTTTTAAAGTTTGTGTTTTCAAATTTAGAAACATGCTTTGGAATTTGGACATGTGTTTTTCAAATTGGTGCATGTTTTAGAATTCTGATGAGTGTTTTAGTGGATGTTTTTGAATTTGAACTTTTGCAATTAAAAAATCTAAAACAAAAGTTTATATCAAGTAAAAAAAAGTAATTATTATGCAGTATAAATGTATACACATACAATTATGAATGAGAAATCTCTGTCTCAATACAAGACACACTTGTCACAATGTTATGATGTTACATTTTTTCCACATGTTGGTTGTTTCGGTGAACTTCTTGTAGGTAAAAGTCAGACGTGATTAACATTTGAATCTGATGGCTCTGCCGTTGTTGTTGTTGTTGGACCAAACCACTTCTTAATGATGCAACGTAAATATTTATTGCACAACAGTGATCTTCAATTGTCTCATTGGCATTTTCCTCCAAATGTGAGTCACCATAATTGACTTTTTGCAATCAGATCGCTCATCCCCAGTGACAGAGCCGCTCATACACGCAGGCGGGCGCCATATTCGCTCGGCGTTGTTTATTAACCTTGAGTTCAATAACATACATTTTGCCCAGCCTAAAGCCACTCCTAAAAAAAACAACTTCTTCAACAACTTTGAGGTCATGTGACTTCTACGTTTTCCAATTACAGCTCATTTTTCGTCTCTAAATAAATAAGTGAAATAGTGCAGCAGTAGATAAGACAGCTGCTGCAGGGGGAGATCAGAAGGCGATGCGTTTGCTCCTCTGAAGTGCAACATTTAACAGTTTATTGAGCACAGCACTGTGATTTCATTACTGCATTTTTAATCCAAAATTAATAAGGCTGGTTATTAACCTTTTTCCACCCTACTTCCTTATTAGACTTTTTATTTAACTGATGTTTAGAGGAGCGTAATGAGGAGATGGCATGCGGTCTCGCCCACACGCTCACATTGTGTGCTTGTTCATGGCATAGCACTGTCTATGTGGACCTGGGCGTGCATCACCTTATGCTTTGATAGGGAGCGAGAGAGTGCTGGTTCTATAATAAGTAGGTATAGGCACTTCTCCTCATCGTCTTGTCATTACTGTCATTTAGGACTGAAGCTCTATAAGTGAAACTGCTGATTTGCAGGGCACATATGGTCTTGTCATTTGTACAGCACACTTCCAATTAAATCCATCTTTAACATAGTTCACTATCACTCAAGCACAAACACAATTATCACTGCATAAGTTCTCAAGTCAAATGTGTCAGTACAAACAATAAATTACAGAATTGTTTAGCACTAAGGATAGCTGTTCGTAATGCAATCCATTTTCTTTTAGCATTCAACAACTCTGTAATTGATACACTTTACTGTACAGTTCAACTTATTGTACATACTTCATATTCACCTGAAGATTATCCAAGTCTATTTTAGAAAGTTCATTTATTTACTGCCTTGTTGAGCTGTGTGTTGCAACAATGAATTTTCCTCTTGCGGGACAAATAAATATCTTATACTATCTTAAAACTGACTGACATTGAACAATCATTTGAAACTGAGCATATAACAGTAATTGAACCATAAAGCACAGAGAATGTGCTTTAACAAATTGCAGTTGCCACTTTTTGGACATTTTAACAAGAAAATTGTAATAATACTTTCAGCCATTGTTTCTTGTCAAATAATATTTAACATTTATTATTTTTTATGTATTTTAGAACCTGATTAAGTTGTGGCATTATTTCTACCTATGTCATATTTGCTGCCCATATCTAACCAGGGAGTGCTATTATAAATGTCAGATCATTTCAAACTGGGAAAAGATAAAAAGTTGTTGCGATTTCTATTGCATTTGATGGTACAAAAATCTAATTTGTTGTTGTTGTTTTACAGCTTCCTAAAGGAGAACATTTTACCTCATTATCAGAGATGGTTCAATAAATGAAGAGTCGCTTCCTGCAGTTCTGAAAAATCCAACCAATGTTTTACCTTCATTAAGAATATGAACTGAGAACACACTTTGTGTCATACAACAAACGCACTGTTTAAATTCTACTTTCTCTGCCGTCTCCAAAATGAACATGTTCCTGTTGGAACAAATAATCCCATTTATTTGTCTCTGCTGCAGACGGCTTCTTCACCCTGTGTGCCTCACCTCACTAAAGTGTCCTCTGATGTGTTTTATCCATTTGAAAACTTTCTGTTCCACTCACATCTCCCTTTATTCTATCTCGTCAGTCCTTAACAGCGCATAATTATAACATTTTTTTAATCTTTCACTCATTTCATTCTTTGTACCTTATCATCTTCTTTCACCTCACTTCTCTCGCCCAGCTCCCTCTGTGCATTTGTAAGGAACGCATTCCCGAATTACCAACCATCCTTGGATAAGGTCATGTTTTTGTCACTGTGACGGTAATGCTTGCTACAGACTAATTATGTGCGAAGCAGTTCTTGTCTCCACACTGGGGGCGAGGGTGCCAGAATTCATGGGGTTATGAACAAATTGGTTCCGGTGGGAGACGAAGGACAGGAAGCGGCTCTTTGATGAATGAACCAATGAGATACATCTGCTCAAGACTCTCAACGACTTAGATTGCGCATGCTGTTTTGGCTGACGGGAAATTGAAAATGGACAAATATAAAGATGTGGTCAAACATTTAGACACATGCACAAGGTCACTTGGTGGAGTTCTTAAACATTTTTCACTGGCTAGAGTTTTGTTTAGTCTTTTTGAAAGTCATTCCCTCTGCAGAGTTGATTCAGAAGTTAAGAAGCGGCTATACTGGTTCATTAAAGTATTAAAACATTTATGGGTTTCTTTGAGATTTGGGCCAACAAACTACAGTAAAGCAGAGGAACTGTTTATGCCCACAGGCTGAGGTGCAGCTCACATGAAATGCTGACTGGAAAAGAAATACATTTGACAATATTAAGATTTTCTTTTGCTTGAGATCTTTTTAATGAATTATTAATTACTACATATCATTTTGATGTCATAATTTCAATCTGTGCTAATATTTTGCATTTTGCCCAAAGGCACTTGTCGGAAGTGGATCCAATAATGAGTTTTTCATAAAAAAAGAAAACACCAACAATGAGGTAAGTGGTCTGCTCCAAACAAGACGAGATTTATTTTTCAAAACAGCTTTAAGGAAAACAGTATTTTAGAGTTTCAACCATTAAACTTTGGTTTAACATAACTGTGGCTATTTCCATTCTCTCATTTAAAAGTTCACTTTTTACCGTCTTAAAAACAACAAAACTATTCAGTGGCGGCTGGTTACATAATAAATGCATTAAACAGCACACATCACAACACCATCAACTTAATTAGTTTAAGAATAATGTCTAAATCTAACCAGCCCAAAGCTTACAATATATGAGAGTAATAAATGAGTGAAATACAGCCTGTAATCAGCATTAGTAAAACTGTTTGCTCCTCCACAGAGCTCAAAAACACCAAAACAGAGACTTTGTTCACAACAGGGCAAGTGTCACTTTTGTAGACAGACATGAGCCAAACAACATATTTACCAAATACACGTTATCCGGAAACAACAAACAAGTGAACGCTACTGTATAACGTTATCTGGAAACAACAACAAGTGAACGCTACATAACTGTATTTGTGCTCTTATCAAACATCCAAATAGCTGCATTTACATGAGGAGAGAAAGTTGGCATCTGAATTTACCTCACTTGCCTTATTTACCTATCGATCTTTAAACTCCAAACTCACATGGCTAGTGTTTGCAGAAACTTTTGCTAGTGTTCTTTTCATTCCACCCATGAGCAAGGACAATGTATGAAAGTTTGCCTGACCAGCCAGCCTTTCCTACATTCTGTTCGAACGCAGAAGAGTCTGGAACCAAAGACAGAGCCAATCACTTCGTTGTCCCCTCCTCCACCTCTTGTTAATTTCAAAACTTTATTTTTTCAAACCGATTCAAAATATTTAAGATGCGGACATAGCTGATAGATTATTTTCTTGCTTCAATTTTAAACAGTTAGGAAGGTATCAATTCTCTTTAACCTGAGCGCTACACATTTATGAAAACATCCAGTTTAGCGTGTCGCCGTTTTGATGGGATTTCCGGGTTTTCTGTGATTGGTTGACTTAGCACTTGGAAAGCTTGCACTCGAAATTGAAACCTGGCGCTCTAATTCTAGACCATCGTCTTTGTAAAGTTGTCTGTCAAGGTACTGGCTTATCAATATGAAAGTCGCAAGCGAAAAAAAAAAAAAAGAGTAGGAGTCGTGTATCCGATGGCCTGCCTTGAAATTTTAAATTCGTCTTTGCACTGGTGTTTTGGCAGCTGTTTACTTGTGGTAAGTTCGACACAATTCTGTTCATCTTCAAGCTTGAAACAGCAAAATACAGTTCCAAATGGCATCCATCTTCCTGACTTCGATAGGCGTTCATTCAGAGTAGGGAGGGGGCACAAACATAATAATCTAGAGCAACAAATAGAAAACTTTCAAAAGATTTCAAAAATGCCTTTAAAGTCAACCTGCATCCTCAACACAAAACATAATGACCACTCATAAATGAAAACAAATATGTCATGCTGTGTTTTTGTGCATGAACCTTTTGTGTGTACAGTACTGTTCTGCTTCATTTGTAAAATGTACAGCTGAAGTGTACATTAAATAGACTGTTGTATGTTTAAGACTAACGGTAAACTAAGAAACTCGTAAGCAAAAGCTGATGCAAGAGACGAACAACAGATGGCACTGCTTATTAGGCAAATGTTATTCATAGATTTCAACTTGCAGTTTATAGGCACTTGTCAACATTCAGAACACAAGAATTCCTTGTTGTATTCTTTGATAACGTCCCAGCGCATGTGAAAGATTTATTATTGATAATTTGGTGGGTTGAAACCTGTGGTAATTTTTTTAAATCATTTTTTTTGTGTCCACTTGTGACTGCATTTGTCTGATAAATTAAACATTCATTTAACATTAATTTTAGGATACTGACACAGATTGGACTTGTGGTTATGGTTTATAATAGTTATGGAATGTGTCATGTGCAATGTCAGAGGAGTGTGAGGGTGGGGCTAACAGTTCCAACTAAAACGTCTTTCTTACTCATAGTTCAAAATCTATTACAAGTTCCTTACGTGTCATACAAGCTTATTCTTTTTCTCAATATTTTAAAATATTTTGTTGACGCTGCTTTCACTATATCCACCACACATTTACTCAAGTTACTCAAGTTTGTGTCGTAAATAAATCGCTCCAGTAACTACTTCTTGCCCTTGACTACGACCCCATCATCACCACCAGCAAAGGCTTACGGGCAAGCAAATTCAGCATATCTTAGCGCCTCCTGAGCTCCTCCTCCTCTGCTTTGCACCTGATGGAGTGAGAAAAAAAAATTCCTCGCACATGCACTTTCCAATCCCCATGCCCCCTTCCTATAATCCTGCTTTACTTCTGTGCGCTTTCATCCACCCGGCCCCTTCGTCTACCCCGAATCTATGCAGCGGGATCCATTCAGAGGACAATCGGCCTGGGACATGAATACAGAGCAGAGCTTGGTCAAATAGCTACAGTGATACTCCGCATGCTTACAAAATCCAGCCTTTTGACTGCACAGAGTAATGCCTGCACACATGCTTCCTTTATTGCAAGTGAGGAGTTGGCATCATTAATATAGATCATTGTTTGAATTGACAAAACAAAACAAAACATTGATACAAAAACAAAAAGTAAAAAAAAATAGATTGAGTGTGTGTGTGTGTAGAGTTTGTTCAAAGTCTTTTGTTTTAGTAAATCCGTAATGTGGTTTAAGTTTCAAAAGTTCAGTTGTTTCGATAGTAAATCCAAAATGTGGTTTAAGTTTAAAAGTTGATTTGATCCAGAACTATATTCCCAAAAAAGAAAAAAAAAGATTTGTCCTACCCGTTTTTAGCTCGCCATCAGTTGAGTAGAGGTGAGTAGAGTTGAGCAGAGGGATTGTCCATTTACAAAAAACCTAACCTTTTAATCCAGGGCTAAACGCCTCTCTCCATGCCCGTCCTGATCGGGAAAATACACGGAGGCGCTAAGTTTCAGCATTTGTAAGTGAGCAGTTTTGGAGCTCGAAGGATTTATTCGAGACGCCAACCTCACCACGCCACACCCACACCGGAGAAAGAGGAGGAAGTGAAGCACGAGACTTCGAACTTAGAGGAAGTGAGGCAATTGGACAGGAAGTTGACCCGCATGAATAAAAGTCTTTGTTGAACTAAATGCAGGTTACATAATGATTCCCAAAAAGCATACAGTTAAGAGTTTTGCTTATGATTCCCATTAGTCTCTACAGTAGAGGTGTGCAATATATCGAATTTTAGATATTATCGTGTCTTGAAGATATGTAAAATGTAGAATGTAGAATATCGAGTATATTGTTTGTGGTAAAAAGGTCACAAAAAGGCACTGAGGCAGTTTTGGTTTTAGTCAACTAATCTATTGGTAGCACACCTCTCCAAAAATGTCTGTAGTCAACCCAGTCAAGCCCAGATTTTCTGATCGTTAAACTTCAACTAATTAGTTTAAGCATATGCTGGATGCTTGGTTTGAAATAATATCAGCTGAATATCGTCATCGAGATATGTCAAAAAATTATCGAAATATTCATTTTTGTCAATATCGCCCAGCCCTACTCTACAGTTTCAGAAACTACTCTTCCTGGGGTCCAAAATTCACCGAGTTTGGTGAATGACGTGAGTTTTGTGTCGGAGCCGTCCTGGTCCTGACGTGAGATTTGCAGCGGAGGGAGCTGTACAGCAACAGCACCAAGTCTTTGCTTACTTGCACGTAAAGATTTTTTTAATATTTGCTTTGCAAAACATACGTATGAAACCTTTGCTTTAGTCTACATACACGCATGAGCCTATTATGTGAGTATTTTCTAAAAATGAAAATCGAAAATGAAAAACACAGGCATGAGTTTCGAACCAGCGCATTGTTGAACTAGTGGTGGCTCAATGCGCCACTTGCTCAACAAGCTGAGCCAAATGACTGCTGATGTCATTATGCAGCGGGTGATCGCTTTCCATCTCACCACAGAAGCGGTGTCAGAGGGAGGAGTTTAGATAAACCATCTGGGCGGCTCATCTGCCTCGTCAACTCACTGTGACGTCAGCCTGTACTAAAAATGCACTGACAGCATTTCCCCATCGTGGCAGTACAGTCGTGGTTTTTACACACATAACTGCAAAATGAGTGAGTTTGAACAAAAATGTCCAAAAAAAAGCCTGGAAACAGTAGATAATTCAATTTTGACCCCATATACACAGTTTGACAGTGAAAAAAAGTTGATTCTGAGTTTAGTTTCTCTTTAATACTGGGGTCCAGTTTAGCCAGTATCACCCAGTGCTTCATGTCACTCCAGCAACTAAAGCATGTATCGCAGAACTGCAGACGGTTCTTGAAAACCAGGAAGTACAATAAACCAATCAGTTAACAGAGAGCCTCCTTTGACCTTGTCTGGTGTTAAATATTAACTTAAAAGTTGCAAAATTAAGTCTTAGAATATGATATTGTCCCATTTATATCATCATGTTTATGTACTTCTTGTGTTCAGGCAAGCCCAAAAGGAGCAATAGGTTAAAGCAAAAATAAAAAAACGAAATCATCTATGTGGTGACTTATGTTGTCAATCTAATAATATTCTAAATTTTGGGAAAATGTTTTTGCCAATGAAAAAAAAAAAGTAAAATTAATTCGAGAACAACCAAGCAGTGGACAATTTCTATTGAGATTCACACACTTATCTTCTTCTGCAATAAAATACAGCATAAAAAACATCAACAATAAATGTATGCAACTGTACATTTTAATCACAATATGTCTGGAAATGCTAACCTAAAATTTGTGAGCGCAAGAGAGCGGATTTTGCTATCTTTAACCTTTGTAAGTGATGATGAGATGAAGACACAGTGCTGAGAGTTCTGTTCCAGCTTGTGCTTCTTCATAAACTATTTTTAAACTGTGACTTTATTCCTTACACTTGTGTCACTGCTCACACTGTGTGTGTGTGTGTGAGCCATGGAGGCGCTTTGCTGCAACTGCTTCACCTTTTTGTTAACTTTCTTCATCTGTGGAAATGGTTTCCAATCCCAATTTACACATTTAATGAACACATTTTGTTTTTTATACTTTGCTGTCTTACATTTCACTGAGAATGGTTTGTAACGATAATTACCAATTCTATAGGAAATACTAGTCCCAATATGTTTATACACCGGTATGTATATATTGTTCTCTTACTCAAAAATAAGCTGTTATTTTGAAGTGAGAACTAAACTAGTTTGACTTCCAAATGTGACTGCGTTTGTGTAGAAAATGTGATGTGTGAGATAAGTGTTGCAGGCCTCACTCTGCTGGAGATCTGACTGTAATCTGTTAGTGGTGTTGGCAGTGCTGACCAGAGCAGCACCATGCTGTTTGTTTACGTGAATAGAAATGAGTTGATATTTGAAAAAAAAAAAATTATGACAGCCATGTTTTTACTTCGCTTATTTCTAGAAGGTTTTGTTCCTTCTAATTCCTGCACATGCACTCAGCATGTAGCCATTTTTGTATGAATGTATAAATGAATGAGTAGAAAAGAAGTTCATATTCATCAACATCATTTTTGTATTATTATTTGTTATAGCTTAAAAAAAAACTGTTTTGCTCCTGTGCAGATAATGTAAGTGCATCTATTTGGAAAAAAACATTACTCTACATTGTCCTGTCTGCCTTTAATTTCAGAGCCCTTCCTCACCCTAAACCAGGAAGTGTGGAGTTGTTATGCTATGCTGTCTAGCTTTACTGTGGCAGCAGAACTTGTGCAGGCTTCTAGAAGTTGTGGAAAGTGCTTGTAAACTTGAGATGAAAAATGGGTAGGCTTGGAATGCAATACGTACTGTAAGTGAGCGACTAGAAAAACAAAAAACATAACATTGTCCTGTGTTTAGGCAAGACACTTCACCCACATTGCCTAGTCTAGATCTGGTGTGTGTATGAATGGTTGGTGGTTGTTGGAAGGGTCGATGGCGCAAAAAGGTAGCCTCGCTTCTGTCAGTCTGCCCCCGGGGCAGGGTTAGGGTTAGGGTTAGGATGTCTTGAAAAGTGCTGTATAAATCCAATGAATTATTATTATTATTATTATTATTATCATCATTTCATTATCATTATCTTATCATTATCATTATCATTATCATTATCATTATTATTATCATTATTATAAATGTGATACATTTAAATAGCTCTGTTGTGTAAGTTTTCAAGCTGGTAAAAAGCATATGCTGCCCTTTTAAACAAAAGCTTCTACCTGCTGACATATATGTTTGATCTCTCATCCATGACCATTAGTTGATTATGAGCATACAACAGATGTGTGCTGTGGACTTGGCACTTCATGTCTTATTGGGGATCAATATTTCATTTGCCCCGCTCCTTTGCTTAGACTGTGAGTGGCATGTGCTCTACAGGGAGTGTTAGGACACACACTCGGAGACTGTGCCACAGGCCTTTGTTTGATTTGAGTGATGCTCCAGCAGTGCCAGGCTGACACCGCACTGACACTCCAACCTATTTAGATGCACATCACTGTTTACCACTATAGTGCAGCCAAACAGCCACACCCTAATGTATAGGCAAGAGGGTGCAGCATTTGTGATCATATGTCTTCATGCCTGTTATGTATTGGTATTCATTGTGTTGAGAAAATCCTTTTATATTTTATTGGAATCATAGAGCTTATGAGGTAAGGGAAATGTTGCTTAAATTCTAAATTTCAAATTCACTTCCAGCAGTTAGATGTAATACAACCGTTAGATTGTTATAATCAAATGTTGTGATACTTCACCAAGGTTTGCATATCGAAAGATTGATCTTTCTGTGACTCTTCAGATGGGTGCATTCTGCTCTGTCACATCTCTATTAAGGCATAGATTTAGAACAATAATATAGGTCACCAAAATGTTACATTCTAAAATTCATGTCATCTTTAAACTTCAAAAGATAATCATTTGGCTCACTTCACTAAGAGGCCCGAGGGTGGACAAAATTGATTCCAAGCCCCTGGCCATAATTTGGACACCCTTTTTAATCTCTGCAACTGAAGCATGCTGATACTGGTCTGTGAGTTTATGGCTATTGAAATGTTTTGAAGACTTGTTGACATTCATGATTCTGCAATACGAATGTGGCATGACAAGGTTTTGTCATTTTATTTAATCATAGAAACTAAGTAATGCGAGAGCACATCTTCTATAAAAGCATGCAACTTCTGCTTTGACCTCTGATCTCCAATACTCCTGAAACAGCTTCGCTCTCCTCCATGCTAGTACCTCAGTTTGGTCATGTTTCCTGCACATTTCCAGCGTGTGAATGTCTTGTGCTTGTGTCAGCTCATTTGTCAGGTACTTTATGCCGTTTATTCCTCAATATCCTCCAGTCACACTAGCTCTGATGTAGACCTTTTGTTTTTAGCACGTTGCTGCGGTTGTACCAGTCAGGTGTTGTGACTGGCCAGTACGCTCCTTGTTGTGTGTCATCTGCCTACAGTACGTTTAGTAGCGTCTGCTGTTTTAATTCATTCATAATGTCAGAAACGTAACATAGATTTATGTTCTCAGTTAGGCATGTGGGGTAGAGCGTGCAGACTGCTGTTTTGCCAACCACGTTTTGCCTCGATGTTTGCTTGATGTTTTGCCAACTGCCTCTGTCATCAATGGCATCTGTGCGACTCCTTGTAAGGACTTGTTTTCAGCTGGACTGAACAGGACGTTTTATGGACGTTTTATGTGAGCTTTTCAACAGTGAAATATGGTCAACAAAAAATGATGGTTAAATCAGTGAGAACATGGAACAAAGTATTGTGACAGAAAGTAACTAAACAAATGTTTTATCTGTTCAACTTAACTGAAATGAACATGAAATAAACGCCTTGTCTCCAGGTGAGATTCCTGAGGTGATGTTGCTGACCTTTTGATTAGTTTTATAGTTTACTTCAAATTTAGGTTAATTATGCGCATCCCACTTTGCCACACAATGACTCATGTTGTTTGCTGTTAGTCTGACAACAATACATTTGCAGAATGTTAAATAATGTCCATGCAAATTCTTTTGGAGTTTTCTCATTACTTCTAAGTATCATTTTCAAATCAGTGTTTACATTCAATCACAGCCAAACTGTTTGTTCTCCTTGTATTCTTCTATTATCATTTTGGCATGGCTGTTTGCTATTGTGCTCGGATCAGGGAGAGCGCTGGTGTTATTTTAACCCAGTGAACAGGCACGGTGCTGGAATACAAATCATAAGCAATGAGGGCGATGGAGAGAAGAGGATTGGCACAGAAATACCCAGAGAGACTTGGCTCAGGTTGGGGTGACAGAAAGAAAAAGATTTTGAATGGGATATGAGGGATTTGGTGGGAGAGGGAAAAGACAAGAGGTCAAGAAGTAAACGTAGAAGGACACAGTAAATGGGCGCAGAGCTAAAAGAATAGAGTGAGAGTAATTGAAAGCGTGTGTGGGGCAGCGCTGCACAAGGACTGCAGCAGCACTGATGGCTCTGCAGTAACACACTATATTAGTGTGGGCATCTGCGTGTGTAATCTCCACTCAGACTGTATTATGAGCTGCCTTCCTGCTTCTAAGTCACTGTAACTTACTCACGGCAAGTCTTTGGGTATAATACTGTGACAAAATACATGCCCGTTTTATTATCTGTAATTATGAGGGTATATTAATCTGCTGCACGCAGGTTTTAATGGAGGAACTTTTTATAGAATTTTAAAATTCACCGTGTAAAATTTCTACCAGTTGCTTGTCACTATGGATTTACTGCCTTCTTTGCAACATTGAACTGTTTTAATAGATTTTATTGTCATTGTCAGTGAATAATACAATTCTCAAACTAGGAACTTGCTTCGATGCTAATTTGCAACATATGACATTAATAACAAATAATTAAAAAAAGTATTAGCTATGTTAAAAATATGTTAAAATATGTAATACAAAGTATAAGGGCATGCAAAGGAAATAAGTATACAGATTAAAATGGCCAGATAAAATAAGACAATTTTAATATACACAGCAATCAGAACAATCAGAACAATAGTGCAATCTGTCAGTGCAAGTAGATAATACTGGCATGAGTAATAAAGTGGCAGGTGTAAAGGGACCTTGTGATAAGTCCAATGTTCTTAAGTCCAATCATACGTTAGCTGCTATCCGAAATACTATAGTTTTAAAACATAACACAAATTTAATACACTGGAAGTAGATTTGTTTAATGTCTTTCCATGGGTTATTCATGCTTATAATTTGAGATGTAAATTATATATATATATATATATATATATATATATATATATATATATATATATATATATACATATATATACTGTACATATACTTTGAAAGTATCTTTTAGATTTGATATGAAATAAAAAAGTGGTTTATTTTTTTGTAACAGAAAATACAAATAAAGCAGGCTTGGCCCGCCTGGCCAGGACCGTCTAGCCAGTTTCACTTCACTTCGTGGAAACAGTCTGACATCGCCTCATTGGGGCTCGTTCAGTTCACAGTAGGCGGAAACTTGGTTGTTTTGTCATCAGTAGAGCATAAAGGTGATTGTTGTGGTAAACTTGCCAATTAAAAGGTACAATATCATATTCTGAATATTTGACACACGGGCAAAGGAGAAGAACTATACAGTCTGCTGTCTCAACACACCGCTCCACTCCTGCTTGCTGATTGGATGACCGTTCTTCCTGCTTTTTGAGAGCCGTCTGCAGTCCTGCGATACCTAACCTAGTAGCTGGAGTGAAATGAAATTGGATGTGGCGCCAGCCTAGCTAAGAACCTTCAGCATCATTCCCTCTCCCCCCAAAGTCAGACCAAGTGTGTCTGTCTCTGTTTTCCTCTCCCCAGAGCTTTTGGTCTCAGCCTTTATGCCCAGTGACAAAGCTTCATGTATATCAATGAGAGCAATCGTTGGTCTCAGTCAGGTGTTCAACAATCAACAATTAGAGTTTGGGTAAGCTGCAGACAGACAAATGTGTATAGTCTGGTTCCTACAATAAGACTGTGTGTATGTAATGTGTCAATACATTTCTATTACACTTATTGCCTGAATATAACAATGACTTGGTCAACTATTGTCAAAGATCATTATCAAGTCCTCAACAGTATTTAATATCACATATATAAAAGTTTCCAGTGCGAAAAACTCTCTTCACAACCCAATCAATCTGTGATGTTCCAGCCGACTCTCACTGGCCAGGTGCTGCTGTTTTTAGCCCTTCAGAATGAACCGTTTATCTACAGAGGGAGTTAATGCTCTCTATTTCAGCTGTACAATACTCCCCCAAAGCACTCATATCTCACACAACTTCAATGCCTTTCTTTTGGCGGTGTCAGCTCCCAAAAAGAAAGAGGTGATATCTTTGTGACCTGAGTGTTTAGCCCCTATCGGACCACAGAACTAAATGGGGTCTAGCCTTTTGCTCAAGAAGCACACTGCTACATTTTCCACTAATAGATCTTTTCATAGATTTGGGACTGCTCGGCCTCCAGTCAGTGTTTGTGTGTTACAATATGCAAAGCAAAGTACTTATGATACAACCTTTCTGACTGCAAGCAGCAGGGTAATAGAAGACTCAAATGGGGTAAATATTGTGAACTGTGAACCATATTCACTGACTTTTCTATTCATGCAAGAATCCAGATACTTCAACAATGACTACCTCGCTCTGTCTATAGCCTCTAGCTGAGAAAAATAACAAAACCTTTTGAGGTATTTTGAGAGCAATTTGTAATTTAATTTGGAATTCTATAGATCCCAATCACACCCAAATTAGCATCAACTTAGCATACTTAGAGTACTGAGTGAGTATTGATAGAACTAAATGAGTTAATCAGCTGCCTTTTGGAAAATATTCTCATGTAGGCACATACGAATTTTTTTATATATATATATAAAATATATATTTAAAAATATATATTTTTTTATATATATATATATATATAAAAAAAAAAAAAATATATATATATATATATATATATATATATATATATATATATATATATATTTTTTTTTTTTTTTTTTTTTTCTTCGCTCTGTCATAGAAATTGGTTTTCTTTGCACTAACTCTACTATTCATATAAAAACTATTACCAATCTTTTTTGTTATTGTAATTTCTGTAACTTTGTCACCACAAAGTATACTATAAATGCAGCACTTAACAAAATCAGACTGCTGTGTACTGTCTGCATGTAATAATAAAGTCATTTTCTTTTCATGGAACAACATACAAAAGAACATTTCAAGCAACATGAAGATATCTTTAAGGAAGCAAGCAGGCTTCAATCTCTTTCATAAAATATTTTTTTAAGACATTTAAGACGGCCATGAAAGAAGAAAAAGCAATTTGTATTGGACAGAGTCACTGGTCCCACTGAGATTCAGAATGTCTTTTGCAGTGGCGCCCGGAGGAGGAAGAGGGTCCTAAAATGTATATTAGTAATTCGATTAATACTGCTTTGAAATGTATTGATTTTGTTGAATTTTCTCAATCCATAGTTTGTTTAATTCCTGGAATATTGATTGAAAATAGCGATTGATCTATCTGTAGTGTGCCACAGCCTGACCTAAGATGTAGTTAATCTATACCTCAAATGATCCTGGCCTTGTCTGGTAACCACCAAAGACTTGATTTAGGATTGCTTTGGGACTAGTTTGGATTAACTGACTAATATCCTAGGATGAGTCAGATTATTTGCAAATGGAAACATCTTTCAATATTGGCATCCGTGGCCAGTGTGATTACTTGCTACAGTAGCATGAGACGATGTCCTAAACCAGCAGATGGAAAGACCACATTTTGATCACTTTTTCTATTCACAATTCCTTTTACCGCTCAAACCCCATCAGCAAACAGTTTCTTAACTTACCTCAATCATACCATAATGCTGAAGTTTGTCCCATAAATGCTCATTTCTTTAAAGGTCAGGGGTGACGCATTCATGTGATTCGTCCTCTTCTCTGGCTGCGCGGCTATTAGCTCATGGACTTGACAAATGACTCTTGTTCTCTCCTCCACATCCACACATCTACCTCCCACACGCACACTCATATTATTGTCATCCATCCCTCTAGTGAAGTTATGACTGCTATCAAGCTTGTTATTGTCAGCTTTTTCCATAGGCAGCAGCAGCAGCACGGCCCGTCTGTCTTGGCTGATGCACTGTGCTTTCTCTATGGTATCAAAGTGGCTCTCTAAATGCATATGCTGTGTCTACCCTGCTGTGCTATATATATTTGTAATGAAGAGTTATATCTTGGAAGAATGATTGTCAGCTAGCTGGGGACTGAGACTCTTTTTGCCCAACCCACATATTGCAGTCTCACAGTGCAGTTCTTTACACTGAAGTCTACAATCTTATGCTGCTGCTGATGCATAAAATGTAAAGGCTTGTGTGTTGTGGCCTGGTTTGATTCTCTTTACAAATATTAGCTTTTTTTCTGGTTGAAGTGATGCTTTGCCGAGGAGAACAAGTGGTTTTATGCTTTCATGAGGGTTCCAAAGTGCCTTGACTTATCCAGTGCCCTCGCTGTTTTCAGGCACGGATAAGTTGATATGTTATGCATGCATAAGCTGGCACTGGAAAACTAAGTAGCAGGGAACATTGTTTGTATTTTTAAGAGTGTCATCTACAGTGTTGGATATTTATATTGATACTCTGACAAAATTACATTGTTAAGGCTTTTTTTTTTTTTTGACATAATGACAAGAAACTTTAGACAATTTAAAGTCAAAGTGTGCAGCAACTTGAATATACAACAAGATCATTTGTCTATTTTGTGAACATATTATGTTTAAAACCATAACTAACCTAACTAACTAACTAACTAACCATAACCTAACAGTGTTTATATGTATTTGGATTGATTCCTCCACGGTTGAGTATATTATTTTGTATTGTCCTGCAGTTGATGCTCGAGTGCTCATAAAAGTCCTGTTTTCACCTACCACCTATAAACACCCACTTGTCTGTATTTACTTCCGATGACTCAAAAATTCATGTTCATTACTTGTCTCGTAACTACTAGAGCTTTAATTCCGTCTAAAGATAAATACATTTTGAATAAAAATGAATTCTGCTTTAAAAAGACTATGTTAACATGGTCATTATTTGGATTTAAACTTAATTTCGAAGTAAGTGGTTGGTTTTCTCCACAAATTAATTTATTCCTTTTATCATGTAACTGTTTATTCCTCTAAAAATAATTCGCACTGCGCATGCTTGGTGTGTTGCCTTTCTGCAAAATGGCGGCATGAACTCAAAATTGTTTTTGTTTTTTTTGTTTGTTTTATATTTAAGTGCACTAGAGCAGCCACGAATAATGAAAAGAGTGTATGGCAGAAAACAAGAAACACTAAGCTTTTCAAAGAGGAAGACTTAAGTTTTGAACAAGGAGGATGCGCGAACAAAGACGCTGCGCTTATCTGAAACAAGTGGAAACTACCTCCTCAGCTCACAAAACATTATATGGAGCATGATGATGTGATTACAACAATAGTAATAAAAGCAAGTATCCAGCTGATGTGTGTTTTTCTTGGAAACGTCAGGACGTACATGCATTACTATAAGCGGAATTAAATAATATGATTTAGCATGTTTTCTGTGTAAAACTTGAAGGAAAATACCTTTATTCTGATTAATTAATTAATTCAGAATTTAAAAAAATATCAGTAAACATGGCAAATGTTTAAGATCAGATATGTCCAAACCAATGCTGATACTGGTAGTTTACATAAAAGTTAATTTTTTGATTCATTCATTATCTTTTAGACAGATTTCATTCCCCGTGATTCTAAACTACATATTGTGGTGACAGTAGCAGACACAGTAACAACAGTAATAATGCAGCAGACATTCATTGTAGCTGAACTATAACTAAAGCCTGCAACCAGCTCTCACTATAAACTTGGTGATCTTTTTGAACAACGTCACTTGTAAAGACATTTATGTTAGAACAAATATACTGTAGAATAAACACACTCATTCAAAAACACCAGCAGACTTTGAAATTCAGTCTGTTTTGAAAGTAGACCATTTAAATATCACCGGTCCTTTTGTGTTGTCTGTAATCTCACATTTCCGAAGAGTGCACTGCAGTGGGGAGTGGAGGGTCTATTTTAAGTGCAGTCAGATAGCTATACGGCACGGTGGTTATATTTAATAAAAGTCTCCCGAACACTGCACCAATCTCCCTCCCTGGGGCCAGCTGGGTTTGACCGGCCGTGCCTGCTTCTATTTAATGTGAAGTGGCAGAAAGAACACATGCCAGTCCTTTCTCTCTGCCTCTATGGGCACTTCAACTAGCCCGCTGACCAGAGAGAGATGGAGAGAGAGAAGGAGGGAGAGAGAAAGAGGAGAGAAATGTATTTTGCTCATGTGATTGGTAATCATATTGTCACTTTAGTTTATCTCTTAGTTTAATGTACAGTACAAACCTTGGGTAGAAGAAGACACTCCAAAATCAGTTTTCGTCCAACACATGTATTCGGGGGACATTTTTTTCCCCCTGTGTCCCTTCTGTGTCTAAAATTTGTTGTTTGTCCATTAAAATCCAGAAACATGTATTTTCTATCTTAACCTGGTCTGATTGCTTATTGTCTTGAGCTGGCGAGGCTTAAAACCTATGATTGTAATAGTACAGTATGACTCATTGCCAAACTTACTGAATGGATTTATAATAAACTTGCATATTAAATCCTTCCATTTAATTGCGGAGAGTAATTTAATGTTGTCCTGCAGGCATAATATTTAATATATTTTCTCTCTCTCTCTCTCCTGAACTGCTGTGCTGCTTTTAGTGATGTATTCTTTGCATGTTCAGCAGATTTTTAAGCACAGACAGTAGGGCTCATCACTGCACACACTCTTCCCTTTGGCTCTTTTCTGTTTTACTTTTTATTGTGTGTGGTAAAAGAATAGATGCACACGCAATACATTAATGACTAATACTTTTTTTATTTTTATATACATAATTTGTATTGTTATTGACCTTCAAATGTTTTAATAGTCGTCTGAGAAGTTTTTTTTTTTTTTTTTTCTGTGAAAGAGCAGATAACCTTAAAATGGTTTTAGCCTAGAAAAAACAACAGCAACAACAACAACACAATGATCAACGCAAGATAATGAATAATAAAAAGTAAATAAATAGTGACATGATATTAACACATTTAGCGCTTTATTATAGTCAGGCTCATGCCACTTATTGTCTCCACTAAATTTCGGATCAACAGCTGCAGACATTTTCTGAAAACCAGAAAGAAAAATGTCTGACTGTATCTCCTTCTCCTTTGACCCTAGGTCACATATTAATTTAAAATTTGGTATTGTACCTTTTGTAATCTTACTGCGCAAAAACTCCAATTATCGCGGACACATGTTCAATCTTTACATAGTCATGTTTCCATTAGCTTCTCCCAGACCTGTTCACATTGGAGCTCACTTCAAACCCATCAAACGGAGCAGTATGGGCCTTTTTGAGTAGTGGAAACCGCCCAGGACTGTACCGTACTGCCCCGAACTTGGTGGTGGTTAAAAAGATAAATAAATAATAATAATAAATTAATAAATAACAAAAACTTGAAGACAAACTATATTCTGCAGTAATGGTACTGAGTAAAAGTGGTGCTAGGGTGGAGGAGGGCTGAGGAAATTGTGCTGCTGCTAAATGAGGAAGTGAAAGCTGAGTTAAATCAAGTATGTTGATGATGATGATGAGGGATGGTGCGGGAGGGTGACGCAGACGGATGAAGCAAGTGTAATGGTATACCAGGCTAAATTTACGCTACAAGCTACATTGGAAATATGTAAATACAATGTGACTATAACACAACTCCCAGGGAGCTAGAGTTCAAAACTCCAATCAAGTTGCCCCATTTAGTAATCTACTCCAATGGAAAAGCAAATACAAAAACTGTGTTTTATTGAATGATGACTTTTAAGCATGTGGTCAAAAGTGGTTAATTCTGCTTTTAAGTTGAATTGACTTGTTGGTGTAGCAGTGTCTTGTCTTAAGCAGAACTCATGACTCAGGCTGTGTGGGCCACCTCAAAGACTTGCAGCTGCTGTGGAGGAGCTCAGCATGGGTCTCCTTATACTGCGCAGCTTTGGTGTGCCTACCAACAACTGTGTAGAGGCCCACCGTCGCTCCACAGCATCAAATATCTATGAGTAAGGCTGGGCTTGCAGATGCCACTGTACCTGCTGAGCCCCCAAACAGGAGGAGTGAGCCAATCTGCTTTAGTGGTGTGTGCGCAGGGAAAGGTACATCTGTCATTTTGTTCACCCTGTGGAGTCGGCGTGCTTTCTTGTGTAGAAGAAGTTTTGTGTTTGCACATTTAGTAGGTGTCATTTGAACTGAGTCGTGCAGGCCATGTAGGCAGAAAAGACAGCCGAAAGATGGATGGCAGGTACAAGAGTGCATCTGTCACATGTGGGTGTTTGTGTGGTAGGAGGAAGTGTGCGGCGCCAGGGAACAAAGTCAATACGTCTCATATTGCGTGTCGGAAGGAGAAGACGACGGGGTAAGGAGATTGAGGAGCACAGGGGGATGGATGAGGAGATAGAGAGAGGGCGACAGGAGACCAGGAGACTATTTGTGCTATTTCTGAGAAAGCTTTTAACAGAACAACACAATTGGGGACAAAGATAGCATAGTAATACAATACACAATGACAGTAATAAACACATCAGGTTGAATCTAATTTACTTTGACAAAGGCATTCACTCTTCACACCCAAATGTGAGGTAATTATAATTTGAACAGGAGCGATCCTTTTATCATGTCATTATTATTTGTATTTCTGTTTTGTTTATTTTCAGGGTTACACGTGTCTTCATCTTTCAACTTTATATTGACCAAACTAAGTCAGACTCTTGGCTGTCCTTTCCCACTCAGAAACCAGAGGAAATGTAGACTAGAGATGGAATGTATGGGTTTTTTTTTTATGCCGATACCAATAATTTAAAATTTTGTCAGCGGATTCCGATATCAAGGACTGATTTTCAAGGCCAATTTTATTTTATTTATTAGTTTTAAAAGCATAGTCTAACCAAAAAACCTTAAACCTAAACTATTATTCATGTGGGTCTCTTTCGAACAATGAAATGACGCTTGATTGTATTTTGGCCCAAGAAACAACAATTTCATTACGTCATGAAAACACTCATATAGTTCATATTGACAAACAAACAAGCATTTATTAAAGCTTCTGCTGCAGCCAAAGTGGTAGAACAAGAAGAAAATGTTAATGATCAGACTTAGGACTGGAGAGAGATTAAAAAAAAGTCGTATCGTTTCTCTCCAAACTAACTCAGAGGTCTGCTGATCACTGCACGTGCTGCTTTCCCACAGAGTAAAAGCCCAGACAACTGTCCAGATATCAGCCAAAATTGTGGCTGGTATACAAAAAAAAATCGAAATATCCACTCCAAAATATTGTCCGGCCAACATATGGCTCTATCTCTAATGTAGACCTCACCTTCATTTACACGTACATGCCACACAGAATAACTTGTTCACTAACTTGATTCATTCCTATTGCCGGCCTCAGTGGTCATGGGGTGTTGTCACTTTGATGTGTATATTCTACAGGGAATAATATCATTACTGGCAAGTAACTCGATAAAAGAAACTTTTCTAACCATATGGCTTTTTCCTAATGGGGTTGCTTGCTGCTGAGAATAATATGCCTCCAGCTCCCATAAGCCTCCTATAGGGCGCAGTCATTCACATATTGATCTGGTCAGGTTACACTGCATGCATTCTCCCTCATTTATCCATACATGGGACCAACTCAATGGAAACAATGTGGCTTAATCTGCAGTTAAAAGAGTTTCTAATCATTCATGAATGTTGCTTTCTGTTTTAAGTGCCATTTAGAATTCTTATGTAGCATAAGTTTACAAAGGTTGAAAGGTAAAAAAACAGTAACCAGTATATAATGACTCAATTCAGTAATAATAACTTGTAACCCGTTTAAATCAACATCAACATAGCAGATCTTAAGAATGCAACTGCAGAGGCTTAACCACTGGATATGCCAACTATTCAGAGGTGGAAAGTCAACTATAAGTTAGACCTTATTTTGAGACATACAAATGACAAAAACTTGCTTTTTGTCTCTTTGGTCAGAAAGTTACACAGTACATCTTTAAGGAAATTAATCAAGCATAATCAAAATGTCAACTGTTTGATATTTACCTTTCACTAAACAGAGAGCAGCCATGTTAGATTTTCTAACATAAACTCTGAAATTTTGTCAGAGAAAGAATCACGCTTTGGAAGGTGTTCCAGTGTAGATTTGTAAGATGGAACTCTGAGGTCCAAGGACAGCAGGAAAGCAGCATTATCTACCTTCAACAGCAGAGGTACTGACACAGATCACAGATAAAACCGTCTAAGAAAGAGCAGATGCTCGTGGAGATCCTTGAAAGCAAAAAATGAAGACAAAATAGTAACAGGTCCAGGGCACTCTGTCTTGATTTATTTTACTCCAAGGTGTTTGAAAATCATCATGATCTTCACTGTGCTGCTGTTTTTATTGCATAAAATAAAGCAAGAGCAAAATCTGACCTTTTATTATTTTGACCGCCTTAATATTTTGTTTTGAATAATTCACTGCTATGGCAACAGTGCTAATTTTTCATAATCTTAAAAGACAGCTCACTGAAATAGCCATTGGTATACCCTTTTCCACTAAGCTGTGATATATACGAGAGCTAAAGGAGTCATTATTCTCACTGTTTCTGAATTTCTAAAGAGCAAACTCACTAAAGGCGACTTGAAGATTGAGAGTATAACTGGAGGGAGGAGGAAGTGGGGTCAGAGAGCAGCGCAGCAGGTAGTACGTACATCTGTCACTTCGTGCAAGCCCACATGGAAGAGCCAAAGAGCGAGAAGGAGAGCCACCGCACCCAGCACGCGACAAGCCCAATCCTTAATATGTTAAATACCTTGTAGTCAAGCTTAATCCATTCCATTTGATATCTCCAAAATACAAGGGAACAGTGCGCTTACTCTTTCATTTCTATAATCTGTTGTAAGGATGCAGAATCTGAAAGGAAGAAAAGAGGACAAGGAGAGTAGTGAGGAAAAAGTATAAAGCACGACTGTACTGAGGCTGACATTGTCCCAAAAATGTATGAATAACAACTTGGGGTGTCAGCTGGTTTTCCATCCTGTGTGTGTGTGTGTGTGTGTGTGATGAAGCAGAAAAAGTCACAGTCTTGGCCACTGTCTGAAGCAGGCCTCATGTCTGGAAGGTCTACTGGGATGGCCCAGGCAAATGCCAATGACCCAGAAAGGCAGAACACACAGCTGTACACATGTCACTGTATGATGGAAGGAAGCCAGATTAGAGCAGTGTGCAAGAGCTGTAGTCCAGTGAGATGTGATAGGGGAAATGATAGCCTAACCCCGAGCTCAGACTGCACTCGGTCCAGCTCCAGTCCAGTCTTGATCCAGTCCTCGAGTGGAGAAGAGCTCACATTCAGTCCGCTGGTCCTTTGGTGCTCCTGCTGTCACCTCCTTTGATCCTGGCGAGACTTGCCGGAATAGACTATTTATGAATAAAAAGTGTTCCGGTGACCCAGTGAAAGGTCCAATAGAAAGAATCAGGAGTTCCTGTGCACCTTGGAGCAGCAGATTGCACAGTGTGCCATGTGAGAGCTTCATGTACTTTAAAAAAAATAGAAAGCATGTGGTGATAGCACCAAAGCATGCTAACAGCGCAAACATTTTTTACAAACAAAAAGTTCAATGATTACCTCAGACTCGGACCAGGCCTTGCCCAGCCCAGTGACTGCAAGCTTTCTATATCATTAACCATGCAATCCTGCACTCCTGATTCTTTCCGTAGGATTGGACTTATAATTATTTTTAAAACATGCTACCTGGCAAGTGCATGATCTCATTTGGACCTGAATAAATGCTTTTACCATTCAAGTGAAAACTTGTTTTACTTTATTGCATGGGAAAAGCAACAAAGGCAGCCTCTTTATATTAGATCATTTACAAAATCTCAGTTACCCAAGAACCAGAGACTTGAGACTTTTCTGGTGCTGCAGAAGTGGAGCGGTTGGTTGCTCTTGTGGCTTCTGGCTGAGCAGTTACTGACTTTTTCTCCTCACCAGGGACTGATCTAATTTACCTCTACCTCTCTCTCTAAAATTTGCTCATTTGCATTCCATGGATAGATTACTATTTTTATTTTTCATGTAATTTACTGTGTCCTGTCCTCTTGTATTCCGAATGCTTAAAACTTCCCCTACTGTAAGCGCACACACAAAAATGTGAATGTGGTTAAATAAAGAATGCCAGTATCAAATTTGTCTCACTGAATCATAAATCTGGTCAATCCTTTTCTACCAAAGATCTTTTGCTTGTGCACATAAAACATGCAAAGCCTGTCTACAACCGTAAAAAGCCAGAATTGATGTAGTGCAGCCAGTTTAAGTGTTTTGCCTCTTAGTATCTCATTTCAAAGTCATCGTCAGTACAGCGTGCCTCATAATTCACTCAACTGTGATAAAAGTAAAAGGTTTGAGGGGGATGGGACGGCAGCGCCATCTGTGTTCAAATATGTTAGCTCGCAACCAACATAAGGTGTTATCCAAGTGTTTAAGATGCATGTGTAGCTATGTGTCTATAATCGGTTCTACGTCATTAAGCATAAGAAGGATTTACAAACCCAAAGAAAGTTCAACCCCAAATAACTTCTGCCCTTTAGAAAGATGGCTTATATTAAAACTTTACGCTATGTTTATTGACTTCATAATAGTAGAGCATAGCAGAGCAAAAATATTTAAATAAAAATAATAATAATTATAAAAGCAATAAATAAATAAAACTGACTCAGTTCAATAGTGTTTTTATTCAGGTTCTGACACTTTCACATGCTCACAGTGGCCATGTGTGTAGTGTTCAGGGGGGAAAAAAGTCTTAAAATGAACATCCGCTAGATGGAGAGGGAAGAGAGACCTCCTATTAACTCACTCAAATAAAAATACTATGCAAACTAAATGTCTTGCTGATAGCTCATTTGTGTAATGCATGTTTTTAGGTCAGATTAAATTGTTTGTAATAATTACACAGTGTAACACTTTTTACTGAACAATCTGATTTTACATTTGTGATAAACCTAAGTTTTGTGGATTTTTTGAGAATTTTGCCCTAAATGATTTTCAAATAAAAACATACATTTATTTTGATAATCTTCTAACTTTGTCCATTAGGTGAACTGTACATATTCATCAAAGCAAAATAAAGACGTTTCAACTTCCATCCAATTCATTTTCAGTCTGTTGAATATAAATTTGCTCTAGCCTCAGACCGGCTTCATCAGGTTGAAAATGCCTTTTGGATGGAAGTCGAAACATCTTGAATTTTGATTCGTTGTCCAGATGATTATAGCCTTGAAGCCAAGAAAATAATTGGGTTTTCTGTCACCTTTACCAGTGTTGGATTTTTGTCAAACCTAATATTTAGTAAATACACTGAAAGTGTAAATACCCTGCTGTATTAAATCAAAGAGCCACATCTGGACCAGTTATTCCATAAAATACCATTAGTGCATTGATTTGAGAGTGTTTTATTTAAGTTTGCAGACATTTCTAACAGTACTATAGGACTAATCTCAGCTCGGCCTCTCTGTTGGGTACTGTGGTCCAGAGGGTCCAATACACTCTGACACATGTCTGGCCGAAGCCCTCGATCAATATCGTGGTTAATTGGAGGCCTGTGTGTGTGTCTGTGAAGGTGTGGAAAGTGCAAAAGATCTTTCATGGCCTTATTCCGATTCATTAATAGATTGAACTCTCTTCAACTGCTGGTTGTATCTAAGAGGGGTAAAGTTTGGATCACTTACATTTTTGGTTGTTTGTTTGTGAAGCAGTACTTTAGCTAAAAATAATTAGAATCTGTATGAGTCACTTTTCATGCCCTTCCTGTGATCTATGAGCTACTGTATGTGTATGCCATGCTATTTGATAAAGCTGGTTTAATTGGCGGAATTATTGACTCAGCAGTGGCTTTAACACATTTGCTTGGCACGAACTGGTGACATCATTTACACCCCCTACATAAAGCTAAAGAGCAAAAGAAGGCAGCATCACAGAATCAGTGTAATACTATCACAAATTATTCAGCAGCTACCAATGGAAAACAGCAAAAGGCTAAAAAAAAAGTTGATATTGTGACTAGTACTATCACACAAAATATCAAGGCATCTGTGGAGAGATCCAAATGTCACAAACTCATCATGACAAAACCACAACATCACAATGCAGTTATATTAGTTATAATAAGTTTATGGTGTCTTAAGTGTATGAAGTGGCTTAGGAAAAAATAAAGTTGTAAAATTCTAATCTGGATAACAACCTGTTCCTTAACCCTCTGGTAACCTCGGGACCATTTAGGGTCCTTTTGATCAACTTTTTTTTTTTTCAAACTTTTAGATCTCAAATAGTTTTTATGTCAGACCAGTGAAAATGTCTACAGATTCATGAATCCAGTCAAATTTTAAAATACCACCAAAATTTTTGTTCTCAAACTTTCAGTTCAAGAGCTAGAACAAAAGGGTACGTTCGTCACTTCGGGGACCCATTTTTAAACAGCCATAAAATCCACATAGATTAATATTTTTCGTACTTTCAAAACTCAGATCTCCGTCTACTTCTCCTCTGTTCATACATGTATAACTTTTATATAAGTGATGTATATTTTTTATTTTACAAGGCTTTTTTTGTCACAAAAGTACACTCCAGGTGAACTAAAAAAAGTGAACTCCAAGTGAACTAAAAAAAAAAAATCCAAACAAAGATAGATATAGATATAGATATAGATATAGATATAGATATAGATATAGATAGATAGATATTTATTTATGTATTTATGCATTTATTTATTTATTTTTGTCCTACAATGACATTTGTGTTTGTTAAATCCCTTGAAGGCATGAGGAGAAATCCAACCCCATTGGAACGAAACCAGGTGGCCTTTCCACTTGGAGCCTGCATTCTTTTACTCTGGGGTTCCACCAGCAGCTGCTAATGTCTTGTCACGAGAAGACTTGGCTTGAAAAAACAGGTGTCTCTCCTGTAGACTACTTATACTAATTGTATTATTAATCAAACACATTGTAGCTTCCAAATGACTCTCATGCACTCACACTCCATTTGCAAAGACAGAGCACTCAGACAGTCGATACAGTTTCAGAACATGGCATTATTTCCACAGTGCTAGAGATGTTCCAGCTGTCATTGGTCAGAGGAGGTAAAAAACAAAGGATAACAAGCTTGTGGAAATGGTCAAAGCCAAAATAGAGGGCTGGGTATGGCTCGTGAGGAAGGTAGCCCCGGCCAAACAGCAATTTAGTCTCTGAGCCAGCCCATTTGTTATGAGTGCCTAAGGGAACCAATCACCAATGCCCCCTGGCCGGGCCTACCCTGCCCACTGTATGAGCCTGCCACTCACTGCATCTATCAATCAGCATATACATGTGGTAATGGCACACCACACCTGCTCTGACAAATAACCCCTGAACCGTAATCCAATCAGCATACTGTCTTTGCTTTGTAAATGTATTTGGGCGCCCACAATGACAGAACTACTCTGTGCAAAGACAATTGAACACCTCATCAGCTGGTTAATAACAACATAATGATGCAGGAGCCATTACTAAGTTGATCTTTGTATCTCATTACAGCATTATTAAAACAAAGAGTGTGTTTACTATAATTACACTGCACCTTGGCAACAATCCATTTCTTGTAATTCCCCTATGATTGCACAACATTATGACTGTGCCATAAGACCGTCAAAACTTTTTTCTTGAAGCAGTGCTCTAGATTGAACTTCCTATTCCAGGTGTTTTATTTGTATTTAAAATAAATAAACACAGTGCGCTTGGTTACCATTCCACATATGTGAGTAAGCAGGCAAAGGACAAAGCGGTGAACAGTCCATCATAAACTACTGCCACTTTAAAAAGACATAGAAAGCAAAATAGACTTTTAGAAGCTTTAAACCATGTTCCAGTTGTTGTCCTCTTGTCATTTAAAGATGGGGTAACTTCCTCTCATAAATATTTCGGCCTACGGTTAATTTCGCCATGTATGCATTTTAGTTGCAACTATGTCTTGTAAACTTCTTTTTACAAGTGAAGCTGGTATGGACCACCCAGGCACAGCCAATCAGAGCGCTGCATTCGCCTCCCAGTAAGAACTCAAATTCTTTATCATTCAGTTCAGGCAAAACGGAAAAAGGACTGTCTGTTCCATGAAGAGGACCTTCCACTAGCTGCCCCTTACCAGATTTTAACATTGCACATAAATATCACTATTACGTTTTTTTTATCAGATCATGTCATCGTAGGAACACCGCCTATCTTCCCTGCTTTCAAAATGTAGAAAATAGCCAAGCCACTTTATGCTAACTTTTTTTCTTTCATTACACTCACAGTAAGTTAGTGTAACCAGCTCCTACCTCTATGTGGTCTTTACAAGCTGAATTTAATCCAGTTTCATTGTTGTTTTGTCACTATTATATCTTATAAAAAATCACTACTGCCCTCGAGGAAGTTTTCATTCAGTACTCTTGATGTCGTGACCTGCGAATAATTTTAAATGCTCCAATGTGCTGCTGACTTGTGTCATGGTGCAAAAAAACATACAATAACACTTGACTGTATAAGCACAAATCTTTATGCATATCTCCCAAATGAAAAGGAAACATAGGAAGTCGTAAAATATACATATAACACTACACAAGCAGAAAGAAACTTAACCAAAGAACATTGTTATCAGAAAATAAAGGAGCACTATGCTTTAACTGCTGGGTTGGCAAAAGTTGCAGGTGGACGCTATATGGCTCCTGCGGATATCTCCCACTGAATTTTCACTTGTGCTTTATCATTGTTCCCAGCTGTCCGGAGTTATGCATTGCCCCTGTAGCCATTATTTTGCTTTTCCCAGTGTGCGACGTGTCTTAAATGGTGTATCAAACGCCTGATTTTAATGAGAGACCATGCTGATGATGATAAACCTCAAAGTCGGGTTTGATCTCATGTTGTCTTGTTAAATACGCGGGAAACTCGTCAATTTATCAGATGTTCGCTAAAAGTTGTGGGGAGTTGTGCCGTGAGCCGGGTTAAGATGACTGCAGGAGAGCGGGCGAGGTAATGTGGCGCTAACAAACTAACCGCCTAAAGCAATCAGCTCCTCTCCTGCTGGTTTGTGTCCTTGTCGGCACAACATAAATATATAAGCCTCATGTATGTGTGTGCGTGTAGGTGTGTGTGCAAGTATCTTACAGTACATGAATCACTAGCGGCTCTCACCCTGTCACCAGACCGAGGGGGAAAGAGAGGCGACGGAGGTGTGCGAGGAGCCAAGGAGAGATAGGGAGAGCATGCAGAGGGTAAACAGTGTTCAAAGGGATAGGAAGTAAATTGGATGAAGATAAAGCGGTATTGTGGCAGAAAAGCATTTGAACTACAGTATTAAAGGCAAACGGTGACATAACTTTTCGGATGTTTCTCAAATGTTTGACTCCCAAATTATTCCTTAAGTCAATTTAACATCGTCATTCAAAATTCTTCTGAAATACTCACTGTAGTAAAAGATAGTGGGAGGCATAATTAACAGCCGACATAACACAGCAGTCCAGTATGACAGCTAGTATCCTCCTGCCCATGCCTCAGTAGAAATTCTTGGATTTGCGTTTGATTCTTGGTAGGGCTGCAACAATTTAATGATTAATCGTAGCTAATCGATTATTGAAATAATTGTCAACTAATTTAGTAATCAAATAAATGTTAACTCTACAGATTTCAAACCTAAATGAGCTGTGGAAAAGCTTCAGATTGAACAGAAATTACATGAAATTTGTGTACATTTTTCATGTAAAAACTATAGTTTGTCTGAGCCCAGTTTTATGATACTAAATTTCAAGCTCATAGTCGGGGAGCCAAAGTCTGAAAAAGGGGTAAACCTGACACGGCCTGCTGTACTTCTTATTTGTCATTTTTTTGTTAGCTTTGACCCTAAGGGTCAATAATTAGAGGGTCTGCTCGGCCATAAATATTGCGAAAAAAAATTATGGCTATTTTGGTGCATAAATCCTTCATTTTTTGATAAAAAATTTTAAAAAATGAAAAATCTCCTGTGTTCCGTACTGGATTGGGTAAGCTGTCAATAAATACATCCCTCATGCACAAAACACATGTAGTAATAAAATTCAGCAAAAAAATATGTCTTAAAAAAACAATTCTATATTATTAGACTCAGTTCTTGGTGTGGGAAACACATTTCTGTTCTATGTGCTTTGTTATACTTTTTTTTAAGTTCTAATAAGAAGCCAAATCAAAAGTCGTCAAGAGCATGTTTAAGACAATACAGAAATGCATTGTATTTATCCTTTAGGATAGGTAATGTCTTGGATCTTCTCAACCCTGTTCCTCATGCACAAGCAGACCCTGTGGGCCCGGTCAGCTGGGGCAGGGCGGTGGCGACGCTATAAGCAGACACAGAGGAGAGAGAGAGAGAGAGAGAGAGAGCGCGAGGCTGACTGTGCTGGAGATTGATGAGACTACAAGGAGACTGGGACTCCTGACGTGCTGTGATTCTGCTGATTTATATTAAAGGGAGTGCTCTATCACTCTCAAAGGGGTGAAGGCGAGCGCTGAGGGAGGAGCAGGGTGAAAGTGAGGACATTAGGTGGCCCTGTCACACCCATCTGTCCGTCACATAGCCATGATGTCAGCGTGCATCGCCCACTTTCATTTATGTTGGATATGATGGGATATGAGTCAGAGTCCAAAGTTTGTATTGTTTTTTTTTCTGACAACAACAACAAACAAAAAATGTATAGTGCAATTAGCTTCTTTTGGTCTTGTATGGACTGGAATGGAGCAAACATAATTGAAACAGGGGACAGAAGACATTGTCATTGTATTAAAGAGGCAACTGAAACGGGAACAGAAGAAGTACAGCTTAAACATGTTATCTCTGCTGTTAAATGGTCACTATAAAGGCTTGTGTAATTATTATGGTTCATTTCAAAAACTGACCAAAAAAACCTTGATATGTGGCGCTATGAATCTTTCCCCATAGCGTGATCCACAAGCCAACTGTTATGTGGCTTATCTGCATGGAGGGGAATAAATTGGTGTAAATAATCACTCCTTATGTCTCTTGGCTATGTGTGTTAAAGAGGATAAAAAAAGAAGTGATGCGCCGCTGAACTCGTGAACACACAGCACAGCTAGAACACACAAACTCCCCTGTGGCTAAAAGACACATGCATTCAGCTCTTCAAGCAATTAAAGCACTTGAGCTATATCTCCGTGCCCAATCACAGACTAAAGAATACAGGCGTGTCCAATGGGGATGATACGCTCTAACCACTGTGTGTCTGTAGCATATTTTGGCTTGTGTTTGGCTAACAGAGCGTGGAAATCTACAATCTCCATAACTAGTCACATCACACTCAGGTAAACAAAGTGTACTGATAATGTTTGCAATTCCAAAGTGGAAAACAGGCACTTTCAGTCCAATGAAATATGCAACACATTTAAGCCTGTTACATATTCAAATCACAGAGAATCAATAGCTAAGTTTGGCCAAGTGTGTATTAGCAGCCTAATGCATGCATTTATTGGCTAATTTGTAACAATATATATTGACAACAATGTTGTTTTACCCTCAGCAAAGAAGGATATGCTTGTGCTACAGCTGACTGACCAAATCAAACACATGTTAAATGAGCAAAGGAATGGCTTTGTGCTCATGTTAAAGATTGTGATTATGGGCAAGAGCCTGTTTCTCTAAAATGTGCTTTTCAAACTGTTTTAGTGACTAGAACTATTAAAGGTCTATTTAAGGATTTCAGGGGTTCAATCACGACAGTAAATTGTCAGTTTATCATGTTCTCACTCATATCATTCAAATCTTATGTGCTCAAGTCAACAGAGTTTGGTTTTGACAGACCACCACATAATATTGTGTTTGTTTTGCCATTTTACAGAAGACTATTTCTTCAAGAAAAGCTTTTTCGTTTGTGGATTAAAACACAGATATTAAAGATGGATCCTCTCCAGACTACAAAGAGAAGTCCGGTGAGTAAGACTGCAACTTGTTTTGGCAAAATGTTCTTCTTTGGTTGTGATTCTTGCCAAGAAATAGTGCTTATAACGTGCAAAGAATCACTAAAATTATGACATTTGTCTGAATAGTTTGATTTTGTTGTGAAAGAGTACTCTGAAAGTAGAGGGACACAGCATTTTGTTATTATTATTATTTTTTTTTTGGTCTGACATATATTGCATTTTTGAACCACCAAAATGTACCATAAACATATGTTATTTTTTTTCACAATATTTACCCATTAGAAGCATATTACCCTGTCTTTTATTATTTAATTATTTTTAACCCTGGACCTTATGAAATGTATTTATAGATTCTAATTGACTTACTATAAACAAATGAGACATAAAAAATGTATAAAGTTCCTCTTTTATATTTAGTTTGTGCGGCTTACATTCAGGTGAACTCAGTTTTGTGAAAATGACAGTATGTGATTGACGTTGGTTGAGTGACTCATAGACCTTTCTCAAAAACGTTCTATTTTGATCCCATTGCGAGTTATCTGTTGGTGGGTTTCGTTAGAATTTTGTTTTTCCCATCAGCCAGAGCTCACCTTTTGTCATCTGGCCCTACTGTAGCATTGAATAACTTACTTTATCTGATTTGTGTTTACTGAATGGATAAAAATTGTGTTACTAAACAAAGTGACAAAGGCAGAATGTGCACACATTTTGAGGAATAACTTCAAAGTTCGGCAGCAGACGGACTCCCTTGTTGCGGCGCTCACAGGAGACCCCAGCTGTGATTTAGACTCGGATAATAGTACAGAATCAGAGGGGAGCGGCCCCAGGCTTTACTTAACATATACACCCGGGATCAGATAGAATACATGCATGTTAGATTCCAAACAACAACATTAATGGCACCTTTGAAAGAGCCCACTGTACTGTGTATATGTGTGTGTGTGTATGTACAGAAGGGAGAGGGGGGGTGATCTGGGCTCAGATCAGCCTGGCTCTGTGTCTGAAAGGGAGACTGTTTTCTTTGTATGGCCAATGCAGCTCAATTAATAATGCAGCATTTGCAGAGGTAAAGGAGGCTGGTGTCTGCTGGAGGAGAAAAAGAGAACACACACACAGAGAAAGAGGGTGAGCAAGTGGCTGGAGGGTGCCACCAAGAAGAGTGTTAAGGTGTTAAGGTGAAAGTCTCCAGATAGAACAAATGCAGTCGACAAAGCTGATATATAGGGAGCATGTTTTCCAATTAAAAGTAAGACAAGTCAATTAAATTTGCTGTGCGAGAAAGTTCGTGAAATTCTGTCTCGTAGCAACTGATGAAAGAAAAGGAAGAAAACGTGTTAAGCTAAGGCTCTTTTAAAAAAAACACATAAGTATTCACAAAGCTTTACTATTTACGGCCATCTAAAGTCTATTGTTTTTTAACATATCTTGTGTCTTGATGCTTATATGAAGACAGTGGAAGCTACCAGACTCAGCCCAAAGATGATTTTTGTTGCTGCCTGACCAGTCAGCCCCTCTACATTCTGTTTGAATGCAGAAAGGTCTGGAAGGACAGAGCCAATCAGTTCATCATCCAAAAATAGGACGATCCAATCTCCAACGGCCTTTTAACCACCCCCACCTCTCCCCAATTTCAGTTTTTTTTTAACCGTTTCAAAACATTCAAATTGGCAAACATAGCTGATTTATTTATTTTTTGTAAGACATTTGCGTCGGTTTTAAACAACCAGGAACTTATCAGTTCCTTAAAACTTGAGCAGCAAGATGCGCAGGTTTTTTGTTGAAAGCCTTCATACTGAAAAAAATCTTTGCGCTACATATTTTCTATAAGCATGTCGCTGTGTTGGTGGAATTTCTGGGCTTTCTCTGATTGGTTGACTCAGCGAGGATCTGGAATCAGAAACTTGGTGCTCTGATTCCGCGTCTTTGTAAAGTTTTCTGTCAAAGCGTGTAGGACTGGATGATCAGACAATAATTTTTTACTAGTTTCCGGTAAACTGTCACTATTTCAACAACTCTCACTCACGATGATGCAGAAGGCTCTTCAAGTATGATAGTCTCTTGCTCTTCTTGCTCTAATTTTTCACTGTTCATTTACTGACAGACAAACAAACCAACCATCAAGCAAATCCCTAACCATAACCTCATTTGTTCTTTGTAATGTTGTTTACAGATGTTGTTTACAGGAAATGAAAGCTTGTACAGTATATTTACAATAGGAATAACACACTTTAAGATCAATAGGTACTCATTGTCACTAAAATGTTCATGAAAATGTATCTTCTTCACTATAATTAAAGATGGGGAGCTACCTAGGCAAGTTCAACATCAGCTTATAATAAAAAGCCATCAGCAAAAATACTTAACAAATTCAATTCAAAAGAGTATGAGGCCTCCTGGGGATTAAAATGTGCTGAGTATAAGCAGGAGACGAATTAATGTATAAATGATTGCAAAAAGAATGAATGAAAAATAAGTTACTTCCATGTGACAAAAAGCAGTGGCTGAATAACATTGTGTGTACTTTACTGAAGGTGACGTGAGTCTGTAAGGACTGAACCAGAACAGGACCAAGTAACCAAGCTTTTTGTTTAAGATAGGACTAAGTAACTTTGCTATTAGGGTTCTGTCACTATAAACATTTAAAGACACAATTTTTTTGACGAATATAAGTACATATACCTTTTTTTCAGCAGAAATTTGAAAGTCTGTGTGGCACACTTCATTGCACTGACTCCAAAGTTGAGAGCGTGCATGACTTGCTTAGATGTTATTTGGATTATGTGTACAGACAGACATTGCTGCCTCTTTAGGTACAACTGAATAAAATAATTTCATACTCACTATTAGTAATTATCTACCAAGACACTAGGGCAAAGTCCAACTGAACTTTTCTAGGCATATCACAGCAAAGAAAACCATTGTCTCCTCTCTGCAACTTTCGATAAAATTTTTCGTGTTCTCGAATAACTTTCAGCTAATATTTGTGCTCACGAATGGACAAGCGAGGCTGGAATGACAAGAAAACTAGCAAATGCCTCCGCACACACTAGCTGTCCCGTGCTCATAGCCATGACAGATTTGGATTGAAGTTTCTAAACATTCTGATGTTTGTTAAAAAACAGGGCAGATGATGACTGGCTTTAAGAAACTCCTCAAGATGGCTGCCACTGACTGAGCGCTCTGCAAAAGGTCTCAGCCTGTTGTATTAATTTTGACTCTTTAAATAATCCCTACAAACAGCCACTGGCCTCATCTTAATCCGTAAAGACTCTCTCTCAATATCTGAAGGACGTTTTCTGCAAATATTGTTACAATGAGAATGCTGACCAGAGTGAGTACTCCCTCCAAACAATCCTTGGCGCCATTCAACAAGCCAAACTGAAACAACAGCACACATCGACAATATGATTGCACCGGTACAATCAACCTTATCAATATTCAAGCATCACTTTCTACAATATGTGATCAAATCACTGAGCTGGAACAGCGTGTGAACGCTAATGAATGCAACATTGAAAACTTGACTAAACGAGTCGCTGTGCTTGAAAAAGACAATGCATACCTGAGGGACAGAGCAGAGGATGCTGAAAACAGGAGCCGGGCCAATAATCTCCGCTTTGTTAACGTCCCAGAGAACAGCGAGGGAACTGACCCGGTGCGGTTTATCACCCAGCTTCTAATCCACCTTTTTGGCGTTGAAAACTTTGCTGCACCGCCGGTGATTGAACGGGCTCATCGGTCTCTGCAACTAACTCCAGAAGCAATGCGAAGTCTCCTCGAGTCATCCTTGTGAAGTTCCAGCACTTTCCAGACAAAGTCAAGATTCTGCGTCTGGCCAGGGAGAAGAAGGAGCTCCACTTCGAGGGCAACCGCATCTCCATTTATCCTGACTTCAGCGCAGATCTGCTTAAAAGACGCCGCCAGTATGATGAAATCAAGAAAAGCTTCGTGCAGCAGGGAAAAGTTACTCACTGCTATATCCAGCAACTCTGAGAGTCACTATCGACGGCAAAACCAAGATTTTTCGTACCGCCGAGGAAGCGCAGCACTTTTTCCGGGATCTTGCCTCTCCTCCGTAATGTGAGTAATCTGCAGCATTGGTCTCCTCTCCAACCGCTTAACTTTTGTTACGACTTAAGACACTAGCATGCGCTACTACTCTAAACTTACTAAAAGAGCTGAACTATCCACGCATATGCGAGCACTGCTCCGAGTTTTGTTTATTTATTTATTTTTTTTTTTTCTTTGCCACCAGACAGGTTCAATCTACTGTTGCATGTTTTTTTGTTTGCCGTATTTTGCGGCGTTGCCGTATCTTGCTGTCATAAGTCGCAAAACACGAAGGCAAGTAGAAATGACTGAAAGATTTATTTATTATTTTTATTTTATTTTGTGGCTCTTTACCCAGTTTTTTGGGGATTTTTTTGTTTTGTTTTTTGTATATATATATATGTTTTTGTCATGTTTTGACATTATCATTAATCTCTAGCCTATATGAGGTCATTTCCAATTATATATATATAGTATCTAATTATCCTTACAGATAATAAACAGGCTGAACCTGTTCTTTGCAATTGCAGCTAGCCTCTTATTTTTAAGTTAGCTTTATTCATGTCTTGTCTTGTCTGCCTGTCTGTCTGTCTGTCTGTCTGTCTGTTTGTCTGTCTTTATATGTTACTGCTCCATGCTCTCTGCCTCACCCTTCATTTCATGTTTAATCATATAATATACAAATAGAGTCATACAAGGGCCTTAAAATAATTCATATCAATATAAGGAGTCTGTTACCAAAAATTGATACTCTGAGAGTTTGGGTTTCTTACAATAAGCTCATGTTATCACCATTTCAGAAACATGGCTTCACAACAATATAACAGATGCTGAAATCAAAATTAATGGTTATAATCTCTTTAGAGCTGACAGAGTTTCAAGAGGTGGTGGAGTAGCAACCTATGTTTCTACAAATTTAACATGTGAAGTTCTCACTCCTTCTGTTCCACCTTCTAATTTTGAATCACTCTTTCTAAAATAATTTTCCACACTAATAAACATATTATTGTTTCCAATATATATAAACCACCATCTGCCCCTACAGAAACAATGAAATCAATTATTGATACACTTAATTCAATTCGAAAAAACAGTGAAATGTTAGTCCTTGGGGACTTTAATTGTAATTGGCTCCACCGCTCTGCTGCTGGTGATAGAATCTGGTGGCAAGTGCTAACCTCACTCAACTAATAAAAGAACCAACCAGAGTTGATCTCTCATCTTCATCTTTGCTTGACTGGATACTGGTCACAAATCCAGACAGAATCACCTCTTCTGGTGTACTGTCTGATAGTTTTAGTGACACTCAATTGTTTTCTGTGTGTGGAAAATTAAAATACCCAAACTCCCACCTAAATACATCAATGTCAGACACTGCAAAAACATAAATACAGATCAATTTATAAATGATCTGGCCAATATCAATTGGTCTAGAATTCAGCTTATTCCTACAATTCAGAATGCTTGGGATTTTTTCTACTCTGAAGTTATAAATGTGATCGATCAACATGCTCCATTCAAAACAATTCGTGTAAAGGCCGACATCTCCCATGGATTACTCCTGATTTAATTAACCTTTTTAAAAAGCGTGATCAAGCCTGGGAAAAAGCAAACTGTCTAAAGACCCACTGATCGGGAAGTGTATAGGCACCTTAGAAATTATTGTAAAACTCAAACACGAAATGCACGATCAAATTATTATAAGGAAGCATTTGGTCAGAACTGGAATAATCCCAAGCAGTTTTTGGAAACATTTGAATGATCTCCTTAATAAATCAAATAACGATACTACTGATCATGTTGTAGTAAATAATAATGCGATGTCTGATCCTCTCATGATTGTCAGGCATTTAATACACATTTTTCTCAAATTAGCAGTGCCCATTATGACTACTTGGACTCATCAAGTCCAATATGTCAAACTGATTCATCTTTTTCATTTACTCCAATCCAACCATCTGAAGTACTTCAAGCCATTTTCAAAATAAAGGATGGTAAAGCTGGCCCGGATGGTATTGAAGCCAAATTTCTTAAACTTGGTTCCAGTATTCTAATACACCCATTAACTGATTTGTTCAATATGTCCCTAGATACCAGTTCTGTTCCAATTATTTGGAAAACGGCAAGAGTTACACCAATATTTAAGGGAGGCGATAGCACTGATTTAAACAATTATCGTCCTATCTCTATTATCTGTACTGTTGCCAAAATATTTGAAAAAATAATTTTTCAACAATTATACAATTATCTCAATCAATTTCATATTTTATCTCCATTTCAATCAGGTTTTCGTTCAGGTTATTCCACAACTACAGCCTTAGTTAAATTCACCAGTGATGTATTCTCTAGTTTTGACCAGAGCCAACATACAGGAGCCATATTTCTTGACCTTTCCAAGGCGTTTGATTTGGTTGATCACTACCTCCTTCTTGACAAACTTAAATCTATAGGACTTAATAGAAAAGCTCTTCTATGGTTCAATGCTTACCTTCACAATAGACGACAGTTTGTTTCATTTAAGGATGCACAGTCTAGTTACTGTATAATGGAAAAAGGTGTTCCACAGGGTTCTACACTTGGTCCTCTTTTATTTTCCATTTTTATTAATGATCTTCCCCAAGTGTGTTATAATTGTCAAGTCCATTTATATGCAGATGATACTGTCCTTTACTCTTCAGGCTCAAATTCCAATCAACTTCAGAATAAATTACAGTTGGATTTCAACTCAGTTCAAGACTGGCTTAAAAATAATTTCTTAAAATTAAACATGAAGAAAACTCTGTGCATGCTCTTTGGCACATCCCATTCACTTCAATCTGCTAAATTTGATATATATTTCGACAATGGCACTACAATGGCAAGAGAGACTTCTGTTAAGTATCTGGGACTGTGGCTCGATCCTGAGTTAAATTTTAAATCACATATTGATTACATAATAAAACGGACATATTCTTGTTTATTTCCATTATATAGAGCATCAAAATGTTTTACTTTAAAAGTACGAAAGAAAATAATCACACAACTTATTTTACCAATTATAGATTATGCTGATATTGTTTATCAAAACACTTATACCATGCACCTTAAACCAATAAATGTTTTGTTTAACACGTTATGTAGATTTGTTTTACAATGTCCATACAGAACTCATCATTGCAATTGTACAGTCAGCTTAGCTGGTTACAACCTGAAAAGAGGCGACAGTATCACTGGTTTCAATTTATTTTTAAATGTATTTATTTTGACTTACCACCATATTTGAAATGTTACCTTATACCACATTCCTCACTTTATTCTCTTCGTCGTTCTCAGTACTTGTCCTTTACTGTTCCTTCCATCTGTAAAGAGGCTGGTCGGAGATCCTTTTGTTATAAGGCTCCTTCAGACTGGAACAATCTGCCTCCATCAGTAAGATCTATTACCACTTTTGGATCCTTCAGATTGTCTATATTAACATACCTTGAAACTGAATGTCAATGTTTTTGATTATCTTTGCCATTTACAATTGTCAATCATTTGTGAAGGGATGTCAAAATGAAAAATATGCTTTTATTGAATACTACTGCTGCTGCTACTACTACTATTATTGCTGCTGCTACTGCTATTACTGCTACTGCTACTGCTGCTGCTACTACTACTACTACTACTACTACCACTACTACTACTACTAATATCATTATTATTATTAATAATAATAATAATGATAATAATAATAATGATAATAATGATAATAATAATAATGATAATAATAATAATGATAATAATAATAATAATAATAATAATAATTAATAAAAAAAAAAAAAAAACTCTAAAACTGATACAAACAGGCTTAATTATACTTATAATTATTATTTTGGTTAATTTTGGCATCCCTAGTCCGATTGATTCTGATATGCTTTGGTGATGGGAGGGAGTCATGTGAGCAGTGTTGTCTTGTTGTAATTGTTTGTATTGTGTTTTCTGTTGATTTTGTATTCTATTATTGTATGTCTTATATGTATTTTGTGTATGTATATTTTGTTGTATGGTCCCCCTTGAAAACGAGATGACACATCTCAAGGGGTTTTCCATGAATAAATTTGAATTTAAGTAAGCATGTAGAGTTTGAGCAAGAACACATCTACAATACCTAGAATTTACAGCCATGATTGGATCTCCAAAATCCTGCAGGCTTTTGCTTACTTTGACTGAAATGTTCTACAGTATGGTGGTACACATATAGCATGCGTGATTATTGAAATACCTCGAAAAATACATTCTTACTGTAATCAAGGTTACCTCTCAGATTTGACCTGCAGCTTGGCTTTGTTCCTTATCCAGACTTTGGCCTTTGGTATTTCTACTTCTTATGACATATGAAAACCTGGAAAAAATATGAAAAATGAAAATCAAATTCCCATGCTCAGGAAAAAGTTTTGCTATTGTATTGGTTTTGGAATGTATGGAAAAATTTGAAATATTTTAAGAGTTAAAAATAAATCTGTAATACAAAGTGACAAAGCTGAGCACCTGCAGGTCTAAATTAGACAAATTAAGACCTGATTTGTCACAACATTTCTAGAAAAGTCCACCATGTTTAAGTATTTTTATAGTTAAAAGAAAATGTGAAATTTATTTACTATTATTTATTTGGTTTATTAGTTTGTAACTGCTCACTTTGTTTGCCACTTTAACCACTGAAGACTTCACCAGAATAACATCTGAAAATAGAATGGTGAATGTAAAGATTTTTCTATGTTTATAAATATGACCAACTATTCTATTCTTTCTATATCTGTTTCAAAAAGTGGATAATTGAAATGTGTGTTTAAATAAATTATTAATGTATTGGAAATTAAATGGTTATAGAGGGGAAAATCCATGGAAAACCTAAAATCTGCACGAACCTTGATAATGACTTTGTGACTCTTCTCAGTTTAGAGAAACATTCCAAGCACAGCAATACAAGAAGCAGGCAACTGCCCTCCACCAGAAAAGTTACATAGCATGACCTTTTAAAAACTCTTTCCAAAAACGTGCACCTACCAGATAATACAACCTGAATGTTTTGTGTCATTACAAATAACTTACAGTAAAGTTGTCATAATCGCAGAGAAAAAGACATTATAGATAACATTTAGCAAGATGCTGGGGAAATGTCTGAGGCTGGACAGGCGAAGAAGGTGCTCAGGGGTAAAAAGCGGGGAAAAAAAGCAGTCCTTTGGGAGATAAGAATAGAGCAGTGGAGGGATACATGGCCACAAGAGTGCTTGAGTGGTGTAACTAGTGGTCCGAAGAGAGGTGGGCCCGCTGCAGAACGGCGTGTGTGTGTTTTTGTGTGTGTGAGTGTGAGGTGTACCGAGGTGCAGCAGGGAAGTGATGAGGATAAATGCGAGCAGTGCATGACAACGGGGCTGCACACTGGAGAGGCCGAATAATAAGAAGTAGTGGTGTTGTGCAGACAGACAATAGCCCTACGCTCGAGTGCCTCTTGAGGGGGTTAAAACCGGAGAAGAACAGAGATGGAGCGAGGGGGGGTACTGGGGTTTTGGGGATGGGTCTGTGAGGAATGGACAGCAGCATGTAGTGGAAAAAAAAAACAGTTCTGATTGTGGGGGAGGATAATATTAAATGTGAGCAATGGGACACAATTCGTTTCCTCCTGCAAGACTTCATACAAGCACTCTGTCTGTCTGTCTTCTTTTTTTAACATGCTGTTGCAAAATTACGCAGGCCGTGCAAAACAATATCAAAAGTATATAGTGGGTTTTGAAATATTGGCTCTGTTTTGGAGTAGTCATGCCTTAATATGAAATAATGCTTCTCTTATTAATTTATAAGATGTATGCATTAGTATTAATTTTATTGCCTTCATGTATTTCCCAAGTAAAGAAACTGCTTGACTCATTTTACTGTATTTAAAAAGGTGACCACCTGACCCTCTTTTTGTTAACACAGAGATTATTTATCTTATGTTTTTCTGTTTTGTTGCTCTCAAGATTTATTTTCATTGCATAGAAAAACAACATTTTCTTGAGCGTATCCACACACACTATTTTTAATGTAAAGTGAAAAAAAGACCACATTGAACCTCATAACATTGGAACAATCATGACACATTTAGCAATTACAGCAGCAAAGACGACACATAAGCAATACCAAGGACACACAGTCAGAATGTTGTAATGCAGTAATGCAAAGACCAGTGCCTAGTTATTGTAGAGATGGATGTGGTTATTGTCCATGGGAGAAGAGGGGCCTCACAGCCTGAGGGTAAAGGCTGTTGGTCAGTCTGGTTGTTCTAACCTGAATAGACCTGTACGTTCTCCCTGAGGGCAGGAGGTGAAAGATGGTGAGATGGATGATACCAGCCTGAAGGATGTCGCACGTAAATGTTTAATTTTGTAGAAGATTGCCTTCAATAATAAGTATGCAAATCTCTGTTACTTTACTGTTAAAATTAAACAAAGAAATGTGTCATTGTCTGAGGTTGTGAACATGTGGAGTCTAGGCTGTTCCATCCAGGAGTATTTCAATGTTTGCTCCTCCTACGACCATCTCAAACAAGCATCTGATTTATTGATGCGACTTTGATTAAACTGGCTAAACGTGGAACAATATCTTTGTTCAGAAAGATCTACAATGGAATTTTAAATCTCCAGTCGAGCATCAAAATACAAAAGACAGGTTCCTGAAATAGGATAGTTACGCATGTCATTCTTGTTGGCAAACATTTTGATTTGATTCTAAAATGAATGGGATAGAATGCTTTGTGTGCAACAGCTCTTAACATTCTCTTCATACTTGGGTAGCTATGTGTTTTCTTATTGTCAAAAACCCGTCGTGTGTGGGCCATGTGAGTGGCTTGTCTGATTTACTCTGCTCTGGTTCTCCTCAACCATGAATTGAGAAAGATACATTGAGAAGTCAGGCTTTGCAAGAATGATAAACCTCCTTTTCAAAACTGAGCACTTTTGCGTAAGTATGTATTTGGGTAAGAAACTTTGCTTCATTCTTCCTGCACAAATCTAAGAGTTGCATATGTTGTGCAGTATGAACTATGATGTAACCTACATAGACCATGCTGCTGAAAATCAGTCTGTGAATGATACGGCGGAAGGGCAGCTGGAGTGCACATTAGCACAAATGGAGCTGATTGTGACTTGTGATCACAGAGCAATGAGGTGCCGTTTTGTAGATGCAGGGGCAAACCAGGCGATGCGATGCAAGAGGAGAGAGAGAAAGAAAGAGCGACGGGGGTGCAAGAGAAGTGAGGAAGTGCAAGACAGACAGTGCGGGTGGGGTGTGGTGGGGTAGTAAGCCACTGCCGCAGAATTATACAGCTTCACACAACCACAAAGCAACCCCTATGTGTGTGTGTGTCCCTTTAAGAGCATGCACGTTACAACTGCCAGAATAACTGTGTTAGTATTTAAAAATGCGGCTTGGAGGACCCACATTTAAAAGCCTGTGGTTTTGATTTGTCTGCATTGCACACCGCAGTCAGACGTGTGTATGTGTGTGTGTACGAGTGAATAAAGGATGGACAGGCAGAGCACGAGAGGTAAGGGTTGTCAAAAAGTGCTGGTGAGTTGAAAGGCTTTAGAAAACCACTGTTAAACAAGAGCAGGAAGAGGTCACTGGAAAAAATACAAATAAGGGAAGTGTCTTAGGGGAGGGGGGGTTGTCACTTATCGCAGATGTAATGTGAAGGGAATAGATGGGGTATTTGAAGGTAAGAGAAAGAGAGAGCTGAATTAATAGAATAAATGCAGAGAAGGGCTCCAGAGGAAAAAGGGATAGAGGGAGAAATGCGAATAGAGAGCTGGAGGAGGAGATTAATAGTTTTGTAGATGTGCTTCTATGCTACTACCTCAAGAGTAATGTCTTTTTTTCCTCATCCAATCCTTTCTTCCATCCTAGTCTGCCTTTTAAACTGGCTTTTTAAAATAGACACACTTACACATATATACACGCAAGCACACACAATGGAGATCAGGCCATGATTCATGTAAGCTGTCTCCATTCCAGTGAGCATTTGCCAGCTCACTAATAGGGGAAATTCTTTAATACCGCGCCACTGTGGATTTCAAAGCCACTTACTGTAGTTCGCATGTCTCCAGAATGCATTCAAAAAGAGGAAGGCCCGGGCACTTCAATCTATACCGCCATAAATAAGGCACATAAGAGAGCGGGTTGCGGCACCCACAGGGGATATTTGAACAAAGTGGAGGTGCAGGTAGAATACATGTGTGTGGGAGAGATAGAGTGGGAGGGAGGGAGAGAGAGAGACGCATGGAACTGCAGGATCATGCACACAAAATACTAAACAGTCTCGTCTGCAGGAGTTTCCAGTGAGGAACTTTGATCTGAGCGTTTATGATTAATTACTTCAGTGCTGTATCTGTCAGTGCCACAGAGGCTCTCGGGCTATTCGGCTCAGTATTCAATATGTACCGCATCAATGTTTGCACCAAAGACCTATTGTCAGGGCGTCCAGTAAGTGTAATAGAAATGTACGGCACAATACTCGTACAGTTACATCTTATTTGAGTTGGGGTTTTGTGGAAGCCCTTTAAAATACAATGTCATCAGATTGAATGCAGTTGACTGGAGGAAAAACGAAGTACTGTAATACATTTTCAGTGAATAAATTAATGATAATAATAATCTCTTGATTAAAAAATAGCAACAATTTAGATTTTTTACAGTCAGTTAATCTTTAATGATAAAAACAAAGATTCAATGTATAATACTTAAATCAAGGGTCACAACTACCGGTCCGGGGCCCAAAACTGGGCCGCCAACCATCTGTAACCGGGACCCAGAAGATCTTTTAAAATAGATTTTATTTTTATGTTCTAGTCCATCACTACTTCTTTGTGCTTTACTATGAGAATATTGAGCCACTTAACCCAATAAACAGCAAATTCAAGCAAAAAGAGAGGTAAACATATATGCAATAATCGGTTATATGCATTTTACATTGTTGTTATTAACGCTACCCAACCTCGACCGGTCCCTGAGAAAGAAAATTGTGACTGTACTGGTCCTTACAAGTGAAAGTTGGGGACTGCTGACATAAATAAACCTCTCTAAATCAGGTGCTGATAAGACATGTATCTTGTTTTCACTTACAAAACCTCCTTGATTTTGTTTAATTTGCCAGTCCCTGTTCCTCAATTGAAATCATTTTATGTTCCACTTCACGTTACGAGCATGTTCCAAAAACATGCACATTAGGGAATATCCTCCAGCTATAGCAGTCTTGATCAAAGCTAGCATGATGATCTGGTGAGTGATGCTCCAGAGGCATTGAAGAATGGGTCAAAATTCCTTCTCACACTTTCACCTTTAACTTTTGGCTCCAGTTCAGAATTTCAATGTGTTTGTATTCTCTACCCTAAAAGGTGAGCCATCCATTATGATGCTTGTTTTGTTTTTGGTTTATTTTGCACCAATGCTACACTACTGGCAGGTGCACTGAACACCAATGTTCCGTTGTTCTTTGATGTGAAGTAATGCCTAGACAAGCTAACCTTGATGAATGTCTTTAGTTTCGCATTGGTCTAATGAGTGCATGTTGATCTGATCTCTTTTGTTGTTTAGCAGGTGCTTTGATTTGACCTTTTGCAAGCCCTGTGTCAGAAAGCATTTTGAACTGGTTTGATGAAACCACATGTTGATTTGATCTTTTTTGTTGCTAACCAGATAAAACGGAGAATGCCTCAATAGTTTCACTGTCTCGCCTTCATTCATTCATTCATGCACTGATAAGAATCCACATGTTCACATATGTGCTTTGTTTATATATGGTGTGTGGGCCTGATCAGAGTAAAGCATAGGATCACATCATGTCAGTCAACCCACAAGCTAAACGAATAATGGAATACTGTTAAATGCTTTCAGAAACATTTTAACCTTGTGCAGTTCAAATATAAATGTGAGTCATTCTTATTCTTATGAAAACTATATATGTTGAGAGTGGAAGTTGAGCAATTGCAGCAACATTACTGACCTGACCTATTAAAGTCCTAAAATAGATCAAGTCTAGCATTTTCAGTTGCATATATCAAGAAATACAATACAATACAAACAAATCTGATGTTTAGAATGCAAGTTATTCTGTAAAAGATTTTGGATAATGTTTTAGGTGACGGTTTATAGAAAGCAATAATTTTATCAATATACCACAAACTCAAAACCAATGTTAAAACCAGCAGTGTTTGTGCTTTTGCAGCATATTGGCCAAACTTATTTGTAATTAAGGCGCAGGAACCATATTTGATTCCAGACGGTGTCTCTACCACTCTTCAAACTAACTAGAATCTTGGCCCGACAAACATCTTGCAAATCATTACACCCTACAAAAAGAAGTGCATAATTTGCCTATTTCTGTTTGGAAACTTGTTTTAAATATTTGCTGAAAGTGGGTTGAAATTTGACTCAAAACTTCAGTAATTAAGCCCACTTCTCCTTTTCCCTCATTTGCACTCTGCGGACTTTCCTCCTGCAGACAGCGAGACAAAAGCCTCAGTCAAATTATGTTAATGACTTTGTAAAACATTTATGTCCCCCTAGTTCTAAGCGCCTCAAACGGTGCATTCCTATTCTCCTCGCCTGTGACTTCCGGGCCTACCTTCAGTATAGGGAGCCTCCAGCTGCAGGTCCGACTCTGACCTCATTAATATTTAGCTATGGAATGCTAATGATCTGCGGTGAATCATATCATCACAGCAACCTTCAATTAACCTTTCTACAACTTGCTCTGTTTTCCTTTCCCTCTTGTTTCCCGATCCGTCCCTGCTTCTGTCGTCTGCTTCTCACTGTAAGCTCTCTGGGACCACCTCCTTTGACTCCATAACCTTATTTCTCTTCTCCAAGTCTCACTGGCACATTTTGCCTCTCAAAGATTGTACGCTGAGACACTTTTCTCTCTCTGCTGTGTTTTATCCAATACTGTGAATGTGTATGTGCAGCCTAACCTGAAAGGCAGCCATTCCTTTCAGAGTTCACACGGTCTCCAGAGGGATCCAAGGCCCTGTCCTCCGGTTGTCCTTGGTACATTTTTAATAAAGCTAATCGGAGATTGGTGGATGAACCTCGTCACCTGCCTGTCACTCTTTCACTTCTCATTCTCAGCACAATGCGTTGTGTGTGTGCGTGAAAGGCAGAGACAGAGAGCTCTCACAGGAGTGCATGTGGTTTAATATAGACAGGCGTTTTATCTGCTGCAGTTATGAACTTCCTGCACAAAGCTGTGTCCTCATAAAGTTCAGTGCCGGGGTTCATGGAGCAGACACACATAGCTTCACTTCTCATACATAACACTGGCATACATTCATACCACTAAACCCAAAACAATTATTACTTGATTGAAATTATAGAGGGAAGAATTTTATATTATTATATTTGGGCAATAACTCATCAGCATTTGTGTTGCTTGTGTCGCCATAGGGAGAAAGATAAACGCTAACTTACCTCTGACGAGCTGTTCGTGTAATGAATGCATTTTGTCTTTGATGTCTGGTGATGATTTATGCTTTCATAGCATTTTAGTCCCTAAAATACAACTGCTCAACCCATGCTGGCTTCTAAAAGTTGTAAAAAACAACACTTACTAAACTTGGAATGCATTAGGAAGTCATAATAATACTGCTTCAAAATAAATAATTCTGTTTGTTTGATGTGTTTTGAGATGCTCAAATGGAGGAGGGCTTACCAAGCAAAATCCATCAAACAAGCATTTGTGAAGTTAACTCCAGGATGAGGAGGCAATGGCAATGTAACAACATGGTTAAAATGTCACTTTATATGTGTCCTTTATTTATGAAATTATGATCCAATAATTGATCCATTGCCTATCCACTACATCCCTTTCAACTTGAAAAAGTTGAAAGGGTATAGTGTCACTTCTCAATAGGAGACAAACTTGTGCATGATGTAAGTGCGTACATATGTGCTAAACACCCACCCCCGCACACATGTACACTCACAAACTGTCTGTTCATGAAGCCGCTCTGTTTAGTACTTGATGTTTCCATTCCAGACACATTTACAATGTATAGTAACACATTCGTGAGTCGTGACTGTGTTGAGTGGAGCTGTTAGCTGTAATGTGCTGAAGGTTGCTGGTTCACTCCTAACCTGAAGCCCCATATAAACTTTAGTCTCAGTAATGTACAGAAAGGCTATCTGCCTTAACATCTGCCAAATCCACCAGTGTTTAGTTCTGTGTGGTAACATCTGCTAAAAAGGAAACTGGCTCTTGTGTTAGAAAATAATGAACCTTTGTTTTGGTCTGAGTTGTTTTATGACTTGGCTATTGTACTCAAGCCTTTTGTTGATCAGCTTTACAGAAATAGCGTGATTCTCAGTGGAAGTGTTTGGGTGCTCTCTTGCACAGGCAGAGGAGCCACAGAGGCCCCGGTCTTTTCACAGACGCCCTCTGACACCTCCCTGGGGACGTGTTCTGAGCGGGCCTGAAAACACTCAGCCTCTGAGCTGGAGGAAGTGTCTGGGGGAGAACCACCAAATCTTTCTCGGTTAAGGCAGCAATCTTCTTCTCAAGCAAGTAAAACATAATAATGTTAAATGTCCCCAGCTAAGTAATCTGGCGATATATACAGCATTGTTGATATAATGCTATCTGGTATAACTATTGTAGAAACAGACCTGCTTTTTTTATTTACTGAGTAAACTCTTGTTAATGCAGAATATTGTATGATTTGTTATAATGTAGGTTTTGCTATTGTAGATGGCATTTACAAATCTCTTCCCTTTTGCTTTGTGTACATGCTTAGACTGCAGGTTTGCAACATGCAGGATTCTTGCAAAGTGCCTGTTACACCAACTCCAGTGCACAGCCATCTGAATTTGACCAAAGCCGAGCAGATTCAAATGACAAGAATGCCACAGCAGATTGCTGCGGTCTATTGAACAATTGAATTCTTGAATGAATTCATGAATCTTAAAGATTCTTTCCACCCGACATGCGTAGCTCTCGAACCCACGCACACACTACTTTGAGGTCAGTGTGATAGATTGTTTGAAGCATTTTCTAAGTAAGACTAGTGTTGATTCCCACCAGGACTAATTGTACATTGAGTGTTATGCTGATCACTTGGTAAACAAGATGCCGCACCACTGCTTATCTCTTTGTTTTTGGAGGCTAATGGAATTGTAATTGTTGCTTAGTTTGTGCATTTGATACTTTAACTTTTGTATGAAAAGTGCTATATAGCCTACTGTAAATAATCTTTACTTTATTTACTTCTGCAGTCTCGGAGAGTCATGCATTTCCTCCCAGCATGTTCATGCCTTGTGCTTTGTGGATTGTGCTCTGTGCCGGTACATTTCCATTCTTTTTGCCTAAAATCTAAACGCATTTAGCCATGAATGCTTGTATTGTTGCAGTGCCGCTGGGGTGTAGTTGCAGGGCATACCTTGTCCAGTGCTTCACGTTACCTTTTAAACTGTGTTCTAGCATGTCAGAGTCATCTGTGACATCATAGGCTGTCATGGTTTCATAACAAAAAATGTTTTTGTGCAGTGCATACATTTTATTTTCATATTTACCTGATGGAGCATCACTACACTTGCTCTGGACGTCTCTCCAGGTTAATCAGTTCATTTTTTTGCATGTAAAATGGAGCAAAGCTGATCTGACCAGTTTGAGGGGAAAAGCAGGTCAAATTAACTTAATTTTAGTGCAGTCTGATTTCTTTTACTGCTTGCCTTTCTGATTGCCTTTTGGTTTGGGTCACAGTATTTTACAGTACTTTACTGTAGATCATTTGTATAATCTCTCTGGGACTTAGTCTTTTTTAATTGGTTATATAAAACCTTACATAAACAATTAAACATAGGTTTTTATATATTATATACCCTGCTGTTGTTGGATTCTAAGGAAGGATAGATTTATTGCTTTTGTAATGTTCTGATTTACATTACAGTCACTTCTCAATAACTATTTTAAATTAAGTGTGTGGAAGTGATGATTTGACATACAACTATTAATACCATGTACAATATATTGAATACTGCCTTTACCACTGAATTGTAATATCCTCTTATTGTGAGCCTTGTTGTGTATTGTATAAAATCGTGAGGGTCTTTGTGCTGTTCATATCCATGAATAAATGCTTTGTTTGATTGTAAACCACTTACTGTATTATAGAAAATCTCAACATTCCACAATTACTCAAAAACTCAGAAACTTGAAGCAGATTTATTGTAAAAGTTGCATCCAAAGGTGTTCTGAAGTATATTGTGACATTTCTGTGACCACCATTTACATTCAGTCACATTAAACTTTTACCATTTCTTTTCCCTGTGGAAGGTTACCTTGTTGCAGAAGCTACTGTTTGAACTCAGAATCAACATTCAGCTGTGCGAGCCTTTGTGTTCCGCTCATTTTACTGTCAACAAAAACACACCAAAATATGTTCACCCAAAACAACAGAAATCATATTGACATTTAAACAGGCACATTTGGAAGAAACTCTACTTGAAAACAGCTAAAGTACTTTGTGAAAACACATTACAAATGGCAAAAACTTAAAACACTGCAAACTGGCAGTTATCTACAAATAAAAAAACAAAACAAAATCAAAGCTTGGTTTGTTTTGTTATTATGCATCACTATTAAAAACAAAGCATGATGAAATACAGTGTCTTTTGGATGCCAATCTGTAGAGCTGTCTGTCCTGTGCTGCTCTGGTGGCCTGCGTGCCATTGTATCAGCATATCAGAGGGACCAATCCAGACAAAGCATGGCACAGTCACTTCATCCTGCTCTGGCATTGGCTGTGGGCTACAAACAGTGGCCAGGGGTTGGCACTTGAATAAATCCTGCACACCAAAACACGAGGAACAGAAGGAAAAGCTGGCAGAGGGGCCGAGCTGTGCAGGTAAACAAGTCATACACACACCCACACACACACATATCCCCAAAGCCAATGGAGCTCTGTGCTTCACCCGCAGAGAAACTACTGATAACAGATGTGAATAAAAGAAGCATTTAGGGGTTGTTAAACTGGAAAACTGTGGTCAAATAAAGCTCTGAACAGGTAATTGTTGCACTGATACAGTTACACAATTTATGTATGTAGTACCTCTATAGTCCTTGATCTCTCCCAGAAGCCATCTGCCACTCTTTAAGCTTCAGTACTGTATCCCACCCTTTTCAAACTGAAAACATCTTCAACATATTCAAGTTGGGTGAAGTTGGAGAAGTACCATACAAATGCCAAAGTTATTCAAAGCTGTCACATCGACCTCAGAGCACTAGGGCTTCTAGAGTGGTGCTGGTCTGAGGAAAGAGTATTGTTTTTTTTTTGTTTCAAGTACAAAGACGCAGTGGTCTGGAGTGGTTTTGTGTAAGGTAACTTCTGTGTGCTATTGCATGAGCCCATGTGAGCTTGTGCCGTGTTGTAAAATATGCACCACGGCACACTGAAGTTGGTGTGACAGCAGTCTCCAAGTAATATGTGCCAAAACCATGTAGTGTAGGCAAGGCGTAACTTACTTATTCTCACTCTGGTAAACTCTTTGGCACACCCTATGCATATACAGTATATGTGTAAGATTTTCAGGATGTTTGGCAGAGTAAGATCATTATCATACCATTGACACAGGTGTTTTTTTCTTCTAGGTCTGGTTTTGTCAGTGCTGTTGTCAGTGCTGTTGTCTGAATAGGTTAAAATAAAAAATATTAAATATTAACAATTGCATGTAAATACGTTCTCACTGCACTCTGTAAAGTAAGTTTCTTCTGCAGCATACTGTTGGACTGCTACTCAATAGAAGACTACTATGCAGTACATCAAAAACCACTCTACCACTTGAGCTACTGCTGCCTTTTCAAAATGTGCTTGACGATTTTCATCAGTTTCAGTGCATGCTAACCTACTTCCACATATGATATGTTCCTCAAAGTCTGCAGCTATTCAAATATTTTTGGGGTGTATTAATGTTTTTTGCAGTTCATAAACACAAACTAAATCATCTAGTTTGCTCTAAACATTCATATTGCCCATACGTTTATATGTGGCAGTATACTCTGCAGGTGGGCTCTGTCACTAAAAGATTCTCTACTATTGACTGTTTATGTCAAAAGTGAATCATTCACGTCGCTCGCCTACTGACCTCACCCACTCCTTACAGTCTCCTGAGGTGTGATCTGTCATTTGTCAAGTCCTAATGTCCTGTGTCATTTATGTGGATTTTGGCTTCTATTTACAACGCAGTTGGTAGGGAACAGTTGGGGAACTACTTATACTGTACGTAAGTCCTATTTGCAGGACAAATCACAAACAAATAGACAAAATGGATGAAAACATACACAAGGCAAATCAGCTTATTTAAATTAATGTTATGTCACAACTTTAACCTTAATGATGTTTACTTACAAACTTATGTGCCAAGTTTAGCAAGTTCTGAGCATAAATCTCCTGTGACCTTGCTTGGCTTACATTTGGTTGAGAAAAATAACAACCACACATTATCACTCTACTACATAAAGACACAGTTTTAATCAACCTTCAAAAGTAGCTCATCTACTATCACTGAGCCACACTGGCCTTATGTCCTACACATTTGTTTGTGCTCTCTGGTGGGATTACTGCGACGGGAATTTAAAAAGTCACTTTGTCTGCTCCCTCTGTTCTCTTCTCCTAAAACTCTCAACTTGTCTCCCTCAAGTCACATGAAACATTAAGTGCAACACTTGTGTCCCTTTGCCCACTGATAATATTTGTGCTGCCTCTTTATACACTTACTCAACTCTTGCTAATGCATTGCAGTACATCCTCTAGCTTTTTTCATCTCGCTCTCTCACTCTCTCTCTCTTTTGCAACAGTGATTGTGATGAATTGAGTCATCTTAAGTGTTTCCTCTTCTTTTGGTGTCCCGTGAGGATTTCAGTCCCCCTCCATTTCCCTCGTCTGTGCCCCCTCCTCTCTCCTCCTCATCTGCTCATCCACATTCGTCGATTCTTCATCTCCCCTGTCTCTTTTACAGTACCTCGCTGCTCCACTGTCTCGCCTCCCTTGACTTTGCTTTATTCTGCAAAGCTTCACTTAGATCACAATCGCACACATAGACCTGCGCTAGCCGCCTGCAGTAAATAGATAATTTGCAGAATGGAGGGCGTAGAGATTTAATAAAAAGTGAGATATGAATTGTAGAGGATATCAAATGAAAGCTGTGCTGGTCCGGGAGAGGGAAAATAACAAAATCTGGTACACAGAATCTCACACAAATAGACCGACCAGGCATAAGATTATAACAACCTGCCCTGAGTGCTGGTGCTGTCTGCTTTGAGTGGAAGATAGTGAGGTTGTACTTTCGACGCAAGATTTTCTGTGTTTTAGTCCCACATTCAGGAAGTTACATATTAACCTTAATACTGTGCATAGTATGTATCTTTTTGGTGTAGATTAATCTACCTGCTTTTCATCAATAAAGATATTTTGATGGATACAAGCAGTTGATGGTATACATTGTGTGTTACAGTAATGCGTTTGATAATGTGAACAATCTCTGATAATCAAGTTTAAAAAGTTCTGGACCTTGTCCTTTTCTGTCGTTGCCATTAGCATTAGCTAAAATTCTAATGTCACCTCTAGTTAGGTGCTCCTCAAAAGAAAAGTACAAATCTACAAATGTCAGACAAGAACAAATACCCCAGCACAAATCACCATCAGTTCTTTCTGCTTCATCTATCACTAATTCATGCTTTCTTGGTTCATGGTTCATAAATAGTAACCATTGCAATTTTAGCCCATTTCATTTCACAGCCAAGGTCATGGCCTGCAGTTGTTCACTATCTGAACATAAGACTTATCTAAGCTGGCAATCACCATGGAGTTTTAATCAACTGCTGGAGCATGGCATCAATGAAATGGCATTGTGGGTTCTCATGCATGACACTCAAGCCATTTATCAGCCTCCACGGAGTGTTCCTGACGGCTCTCGTGACTTCAGGCAAAGCAGATTTTTGGGACAGGACCAAAGAAGCATTGGCATGCAAGTCTGGCTTGTAAAAATGATTTCTCCTCGAACAATTTCTTATTTATTATGGCATTCTCTTTTCATGACTCATTGTACTTATGTTTTGGCATACACTCAAAGATTCTAGGTAATAGGCAGCACTGTCACATTTGTCAGTTTAAGGTTCGTATATTGTAACTACTAGGCTGAGTGAAGGGAGGTAGAAGAGCTTTTAAAGGGCATGGACCAATTGTGACCTTTTATTCTTGTTGACAAGTCCAAGAAAAAGCTCCTCAAAAGGCAATGTTTTCATTAATAACTATGTTTTGTTTTTGCAAATCTAGGCATGTCACAAATCTAAAATACTTAATATATGGTTTTCTTCTTGTGGGAGATCATAACAAATTTCATTATGTAAATTATATGACAATTTAACACCGAACCCTGAGGAGCTAATACTTCCAGAACATTCACAACAGTCCTATCAGGCTGTCAAAAGCATAAATACTCACGCCACATGTCTGAAATGTTTTGGAAAAATAGCAGCTGCCAAGACATCAAACTTCATCTTCATGGAGCGCTTAAGTAAATAAATCAGTCCATTCTCTCAGCTGGTGTCTTGCTAATGGGCTGGGCCCGCCTTCTCCTAATGGAGAGGACGTCTTCCATATGAAATGTATCTGCGCTGCACATAAGCACCCAGTGCTGTGCCTTTGATTTGCCAATCATCATGGTGACTTTTGAGCGTCCGCCACTGTACAGAGGAAGACAGGCAGCCAAAGGGTTGTCAGTGTTCAAAGCCATGTGCTCCATGGCTTTAACAGTCTCAGTGTGTCGTTACACCCACATCTCAAGTATGCCACATCAAGGAGAAGCTGCTCTTCAAATATGATCAGACGACAGCAGGGCCGTGACGCACCATGCACTCATAGTGACCAACTTAGTTAGGTATGACATTATACAGCCCTTGACAGTTATTATACCGTCATATTTTTGAGTTTGTTTGAAATGACAAGAAGATCTTCTGCGAGAGAAACATCCTCCATTACGCTGTTGTGCGTTTCTGTCGCCTGAATACTCCAAATCTGCAGTTTCAGATGAAAATAAACCATTGTTTTTCCATTATAGTTTGGGCTTATCTTTGTAATAATGATGCTGCAATGCAAGGCTCAGTGTTATAGCACATGACACAACACCGTCTCATCTGGTGAACATATTGCCAACTTTTTGCTCCAAGACTTCACAGTAGTGTTAGAAAGAGGGAGGAATCATAATGGAGGGTGATGTTTGGCCCACTGTGCAGGAGAAAAGAGAAGGAAGGCGCAGCACTGTGGATAAGAGGTGGCTGCAAAAATAACAGAATAAAAGTACTTTTGTGAAGAGAAAAAATATGTGCAATGTTAAAAAAACACAAAGGCAAAATGATGTAAAAAGTAGAAACTGTGAGCAGGTCCAGCGGCGTTGCTGGAGTAAGCAGGTGTTGATGACTGTGAATCACTGCCACTTCTGCTGCTCAGACAAGGCAGTGTCATCATCACAACTATTTTAAGTTTGCTGCAGAGAGAAGCAGGACAAAAGCCAAGCAGAAAAAAGTGCTAGGAGGTGAAAACAAAAGAAGTGGGGGAAAGAGATTACAATTTAAATCTATACAAAAGACAATATAGTTTCAGTGAGTTTTGGGGTAGTATTACTGGGCTTGACTTCAGAAATTGGGTTATTCTTTGAGAATGTGTTGAAGTTTTTGTCATCAAGACCATGTGCTATGATACTTTTATGACTCAAAATACTGTACTGATTTTTTTTTATATTTTCACTTTTTTTTTTTCACTGTCATAGGTTACAATGCCTTTCCTCCTGACTGTTTGTGAATATTGCAATAATTTGAGGATGATCTGTTTGCCACTGGGGTGCTTGTGTGATTAAATGTAATATTTCTTTGTAGTTGTTGTTCCTCCAAACATGCATGATATCGTTGGTAAAAAATTGCTGTGAAATGTATTAGTAAACTTCTGAAATGATCCCTTTACTTTGCTGTTGACAGCGTGTGTGGTATATAAGAAAAAGAAGGTATGCATGAATACAATCAAAGCATGTTATAATGAACTTGACACTGCTCGTATCAGTCGCATATGCACTTAATGAGAAGCTGCGTTTGTGTTTTGAAGGATCTGTAGAAAAGATTCACTTTACTCTGACACTGAAAAACTCTTGTTACCATGACAATGGCTGCACAAACACATCTTTTAAGTATATTAACTATGGACTATCAGTGCATGATTATCATTGTTCCATTTAACACAGGCGTCTATTAAAGCCATTACTTCACACAGAAGACATAATTAAACGTGGCGTGGCAAAGAGGAAAATAGTAATAAATCTTAGATCAGCTCCATGTTAATCGTTTTAATAAGCCCAATAGAGCTTCAAGACATTCGATTGGAGTACTATGGTCTGTAAGTATTAAAACGACCAGCTATCTGAAAATTCATCTTGCAACAAACTTGATCTGTTTACGTCCATACAACTTTTGGAGTATAACAGAAATAATGTGTTTCACGCTGCAACCAAATTTAATTAAAAAACAAAACAAAAAAACTATCAATATCACATTATCACAGTGATGTGTGTCAAGTTAGTTTACATTACATTAGATACACTAATGTTACTAAAAGTACATGTCTAAATTTATTTACCCTAGACTGTTCACATGTATTTTTACATTTCCAATTTATTTATTTTTTTCTAAACATCTGTTTATAAAAATGATGTATATCCACAGTTCTGCAATACTTTTTGAAGAGTGGGTCTGGTTTACTCTCATGCCTCATCTCAAATCAACTCCAATCAGTTTAGATTATTTGTTTGACACATTTGAAACTCATAGTTATAGGACATCTGCTATTTTCATTCATTCATTCATTCATTCATTCAATCATTCAATATTCATTCATTCATTCTAAAATATGTGTCATTGTTGACCTTATTGTGTATGCCAAAACATGTGCTAAAACTTTTTCCAGTTCTAGTCTATATTTACAAACATAAGCCTGTTAAAAGTACTAGAGCAATACATACTACTCTTCAGTATTTACAACACAGTTTATGTTCAAAAGGATCCTTTTTAAATTGCTGAATGTTTAGACTTTCCTGCTCTATAGCTTAAGACGTTAAAACTCTTCATTTTATAATTATCTTTCCTCCAGAGGTTATATTTCCCCTCTCTGTCTGTTTGAAGACAGTAAGGAAGTAAATTATTTCTAGCTTGCACAGTTTTAAATGGACTAAATCAGTTCATTTTAGTACTCTCATCTTGCTAACTTTTGGTGTGTACAGTTGTTACAACTTTCTTTTGCAGACAGTTATAGGGTGGATACTAGTTTTGTCGACTTCCACACAGTAAGTTAAATATGGCCAACAATATAGAGTTTGTAAAGCGAACTTTTGAGTTTGTGGTTCACTTATTGAGTCTGCAGAAATCCTTGTTGTTTTCTAGTCCCTTGTGACATTTTTCATTTTTTTCTTCATAAATAGATTGATTGACTAATTTAAAGACCAATCACATCCCTAGACACTCGGAATATGAATAAATTGGCCAGACAATGCTGTGATAGACATTTATTGAGTTTCCAGGCAAACAAAATGATCCTCAGGAAGAAAACACAATATATAAGTTTTTATAAACAATAATAAGTTATCCAACTCAATATGCATCAATGTACCTTTGACTTTTTGTTCCATTCACTAAGTTTAAGTTGTCTGGAGTTTGTGGACACTGGATTTAGCAACATGCACTAAAATGAACAGGTCCACCATTAAGCAAGCTTTCATTGTTAGTAAAAATAACGACATTTATGTGTGTGCTCTGGTTGTGCATTTTGTTTCTCCTCTGCCAAAGAAGCTGGCAGAGCTGGGAGAACTGCGCCGAGACTGTCTGAGAAAAGATTGACGCATGCTCTTCCAAGTAAGATGGAGGAACAAACACGATTTACTATCTGCTTTAGGTCTTCTTTGTCCTTCTGAGTTGAACCTCATCTTTATCAGCTATAATGGGCTATGTAGAGACACAAGCTGCTTTTTATATCTCGTGTAAGAACCGGCTTAGTTATTTTTGCATCATCCCATTCCCAATCCTTCTCCACAAATTACATAAATTGGAGGATTTAAGTCCACAATCCAGACAAGACATGAATTGTAATATTTTGTGGTTAGTAAAATGTGTTGAGTATAGTGTTGTATAGAGGTTGGCGGAGAAAAGGAATTTAATAACAGTTCTGTCAATGGGCCGAGATATGTGAGAGTCGGAGAATATAGTTCTGATAGAAAAAGCTTTAAGCCCCAGATCTGTCAGCTCACTAAGGTACTATTCAGGTAGTGTCTTCTCCAGAACACACTGCCAGAATGAAGGATCAAACTGGCAACCTGCCAAGTGAGAAAATGGTATTAACAAATGAACTACTGCCCTGTGTGTGAGTGCGCTGAAATTGGTCATCAAAATGACTTCTTATGAATGAATAAAGTATACCTTCCTATGACCCAGTGTGGCTATTTTAGACCTGAGAATCATAATTCAGATGTTAAAGGCGATATATTATGTAAAATCAACCATAAAAAGTCTCTATCTATGTTTCAAAAGTGGTTCCTTTGCATTTTTGAGTAATCATTTGTTTTTCTGCCACTTGGGCCATAAGGTTTCTATCCATCTCATTGCTCTCTGTTAACTTACATTTGTTATTTAGGGGAAAAAAAGTGTCTGATTAAAATTGCTTTAAATCTGGGTCATAGGGAACAGATGTGTTTGGTAGCTATTTTTTTTTTTTTTCAGAAAAAAAACAAAAACAAAAAAACAATAAACACACAGATGAAAATCTATTTAATGTGATCTGTGAACTAGCAGCCTTTTTAATTCTATGGCCCCCACTATTACTCTGCAGTCTGAGAACAATTTGGTACCATAAAATTAAAAGGGGTAAAATGTATGTGTAATAAAAAATTATACATTTCTAAGAATAAGCAAATTGAAAATGCTTAAGTTACAGATCTAAATGAACTAAGAATTTCAGTGAGATCGGGTTATTATAGCATACCTAGGTTCTTGTGCTGAAATACTACACACTCTGAAGTTTGGTAATAGTTTCATATTTACGGTTTCAAAACACAATATTTTCACAAATTCACTTGTTTTTAATATTCTAGTCTGGGGCAAAGCCTCCTGAGCATTTGAGCTTAAACAAGTATAGAAGATGATGTCATAATAATAGGAACTTGAACCTTTGCACGCTAAAGAAGCAGCTGTCTAATACCCACCAGACATTTTCCATATACTTTTTCAAAGGATCAGACTAGAATTTAATACCGTATCTTGTAAAACTTGCATACTTCCAGTGTTTTGTGTAATGTGAAAACCATAAAAATGCGATAGCAGACTGAGAGGTAATCTGATGACTGCTGCAGTGATGTCTGCTGTCTGTCCACAAATATCTACTCTGTCTTCTCTTAAAGTGACTGTAGCAGTGAGTTTGCTGAAATATGAGCAAGTATAGACAAAGAGATGGAGTCAGACCAGAAGAAGTCAACGCAGTAATTGAACACACACACACACACACACACACCTCGACGCACACACACAAAAGCCTGCATGCTTTCAATACTTTTCATATTTCATTGTCGGCTACAAACGTGTTTACAAATGTGCATGTGTGAGACAGTTTCCACCCAAATATGAGTGTAGTGGTTTAATGAAGAATCCGATTGGGTAATCTGATCTGACTGAGTCCATCTGTGTGGCTCTGAGGATGGCTGTACGGACCAAAGTAGTGACATTGTTGATCTCCATCACAAGGTCAGTGGAGGTCAGTGGTGCCAGGCCATCTGCCTGAGCAGATCATGTGCCCACTGGACTCCCTCCCTGTGGTAAAGGCCTGCACCAGCCAAACCACAGGACATCTGACTGAAAATGAGATGTGATGAAATGTGGGCTCAAATTCACTTATTTCTATCAACTTGACTTAATGTTTTAGACATCATTCCAGTTAGTGAAGATAACAGAAAAAATCGTTCACTTCTGGAAACAAGCCCCAAAAGTCGCACACATATAAAAACTTGTTAGCTACCAAAAGATTGAAAAGGGCGGACATTTTTCGCCATAAAATATTAAGACCTGTCCTAAAGATCTTGGTGTCAATTAATATTTTCCACTATGTGGAACCTAAATCTGAATCTGTACCAATCAAATAGGTTACGTATACTGTGGCGCAAGGTGAATGACTGAAACACTTCAACAAGTGTGGTTTGTTTCACAATGCCATCATACAACAAGTCCAAACTTACAATCCTATACTCTTGGAGCGTCCAAGGCATCCAGTTTACATGTTAAATCAAAGTTAACCTGTGTCTTGAGCTAGCCAGTGAATTTGCGTCCAGGACGTGGAAATTCACTTGTTCAAGTGTCATGAGCAAAGTAGACACTCCGACCTGCGTCGTCAGGTGGACGCTGGAGTTGGGCAATGCTGAACTTTCAACTCCTGAATACGTGCATTCACCAATCAGAGCCTCTTCTCCTGTGAAGTAGTGGCATGCTTCTTTGCTCTCACATCAAGAAAAACTGTTAACATAATTCTTTTAATAACTTTTTATGGAATGGTTGCTTTTTCTGGGCTTTTTTCAAAGGCTTGGTCGCGTGTTGCTCCTCAATGTTTAAACTACTGCTGTACGACATGATAATGGAGGAGTACACAGACTTAAACTGGCCATTGCCTGAAGGATGAGAAGACGCATCTTTCTAAATAGACATTAGTCTTACCTTAAGTCTTGTCGATTTGACAACAGGTGCATCAACACTCGGACTGTTCCGGGTGCTGCCATACAGGTGAACTATATTTGCAAGCCAGAATATTGCAGGTTTCTCACCAGATCGGCTGCTTTCCACTATATGTATTGTTTGTGACCGGCTCGGGTATGCATCTTCTTTGGGTGCACATTCCTGAAGTCTTTTGAGATTCTATGAAATAGCATTTCCAAGTCTCAGTAACGAAAGATTTTTTGTCACTTAGGGGCAGTTTATACGACTTTTCACGAATCCGTGACATTTCCATGCCAAATTGGCTTCTCTTTTACACGACAACGAGCTACGTGTTCACTGAATCGGCGTTCCACTGGATACGATTCAAGAGGTAGTTTCACCGAGGACGTTCAGTGAATACACCGCGGTGTAAACAGGAAAACACAGTTGTCAATGAAGACGGTCAAGTCACTGACGTGCAGTAGCCGCTACTTTCACACAGTAGAAGAAGACTGACCAGTCACCAAAAATGTCTCTTAAACCAATTAAAGCACATTTCATTCTCATAAAGTAAAGCCAATGCGTCCAGCTTTCTTACCTGCGTATTGCAGAGGAGACATAAAACTAATCCAACGCCTCTCCTGGTGTTGATTCAATGAATCCATTCAAACTCGTGTGTTCAGAAAACTGCTCACTTTTCGGACAGGGGTGCGCCGCAGACACCCGGTAAAAAAGAGCCGTCTTCCCCGTGTTTGTGTCCAGCTCTCGGCGATCTGCGTCTTCCTCGCGCACTGGTCCTCGAACCTCCGTGTTTGTTTCCAGCGATCTCCCTTTTTGCTCGCGCGTTGGTCCTTGTTGCTTCCTTCGCCATTTTATTGATGTGAAGAACTTGTAAACCTGTCAATGCTCGTGTTATCATAGGCTGCATGGGTTCACGGTAAGGTCATCCTAGCACAATACCGCCACCTCCTGACGCGGCATAAGAACTACAGCATTTTCGGTCTATTTGTGTTTCCATGTAAAGGAAGATTAACTCGCCACGACACCATATAAACTGTGAGCACAAAACGTTACGACTGTGACGGTTTTCTTGGGAACGTTGTCTTGTCAACTAGGCCTTAATGTTTTGTCTCAATGAGTTTGATAAACACATCGAGATTTATTGTCATAACTCAATTCAGTTTGTTTTGTACTCTTTTTATTCTACTTCTTCTGTATTTCGAGGTGTTGGAAAACTTTGGTGATGCTGTTTCTCGTCAGAATTAGGGTCACTAACATCATCACGCCTGGCCTGATCTAGGACAATAGACATCTCAGTAACTGCATGAAAGAGGGGAAAGTAAGGCAGGTTCATCCTTTTACCATCTTTATTATAATCATTGACAATAAGAAATATGGGATATTGCAAGGTTTGGAAATAAAAACATGACCTACAGCCCATTATAGATAACTGATGTAGTGTTTATTTAAGTACGCTAAATAATTGTTCAGCTGATAGTGTCACAACAGCTTTGTTAGTGTACTCTGAACTCTGAACACTCTGGTGGTACCAGGAAATCAGTGAGTGAGGCCATGGATCCAAACTTGGATTATACTGTATAGTGAAAAATGTATGATTTGACACCACGATCCGTTAAAGTGACAAGTCTTGGCTTTTTTATTGTGAAAAGGCTGCCATCTTATATTTGGGGGTTTCTAACAAGTTTTATCAAAAACCCAAGGAGTTTGTGCCGATTTTGGTATTTGTTTCTAGAAGTGAACAATTTTCCTGAAAAGTGATGTTTTTTGCCATTGATCATTCTTGTGGTGTGATAAAAGTACTGTTTCCTAAATAGAAGTACAGGCCTTTGCATTGCACCCGGAGTTGATTTTAGTAGGAATAATAGAAAACCTACTTTTTTGATTATGGACAAACTAGAAAAGTGATTTTAAAGTTACAGTCTGTAGAGTTAGCCTTTAGAGGGATGAATTGTGACGTTGACCAATAATCCCTTTATACTTGCTTCGTTCCAGAGATATTGTCAGGAACGTTCCACGTTTTGAAATTAAATGCAGTTGGTCTAATTGCATATTTAGGCACCAGTCACTCGCGAACCCTAAGGGAAGAAGAGGTAGTAAGTAAATGAATGAATGAGAAGAAAAGAAGTTCCATTTTAGCTTACTTTGAGTTTTTCTAGTTTAATGTTTGATGCTGATGAGTGGTATGCTGCATCTTATCACCAAAGCAAATACGTGAGTTTTGTTCATTTTTTCTGGATTTGAATGTAGCATTTCTGCCACTTTCTGACTAAACGAGGCCTTACAAATTCTCAGTTGAAGGTTGAGTGAGCAGTAGAACAAGGCGTCGTGGCCACCTCTGTACAGTGAGTGTTTTATAGCTGACACTGTTCAAATGGCGGCTCTACATATCTTCCCTCAGCTTCATGTGCACAGTGGAGCTGACGCTCAGCGCTGACATTTCCAACTGTCACACAGGATGTCGTCACACTGTGCACTGTGGTGAGACCCACCCATGTACTGTGCAACTCTTTGAGTACATGAGTGTGTATGGCCACTGTTTAAGGCTTTACAATGTGGAAGCATACTGTATACAGTATTTATTTACTCTTTGTATTTAACATTGCAGCACACAAGGGGAGACACATTTATTTTTACACATTTATATATATTCATTACAACATTTAATTTTAAAACAGACATCCAATATGTAAGTATAGACATGACTGTATATTTCCTGCAGTTCCACAAGTTAGAATTAAACTTACAGGCATCACATCTGATTTGCTTCTTTAATAAGCAAACAGAAAAAAATAAAAAAGAATAAACTTTTTACATCGCTATACATGTTTTACTCACTTAGCTATATATTCTTCTGTATTATTCACCCCAATGTGTTGTAGGTATGTTTCATTGATTCGATTGATTTTGTTGATTTCAGTGATTCAACTGAAAGTGAACCATGTTGACAGTTAGTCATGCTACCAACAATAGCAAGACCTCTGAGATTTTAGAGAACAAAAAGGACATTAACCCTCTACCGCATAGTGTTGCTTTTAGGCAACAAACCACTTTTTTGGCTTGGACACTGGCCTTTAAGTTTTTTTTTATTTTTGTTTTTTTATAATGTTAGCAGACATGTTTCTGTCCAATAAAATCAGAGGCTGAAGTGGGTGTGCACATTTGACTGAGTCTGAAGCAGTCATTTCTGGAAGCAAAGTCACATGTGACACAGTGCTAGGTAACGGTAAGATAAATAACACTTTTCTCTGGGTTAAATTGGAATAATTTGATACAAAAAATATTTTAATGTCCAGAAATATGTCAAGATGCACATTTGATTGTTTACATATAATTTTTACTTGTATGTTTATGCTAATACTGTGTTTTAGGTATGTTGCCCTAGGGCAACATCATGCAGATGTAGCACTTTTGTTGGGAAAATAGTGCTCAAGAAGAGATGTGTTGGAGTGAATAATGAGTATTATTGCTTGTAGGAAATGGACATAAAAACATTTTATGGGTCCAAGAATGAACATGGTAGTGAAGTTCCATCCGACAGTGAAGACAGTGAGCTTGAGGACGAGAGTGATAGTGGAGAAGAGTGGCTCCCTGAATCAGGTTTGACACTCAGTGTAGGTCAGGGGTCAGTCAGGGTTCTGTAAGATGTGTGTTGGTGTGTGTGTGTTGGGATGAAAATGAGGATGAGGATGAGGTGTTTGAACCAGAGGAAGACAATGGCTGGAGAACACCCATAATGCCAACTTCCCCGACTATCCTGAATGGCAAGGAAGCCTTCCGAGATCAGAAGATTACTTCAGATGTTTTTTTTTTTTCAGAAAATATCCTGTCAGTGATCACAGAGCAGTCAAACCTGTATGCTCTACAGGTTTGACTGTTGTTGTTGTTGTTAAATTTTGTATATCTCACCTGCTCAGGGACTGCAGATGGAAACTAGCTACGGCTAAAATCTGGTGCAAAGCATCTTCAATGTTTTTGCACACTGTCCTGTTAAATAAACTAATAAACTAAACTAAACTAAACAACCCAAGCAGACCTTTAAAACTCAGCACTAAAGAACTTGAACAGTTCATAGGTACTGTAGTCTACATGTCACTGTTTGGGTTACCAGTCACTCGGATGTTTTGGTCCAAGGCCTCTCGGGTGCATCAAGTAGCTGATACCATGAGTCTGAACAGATGGGAGGCCATCAAGAAAGCTCTCCACTTCAACGACAATGAGGCAATACCTGCAGGAAGTCCAGATCCACTTTACAAAATCCGACCACTTGTAGACCATCTTATTCAAAATTGCAATCCATCCCAATGAGTGAGAAGCTGGCTGTGGATGAACAGATAGTTCCTTCAAGGGAAAGAATAAGAACAAGCAATATCTACCAGCCAAACCTAAAAATGGGGATACAAAATACTCATTTTAGCCAGCTTTGAAGGTATTCCACATAACTTTGAGATCTACACAGGGCGAATAGTGCAACTCCTTGAGCTGGTAGATATAGGTGCAAGTGGGAACGTCATTTCTCCTAAATTGGCTCTTTTTTAGGTAAATTTTAGTATTATGTTGAATAAAACCTTTTCTGATACATTTTAGATTATTTTCTCCTATTCCATTCAGTATTGAAAACCTTGGTGTTTTAGTACCCTCATCGCACACTGTTGCCCTGAGGCAACAAACCCAGATTTTTGTGGGGGGGCGTGGGGGGTCAAATGTTATAATTGATATAATGTCAGGGACCCACAAGCTCTCAAAAAGTATCTTGAAATATTTTTTTCCTCCTAAAATAAAAAGTCATGCAGTAGAGGGTTAAAGAAGACCTTTTGTGTAAATCAAAATTATTATTATTTTTTTAACCTTGTTACAACTTGCTGCTCTCATCATCTGCTCAAAGTTGTATTAAGAATAAGCTGATGATTGAGTGCTCAGAAAAGCCCTGTCTTCACCTACCACCTATCTGGTCTGTATTTAATTGTGATGATTCAAAATATTCAGATTCATAGTGAAGCTTATATGATTTAAAATAGTCACAGAGCCACTTTACAACAACACAAAACAGAAAATAAAAATAATTAAAATCTGCTGCTTATTACATTAAAAACTTACAACGAAGAGTGGAGCTTATCAGTTCCTCAGTTTTGAACAGGAAGTTAATGTACCTCTTCTATTTCTAAGCTATTTTCCATAGTGTTGTGTTGAAAAAAAAAAAAAAAAGGGTAATTACTGATCATGTAAATGTTTATTTCTCATTATATAGAAAAATGCAATAGGTCCCCTTTAATAAAAGCAGATTAAACACTGCAAATTCATATTCATATTCTTATGGACATGTGCGTCTACACTAGATGTGCAGGCCTGACTCCACCTATTCACAGATTAAGCAGCTGCTTAGGGCCCATGACCACCACAGGCTCCTGTAAACCATCATGTATTGAAAACATATTATCCAATATCCTCATAACATGATACAATCATTTTGTTATTTCTATCTTCCAGCAGCAAAATATTTGCTGCTTACATTGTTTCTGAGCTGGGCAAAACAGTTCTCCATTCACATCAAGGACCCTGTCCTCAGGCCGCGGGATAATCAACTTTGCCTGTAACATATAATGAAAAGTTTATGTTTGCACAAATGCTATGTTAATGCTCTTTTAAATATTTTGGAGTCATCACTGGACAGTGGGTCTGGTGCTGTCTGGCTGCTCTGAATGGCTGTTGTTCTTTCACATGTTGGAACCTTTGACGTGCGTAACTTAATTGCTGTAAAACTGAAAAATATCAGCACAAAGACTATCACACCAAACTAAGTCAAAGAAGACAAATTCTGTCATATGGGCTTCAAGCCATACAGAGAACTTTTCAAACACAAAACAAAACATCGGTCAGCAACCAACAGCACAGTTCATGAGTAATAGAAAAACAAAGACTTCTGAGGGTGACGTTATGCTAAGACGGAGACAAAAAGTCAAGTTTTAACTTTTTTTTTTACATTTCACATCTATCTCTTGTGCATTACAAATTGGTTTCACATAATAATCACACTTGGCACCATTCCATGCCCCCCCCCCCCCCCCCACACACACACACACTGATCACACACTTATCGAATTAAATAAATCAGCTCTTTGCAGCTCGTCAGTGGTGAGGAAATAAAACACCGTGTCATTTAGCACTGATGGGATGGGGCCTCTATAAATAGTCATTTCCTGCTTGCCTTAATTAAGTGCTGCTACTGTCAGCTGTCACAGAACACAATTATCAAGCGAGACCCATTTAGCAAACTAACTCTTCAGTGTGTCTCTCCATCTCTTTGCTCTGTCCATCTTCTACTGTGATTATCTTTATTTCACTCCTCCAACGTTTACTGTGCAGCACTTTGTGTAGGATGTTGTATCCATAGTGCTGCACGAAAGTTTGAATCAATTATAAGAAAACAAAGTCAGAGTTAAGTTAAAACGCACACACAAACACTTTATTATAAGGGAAAGGGATAATCATCAAGAATTCATGATATGTTCATGGGGACTTAATGCAGGAATCAGGGGAATTCATGGTGTGTTCATGCATAGTTCACCATGAGTCATTAAGAACTATCATGAATTCACCATGAATTATCATGAATACAAGTGGTTTCATGATTGAATTAATTCATTAATTCCACCATTAATTCATCTATTGACTAACATAGAAATTATGTTAGTTAATTGATGATGATTTTAAATCTATCAATCCAAGGAATTCTAATGTTCTAAAGATATTTGAAGCAAAAAGAGTAATTCATCATGATTTCTGAAAGTCACGCATGAACATAATGAGTCTTTATGAATGAAAACTGACACAGTACTGATGTGACACTTTCAGGTATGTAACCATAGGACTCATTACACTAAGCAAGTCATAACTAGAAAAGCAAGAAAGCTCTTACGCATATTAACTGGCCTGTCTGATGAATTCTTTTGATATTTGCAAGTTCACACATTCTTAAGAATCTATGTGGCCCTGCTCTCTCCATAAGGTAACCAAAATACTTCATTGTGTTTTGTGGGGTCGATGAATGTACTTGTACCTAGTGTAGCAGAATACAACTACTTAGTATAAAACGTGTTCATAGAAGCACTTGGTGCGCATGAGATGTCTGCTTTTCTCTTGACTGAATAAAATCCATTTTTGTCTTGTTTCATTGTTGAGAGCCTTCGACCTATCATCTTCAAATGTTGATGCTCTGTCTTTTCCGATGACATTCATCATCAAGAAACCCACGATATCCAAGTAAACTCATAACAATCAAGAACCTGTTCCACTTGACAACCAGTTGTATCTGCTGGTATCGTACGTCTCCTCCTACAAACACAAGTTTTACTGTAAAAGTTGTAAAGTCTGTATGTAATAATGTCACACATAAAATAGTGAGCTTAAACAGTGATAATGAGGGTTGTGCATATGACACACGTTTCTGCTTGCACACACAGTACACTAGAGTTTAGATTCTGGACTGGGCCCACATTTCCTACTCAAATGTCGGGCCTGGCCAGGTTTGTGTCAGAACGATTGACAGCTGATTGACAGCTGCTCCAGAACACACTGCAACCCACAACGGTAACAAGTGTTTGAAATGGCCAACAACTAACCTGAGAAGGGACGGTGCAAGTTTGATGCGCAGAGTAAGGAGAAAGAGAGACAGAGGCTTGTGTTGTATTTGTGAAAGGGGCGGAGCAAGTAAAAGAGAAAGAAGGGACAGAAATGGGGAAGTCTTGTCTCTCAAGAGGAGAAAGAGAGAAAGCAGCATTTATGTGTACACGTGCAGCAAGGAAAAAATGAATGGTTTATTTATATTGCACATTTACACAGACAGATGTCTTCTAAAGTGCTTTACACAATAACAATCAGTGATGGCAAGCAGCGCTGGGGAAGCTCAGCAGAAGCGATTTGCCTAAACACTTGGCGCCTCAACCTCCGACCACCACCAAGCGTTTCCTAACCTGTATGTTATTGGTTGGTGGGGAAACCGGAGTGCTCGGAGGAAACCACCCTGACACGGGGAGGAACATGCAAAAGGCCTGGACTTTGTGGGTGTTGAACAAACAACCTTCTTGCTGTGAGGCGAGAGCGGTCTCTTCTCTATCACTGTGCCACCAAGATGAGGAAGATCAAAAAAGACAAAGATGTGCGGTAGGGAGGAAGCCCTTCTGGTTTCGTAGACACCCTGTACACATGTAAACACACTTTAGTAAAATGTTAGTGGAACAAATAAATTCAGAACAGCCCTGTATCTGTTTTACAACAGATTGGTCCTTGCTCTGTCTGTCTGTCATCAATACTGATCTCTGCAGAGTGATATATCTCTCTAGTTAATCATAGGCACTTCAAACCAAAATCTACATCATTTATTAAAATGATGACTGCATTCACATTATTATTTATCAATAACAAAATCTTCAAAGTGAATTTTTTCCACCCCACCTCTTTGTCTTTTTCGTCTGAGCTCTATTTACTGGCCTCTTTCTAATCTTCTGTTTTTTTCTATCTAAACTGGCACCTGCCCTTCACTCAGCTGATATAGTAGCGCACCGCACCACCATTTGACTTTGTGTGATAGCATCCTCTGTGTGTTTACTCTGAGAGGCCTGCCGCGGCTCTGATTGGAGCTCCACTCTCTCTGCTGTCTCCATCTGAAAAGCTCCCAAGCATGTTATTCCCCTGGCGCTAAAAGTTTCAGAGAAGGAAGCGAGGATGTAAGGAAGAAGGGAGAGAGGGAGTGTGTGTGTGTGTTGGTGCAAAAAGGCCTGTCGGATATGGAAGACACAGTGAGATAGGAGAAGGAGAGCAAACCGGAGCGAGACCAGAGAGATGACGGTGGCGAGAGAGAGAAGGACGCAGCAAGGACAGTGCAGATGCAAACACGGAGCCAGCATAGAAGTGGGATGTGATATACATTTCTTTACCCTCAAAGCCACACACCGGGCTAAATTTATGCCAGTGCTCACATATATCGATGGACAATCAGTCTTTATCACCGACGGTCTGCAGAAACACAAGCCCCCGTTTCCGCTGACACACTAACACCAATACACAATTAATCTGGTCCGCCCAGAGCAGCAGCGAGCCATCCAACACATGCTCTTAATATGCAGCCCCAGTGCAGACTCTGCTTCTTTTTCAATCATAAGCTGACCTTTCTGCTGACCACTGATCTGTGCAATTCTGCTTTTAACATCTGATTTTAAATATTGTGGTCTGCATGTGCATTTTAATGTGAGGAGTAGGAAGCAGAGGTGAAGTGGATAGCCCCCCAGGACATCAGGGCGCCAAGTGTAAGTCAAATAAGTGAGAGAGATTTTAGGCCAAGAATTTAAACTATGTTAAATGAATTCAAGTTCTTGACTTTTAGGTATCAATCATTTGTTCAATTATATAACTAAACACACAAAAAGTGTTATGGGTTAAAAAGTAGTTTCCGGCTTCTCGCACAAACTCATTCCTTGTTATATTACTTGAACATTAAATGTCAAAGACTTATATGCCAATAACTGAGTCTTAGCACCACAAACTTACACATTGATTTGATCATGAGTAATAAATGGTTAGTCTCTGTATAAAACGTTTCAGCAAAGCAAAGAAAATTTCATAGCACATATATTTTTTAAATGTCTGGAAATCTGGTTCATTGTCTTGTTCATTTTATCAAACCAAGTGCTAAAGTGTGGGTGCAAATTGAAAAAAAAATAAATAAAAAAAGTTGTGTTTTTTGTGAGCATTTTGCAGTTGATTTAGAAACAATCACATTTAACATATTACACAAAACATATATCCACCTCTTCAAATCTTTAGTCTTCGTCTGAGAGAAGAATGTGAGCTATGTCAGGTTCTTGCACCTTCTAACTTATTTTTTCACATGAGCATGAGAAAAACTAAATAAATTGGATTCTAAAATGTCTAAAGCAGATGGGAAAGTATTTTTGTGTACTCTGCAGTGAACCGGCAGTATCAGTCAAAATAGAACTTTCCAAAACAAGTTAAACGTGAGCAAAACAGTATTTGGCTATAACAGAAACAGAAAATAACAGAAAATCTAGTTTCTTAGATCTCTTCCATAAGATTGAAAATGTTTTCAGATGGAAGTGTTTTGATTTTCAATAACTTTGTCCAGATTTTTGTCCCATCGTTGAAGCCTTTTCACTCATGTCTGGATGATTGAGGGATTACATGGACTACTTTATAACTACGTATATATATATATATATATATATATATATATATATATATATATATATATATATATATATATATATATATATATATACAATAACTACAGCTGAAGCATGAACAATGACATATTCCCGGTGAGCACATAGTTTCTAAGTAATGATCCAGGCTTGTAACTATCTAATTAAGAGATTAGTGTTTGAAGTTTGGATTTTAGTATATTATTACTATGCCTGCATTATTCTTATGAAATTCACTCATTTCAAATGCAGATTATCTTCATGCTTTATGTTTCATGCTAATGAAAAGGTAGTTATTCAATTCCAATATATAATCCAATATCTCTTTAAATCTTGTGCTTTAAATCAAATGCTAAAGTTACTATAGTTACACATTACTGCTGTTGTAGAGTCATCTTAGTGTCCATATAGAAATCATTAGACATCACTCATCAGTAGGCTGTAGTTCTTTAGTCATTTTGGTCGATGGAGTCTTCGTTGACCAAAATTTTATTAGTTGACTAATTCTTTTATTTAGATTAGAAAAAAAAATTGTAACCAAAAGTAACAGAGTCATTGGTCTGATCTGCCTTTTATTTTTTTATTTTTTGCCTCACACTGTTTCCTAATCATTATTTGCATAAACTAAAGTTTTTGCATGAACTACAGAATATTATTAGTCTTTTTGGGCAAGATTTCTTGCAGAGTTGTCACAATACTCAAATTTCCAACCCGATTTTAATACTAAGGAATAAACTTATGAGAACTAGAATGCCCTTTCAAGAAAGTCAGATTTTTATTAAATGGACTGACATTTTCAACACAAAATGCAAGTATATGATCAAACATTTTAGTTTCAAACCAGTTTTGATGAAACTCAAGATTCTTTTCAAACTTTTCAGAAATGTGATATTGTGATTTTTTTTTTTTTTTTTTGCAGAAAATATCAGATTTTGTTCAAATTTTTGTCGCGTTAAAGTTATTTGTATTTGTTCACTATCTAATTTCAACACCAGTTTTAGCATTGATTTGCAATATTTTTGACAACTCTACTTTTAGCTTCAGAGCCTTTGCCACGCCCCCATTTTTGTTGATTAATCGGTCGATGGGACATGTTTTTAGTCGACCAAAAATTCTTTGGTCGACTACAGCCCTACACATCAGAGCAATGCATGTTTGTCTGCATAGAAAAGAGCAGAAGCAGCAACAATAGACTAGTTTGAATGGGGCTTTACTCAAAATACATAAATAAAAAATAAAAAAAAACCTACTCAGTTACTGTAACATATTAACTCATATATATGCCACCTCTGATTCCGAGTAAGTTCTAATGAATCACAATTTGTCACTAAGCTTCCCACAGGATTCATCACTACTGAAACATGCAACAGTCCCCCCTGCCATGAGAGGGACATCAGATATACATTTAGTCTTTTCATGTCCCCGCCTCATCATCACACTCCTCAACTGAAGACGGTATTCTGTCATGCACGCCCAGATGAGAAAGTCCAATTATAGACTGGCATTCCTTCTCTCAGGGTAATTTAATGCATTGGGTGAGAGCTTCTCATTTATGTTGGTAATTACACTCTCTCTGCTTTACACTGCCTTTAATAAGCTCCAACTTCACTGCATAAACCCGAAGATTAGACGGACGCACACCCCTGAGCACACACGCGCGCTCACCTAGGCTTTTAAAGACACACTGTCGAGAGCTGACACTTTATTCTGATCACACAGAAATGTCTGCAGGTCTGCTACATGTAAATATGTCCCCATTCACTCTATACTTGTCATTATCATTCATTACCTTATTGCGCTTGTTTTGGATGACATTTCCTAACCTTCTCATCACCCCAAAAAAAATCTCATTTGAATTTAACTACAGAATTTGTATTCGGCGTGGTTTCATGGCCTACACTCAAAGGAATAAATGTAATTACACTTTAATTTTGTTGACATAAGCAGGAGCACAACTGTGATCTTTTGAAGTTCGATTTGTGCCTGAGTATATCTGCTTTAGATGGACTTTCATGCTGATTTCAGTGTGAGTCAATTGTGCTGTGTTGTATCTTTTACTGGAGGCAATTTATTATCATCAGCCAAGGACGTATTTATTAAATGAAGATAAGTTATAGTTATCTTAAGTAGTAGAGCAACTCCTGCACTCTTATTTACATTACATGCCTTTCCCATCCTCCTTCTTTTCTGCTTCTCCACAACCTTAGAGTCCATCGCCTCAGAAGCCCCAAACCAGCATTCCAGTATCACTTTGTCCTCCATGATCATCGTCTTAATCAGTTCCTGCTTAAACTGTATTCTGAGGTTGTGTCCCGGCGAGTGAGTTCTTTTACACAAGGGGAAAGGCAGAAATTTCACGCTAAGTAAAATATGGTACAGTAAGACATTTATAACTGTATTAGTCACATTATATTTATCAAAAAGTTGCATAAATGGTGAATGGAAAAGCAACTTTAAAGTGCATTAAGTATGGTAGAGTTTCCACTACCTACTTGTCTCATTAATACAGTATGTGACTGGATTGATATTACGTATGACATTAAAGTAAATGTATTACTATATGCAGTGGGATCTATAAGGATGGCACAAAAAATACCAGCTCTTTGACCAGGTAAACAGGAGTTTCAGAGTTCAGTGTAAACAAGATACATTTTGCTGAAATGATAGACAGAAAAAATGAATTTACAGCAAAACACTGGAAATTAAGCTAATGCAAAATAAAGTATACAAACTAAATGAAGATCAATGATGGTATTAGCAGCGATGACCCACTGAATCAAGTGTCTTTTATCTCTCAGCTGAGTGTCCGCTGAAGCAGGTGGGAGGGTCTGAGAAGGTGAAGGCAAGGCCAATTAAAATAGAACATGGAACTTGACAGAATAGACAGCAGAATAAAGGCTTATTTCTGCGTTTTTTCTTTCTTTCTTTTGTACATAAACAGCTCTGTGTTTCAAATGTATTTTCTGTCACTTCTATGTATGTAATGGCAAGGCTGCAGTCTTTTAAAGTACATATGACAGATTAGAACATTTTTCTAATCTTGACTTAGTTTTGTGTGATAGTCTTTGTGGTAAATATTTCTCATAAGTTTGCAGCAGTTAAGTTGCAATTTATGAAGAAGTTGACAACTAAAAGTAGAAAATAATGTTCTAAAACAGAATCCCTCCATCAAAAAGTGCCAAAATGCAAAGACACAACAACTGACAGTTTTGTGGAGTTTAGGCAATCATTTAAAAACATTAAAGTGTCATAAGTTATAATAATTTGTCACATTGACCCTCCTAGTATTTTGTTGATTTTGGCCCAGTTTTACAATGTGGTTGCTTGGTAACATTTGTGGATTCCCCTTCACATATGTCATATTTACTGGACAAAAGACCATAATGAACTTCACCAAAACAACCAAATTGGGTAAAAACAAGCTAAATCTTTGTGAAATCTTAATTCTAATTATGTTTACAATGTTTTACAAAAAAATTAGTTTAACTTGTCACACTTTAAATAAAACCAAAGGTCGCTAAAGGTCCGTTATAGTGAAATGACAAAAACAGAAGAACAAGAAAACATAATGGATTCACTCACAACAGCTTTTAGATCACATTTACTGGAAAAAAATGTATGCAACGCAATAACATCTCCATGGAGACAAGCAGGCGGCGGACCTTCACTCACACAACACACCTTTAAAGTCATTCTAATCAGGATCTCACAAAGGACTGCTCCATAATGCGCTCGATTATAATTCAAAGGACTCCAGCCCAGCACAGACTTAACATTATCATTCATTACCTTATTGCACTTGTTTTGGTACTTGGCTGATTTTGTCTATAATTCATTTCTCCATTTGAATTTTCACCAGGGATTATGTGTTGCGTTATGGAAATGCCTATGATTACTATTCATTATGTAGTTTCATGAATCCGAAGTCTTTTTAAATTATGTGTGTGATAGTGTATTGCCTGTGCGCGAGATTTTTAATTCAGAAGGCTTAAATAGACATGAAAAGTTAAGTGTGTGTGTGTGGGGGGGTTAGCGTGTGCATAGTGGCATATTTCTTCAACTGGAGAAGTCGTGACTTTCCATCAGTGACAGAGAGTGTGCTATGACTGTCAATGGAGAATCTGAGAAACCAAATTATAGCTGTGTCATCTGCTTCAGTTCCTGCTTAAAAAAGCCGGCGCATAATCAGCCAAACTCCTCCTCCAGCTTGCTGTAGAAAAACATACGTAGAAATGGCTCTCTAGTGACTTGTTTCATAAACTGCTCTTCATAAAAAAGCCGTCAACAGCTTTGACAAATCAGATTATGCGTAGCAACAATCGCCATGGCATTAATCAGTGCAAGTGGCGTTTAGCATGTTGTCACTTTGCCGTGCGTTCATTCAGTGCACAAAGTGGGGCATTATTGTTTGAGGGCCACATCTGTTCATTTGCGCCTAGATAAAAGATCAGTATCAGGCTGTGAGGATGTAGGAAAGATAAATATGTATGATTGCTACAAGGTTCAATGTATTTTGGCAACACAGTGGGTAAAGATGTAAACCTGCGGCGAGATAGATGCAGAGATTGTTAAAAGGTGGATAAGAGAGAGTTTTTCCTCCAGGGCATAGCAACCAACATCAAGGCTCTGCCCTGTTTGTCCTGTGACTGTGACTTTTTTCAAAGAAAACCTTATGTACTGCATTTTGTGAAAACATAAAGAACAAATTGTTCTTTAAAAAAGTCAAATGGAATGCTTTATTGTTGCTGTTATTCTGAATATCTTTGTTTTGACTGGCAGTATGTCCATGTAACTTATTGATCAAAAATAGACTTAAATTAAAGTTTTCCAGTTTAAATGTGTTTATGGCAATAAAAAAAAATATATATGTGACTTTGTGGTAGCACTTTAAAAGACCTCCACGGTACCTACCAGTTAAGTACCGTGTCAGTTACTAGTAACTAACAGTGACACTTACTAGCACTTACACTGGTACCTAGAGTGGTACTTTGAGTGGTACTTGTACCAGTAGTTACTGGTACATACCACTGGTAGTTACTGTGGTACTTACTGTGGTACTTACATTGGTACCCACAGTGGAACTTTGAGTGGTACTTGTACCAGCAGTTACTAGTACATAGCACTGGTAGTTACTGGTACTTAATGTTGTACTTACACTGGTACCTACAGTAGTACTTTTGAGTGGTACTTGTACCAGCAGTTACCGGTACAAACCACTGGTAGTCACTGTGGTACTTACTGTGGTACCTACAGTGGTTCTTGTACCAGCAGTTACAGGTACATAACACTGATAGTTACTGGTATTTACTGTGGTACTTACTGTAGTACTTACACTGGTACTTAAGGTGGTACTTGTGTCAGCAGTGACTGGTACTTACGGTGGTAACTATTAGTACACTTACCACTTTTAATCATTTGTGGCACACACATATGTTTCAGTGGTGGTATTATTGGTACTAAATTAAAAAAGTAGAGCTTATAAATTATGAATAACAACAAAATGCAAATGTTAAAAAAGCACCACTGTCTTTATTTATGTCACAACAATATTGGGTATTGACAAATACCAAAGTAATTATTGTTTCAGTAAACAAAACAACAGAAAACAATTTACAACAATCTTAGCTTAATTCCAACATTTATTGATAAATACCATGATACATAATGGTAAATAGTGGTACTACAATGGTACTTATTACAGTAGTTGACAGTTAACTACTGGTAACAACGGGACCTGTTCTAAAGTGACACATACTGGTAAATGAGTGGTACTTACTACAGTAGTTGGACCGTCAACTACTAGTAACAACGGGACCTGTTCTAAAGTGACACATACTGGTACTTCAGTGGTACTTACTACAGTAGTTGACAGTTAAGTACTAGTAACAACGGGACCTGTTCTAAAGTGGACACATACCGGTACTTCAGTGGTACTTACTAGTTGACTGTCAACTACTGTAGTAAGTACCACTGAAGTTGCCCCACTGTGGCACCTGAGGTTCTTCTGTGGTCTCCCATCTGAGTACTGCCCAGGCCCAATCCTGCTTAGCTTCTGAGATCTGACGGGATCAGGCTTTGGCATGCTGGTATGGCCACGACCATACCAGCATGCCAATACTGGTGGTACAAGTACCACTGTAGGTGCCAGTGTAAGTACCACAGTAGGCGTGCCATTAATCGAAAATCGAGAGATCGAGATCGAATCGAAACGAATCGTCAATTATTTGGTGGTGGGTCTTGAATCGAAAGATCGAAAACCGAACTTTTGTCAATAAAAATATGTAGTTTGGAGCAAAAGTCAATTTAGAGACAGAATAATGATATAACTCTTCAAAAAATCTAATAAATGGGACATAATAAAAGTTTTAGTTTCGTTTATGTTCATGAATGGCATTTTTCATTTGTTTTTGAAAGGGTGAGGCTAAATCGAATCGAAAATCGAGATCGATCGATATGAGAAAAAAAATCGTGATTATATTTTTTCGCCCAGCCCTATACCACAGTAAGTACCAGTAACTACCAGTGGTATGTACCAGTAACTGCTGGTACAAGTACCACTCAAAGTACCACTGTAGGTACCAGTGTAAGTACCACAGTAAGTACCACAGTAACTACTAGTGGTATGTACCAGTAACTGCTGGTACAAGTACCACTCAAAGTACCACTCTAGTACCAGTGTAAGTACCACAGTAAGTACCAGAGTAAGTACTAGTAAGTGTCACTGTTAGTTACTAGTAACTGACACGGTACTTAACTGGTAGGTACCGTGGAGGTCTTTTAAAGTGCTACCGACTTTGTTTTGATAAAAATATATTATCCCTGCACGTTAGCAGAGTGGTTAGAGCTCTGGCTTCCCAAGTTTCGACTCCCGGGTCGGACCATAACAACATCTCACGATCTCTCTGGGTGGAGTTTACATGTTCTCCCCGTGTCACTGTGGGTTTTCTCCAGGTACTCTGGTTTCCTCCCACCTTCAAAAACATGCATGTTTAGGTTAATTGGGCATCACTGTAAATTTCCTCTGTGAGTGAGTGAGTGAATGAGAAAGTGAATGATGATGATGATGATGTCTGTCTAACCCTGCGACGAGTTGGGCCACTGTCCAGGATGCCCAAAGTCACTGGGATAGGCTCCAGTCACCCGCGACCCCTAACGGGATTAAGCGGTAGAAAATGAATGAATTTATCCCTTTTAACAATGGTACAAATAATATATTTTTTTCTACTTACACTGAATCATGCAATTGACATTTCACCCCCAGAAAGTGCACCTTAAAGTAAAGCACATTTTACCTTCATAATCAGGAAAGCAAAGAGCTAGGTGTGACTGTTGGCAAAGCTACTGTCAGAATAAGTGCAGGTCAAGATTAGATTTGGAATAATTTAACAGTGTAAATTACAGCACCAAACTCAGCCAAAATTAGTTAGACACATTTCTCCCTTTGTTTAAAAGTGAAGTGCTCCTGCCAGGCAAGGGACAATGTGAACGGTGTGAAAACCAGACCGCACAGAGATGAATAAACTCATTTTAAACTTGATTTTACTTTATTAGATCTTACCAGGCAGATCTGGGACTCAAATTATAATTTAATTTCGAGCAACTGAGCAAATGGCAGCAAAATACGCTAAGGGAATAGGTAATTCAATGTAGGATTTATAACTATTGAAATTCACCTCAGACACATACACATTCGGAAAATGTACCAAATGAGGCAACACTAACTCAGAACTTTATCTCAGCATATTACAAGAGTGATTGTTGGAGCAATAAGGCTGTTTATATGACATCATACTTCCTCTTGAGGTTGACCAAGGCACTTTTCTGTGATCTGACAGTGACTTAAGGATTTCATTGTTGCAGTCATGCTTACCATAATTGTGAATATCATTAAATGTTGGCTGCCTGCCACAATAACTGTGATGTAAAAAAATTGGTATTGATGTTCTGAAGCAGATGACAGACACATTCAGACTTTGTATATTGAGTTGTACATGCATCTCAAAACAAAAGCAGTGCATGAAGGTCATTTGCACTCAGATAATCAGCTTTTTCTAAGTGCATTGACTTGTCACACAGTCTGTTGTTCATTGTCAAGTTGAGACTGACTTTTCTAATTTAATATGAGATCACACAATGTTCCAAAGAAACATAACCATTTTTTAAATCAGGCTATGGCAACATTAAGAAGCTGCATTTACAAACATTTTATAAATGTGGCATCAGTGTCAGGTAGAGGTCAAATGCTATTTCAGTGTGATGAAACTATGAGCACTCTTGCTTTGGCAATAACTTTTAAAAAACAATTTAGTGGTTAAAACAATTTGAATATCTTCATTTTAATGTGTGAAATATAAGTATTAGTAAAATGAGCTGTCCATTCTAAAATAACTTCCCTCCTAATCTTGTAATGGATTCCCGCATTAGTTCATAACCTCCGCAAATTGTTGCTTTGGACTAATTCTGCCCACAATAGATTACAATTATAATTACAATGCCTTCAATTTGCATGCACTGATTTCTCTAATGCAAATTCTCTATCTCAAATCACTACATTTAGGCTCCAAAATCTTATTGTATACGGTTGTTTACACCAAATTCCAGGCGAGTGCTCTAAAGAGAATTCTGTGAGGAGAACTTTTGACTTTGTACTACACTGTGTTAAGCAATGGATTTGTTCTGAGAGCAGTGGTTGGAGCGGTCTCACTCAGTGCTCATGTTCTACCTGAGCAGCACTTGAGGGGTGGATGTGTGCCAGGGTGGGCCGGGGGGAGAGGGGAGCCGCTGGAGCTATCATTTTCTGCAGCACAGCCAGAAAGTGATGAGCTGGAGCTGTGACAGAGCACACACGCAAACCAATATGGGTCGAACAGCAGAGGCTCTGCAGGTAATGTTAGCCCGGGTGAGGACTGGAGGAGACTGGGTGACTTCAGATGGGTCCTGATGGGAGAAATGGATTCCACTGTATGTCGTTGGTTCATCAATGTTTTTGTTTATAAAAAAAAAAATTAATCAGAAGGAAATATTTTTTGGTTCAATTTGAGACATCCGTTGAATATGAATGTACCTTTTGCATACATGGTCGTCTGATTTGCCCATTCCAGTCAGTAATTTTGAATGCTTATCCAGATAGATTTTGTCAACTGTTGAAGTCTTTATCATCAGTTCAAGGCTGAAGAGATGTTTAGGGACAGTAAATGTAAACCAAAAATAAAGTATTTCTGTTTTGCATCTGTTTTTTGTGCGATAGAAATATTCAATGTTGGCACAAAAAATAAGCAAATTGTACTTATATAGCACTATGTACTTATATATTCTTTTTACTGAATAATGACGTGGCTGTGGCTTTGGGCTTCACTTTTACAGCCGACTGCCCACTAGATTGGTTTCAAATCTTTCACTATTTTTAGACACGTCAAAAGCAGTACAGAGGCCAACGCTTTAAGGACACTTTGCATTGATTATGTGTCGCATCATGTCGTATGAAGGACAAAGACACCACAAAATGTCGAATTCTCCCTACAAGAAGAGCGCAAATGCAATGTCTGAGTGAAAACATACACTGTACGAGGCGAGCGACATGAATTGTCTTCGTGTGAGCAAATAAAAGTGAAATGACCACAACGATTAGTGGATTAAACTTGGCTTGTAGGCCAGAGTGGATAGTCATTAGGAGTAAGGAACTAGTTTAACTACTTATTGTGGGCATGATGAAATGAAAAAGTTTGCACCAAGTATGTTGACTTGGTCTCTATCGAAAGGCAGAGAAATCAGATGTTGTCTGTCTGCTGCACAACATGCTGAAACTTCACAACAATACCACCTGACAAAAGGCTTATCACCCCATAATGACGTGGCTTGAACAAATGATTGTTATTTGGGCCACGCCTCCTCCAACATAGGAATATTGGACCAAAACTCCTAGTGCGCAGGCTTTAAGTTAATGGCTACATGAGGTCTATGGTCTCCAGTTGCTTTCAGTTTTCTCAGTTTCTCTCACACTCTATATCACATTGAAGAACTGATTGCAATTCCCCTTTCTGCAAATATAGTTTGCTGCACTCTCATCATGCCTTTTTGAAATTATAAAGCAACATAAATAAATTCAAACTTAAATCGTGAGGCAAATCTCGAGATACTGTTTGATCAAGAGCATTTTGGCAAAGAGAAGGCGAGATTAAAGAAGCTTTGAAAGGAGTGGTTCCTTTCAAAGCAGAGCATGCATGTATCAAAGTGTTTCCCCAACAGAGCACACAAATCACCTGATTAACAACATTTAGGCTTTTCAAAAATACCATATCAAAGAATTATGTATTCACCGATGTATTGACAAAGTACTCTTTGATTATGGTTCACTTCTTTTGCACAACTTTTCATCTATTTTTCCATTCATAATATTATGTCCATTAGATGCTCAAACCCATCCAAAAACATAAGCCATCCATCTCCACTCGGCCATAACAGCTTGTAATGTCCTTCTGCTAAAGCTAATTATAGGCTTTTAATGCTGCAAGTAAAAGACAACCTATTTTAGCAGCACGTCTTTGGAGCATGCCAGTGCGCCACATACACAATGAGCCTTATCCATTAGTTTTTTGGCACTTAGCTACGCTGATAAAAAATCACCTGACTCATTTGGAAGAAAGGCTCAATACTTCCACCAAAGTAGATCGGGCGACGGGCCACTTTCTGTTCAGTAGTCCCTTAGTGCGACTCCAAAACCTATTATCTCTTATCTTTCAGTCTGAAAAATGGACCAGAATGTAGCACATTGAATGTATTTAAAAAAATNAAGTTGTGGTTTGTTTCACAATGCCATCATACAACAAGTCCAAACTTACAATTCCTATACTCTTGGAGCGTCCAAGGCATCCAGTTTACATGTTAAATCAAAGTTAACCTGTGTCTTGAGCTAGCCAGTGAATTTGCGTCCAGGACGTGGAAATTCACTTGTTCAAGTGTCATGAGCAAAGTAGACACTCCGACCTGCGTCGTCAGGTGGACGCTGGAGTTGGGCAATGCTGAACTTTCAACTCCTGAATACGTGCATTCACCAATCAGAGCCTCTTCTCCTGTGAAGTAGTGGCATGCTTCTTTGCTCTCACATCAAGAAAAACTGTTAACATAATTCTTTTAATAACTTTTTATGGAATGGTTGCTTTTTCTGGCTTTTCAAAGGCTTGGTCGCGTGTTGCTCCTCAATGTTTAAACTACTGCTGTACGACATGATAATGGAGGAGTACACAGACTTAAACTGGCCATTGCCTGAAGGATGAGAAGACGCATCTTTCTAAATAGACATTAGTCTTACCTTAAGTCTTGTCGATTTGACAACAGGTGCATCAACACTCGGACTGTTCCGGGTGCTGCCATACAGGTGAACTATATTTGCAAGCCAGAATATTGCAGGTTTCTCACCAGATCGCTGCTTTCCACTATATGCGCTTTTCTAGACACTTTTTTTTGAACAGTTAGTAATTACGGCACGGGATATGCCGGCTCGGGTATGCATCTTCTTTGGGTGCACATTCCTGAAGTCTTTTGAGATTCTATGAAATAGCATTTCCAAGTCTCAGTAACGAAAGATTTTTTGTCACTTAGGGCAGTTTATACGACTTTTCACGAATCCGTGACATTTCCATGCAAATTGGCTTCTCTTTTACACGACAACGAGCTACGTGTTCACTGAATCGGCGTTCCACTGGATACGATTCAAGAGGTAGTTTCACCGAGGACGTTCAGTGAATACACCGCGGTGTAAACAGGAAAACACAGTTGTCAATGAAGACGGTCAAGTCACTGACGTGCAGTAGCCGCTACTTTCACACAGTAGAAGAAGACTGACCAGTCACCAAAAATGTCTCTTAAACCAATTAAAGCACATTTCATTCTCATAAAGTAAAGCCAATGCGTCCAGCTTTCTTACCTGCGTATTGCAGAGGAGACATAAAACTAATCCAACGCCTCTCCTGGTGTTGATTCAATGAATCCATTCAAACTCGTGTGTTCAGAAAACTGCTCACTTTTCGGACAGGGGTGCGCCGCAGACACCCGGTAAAAAAGAGCCGTCTTCCCCGTGTTTGTGTCCAGCTCTCGGCGATCTGCGTCTTCCTCGCGCACTGGTCCTCGAACCTCCGTGTTTGTTTCCAGCGATCTCCCTTTTTGCTCGCGCGTTGGTCCTTGTTGCTTCCTTCGCCATTTATTGATGTGAGAACTTGTAAACCTGTCAATGCTCGTGTTATCATAGGCTGCATGGGTTCACGGTAAGGTCATCCTAGCACAATACCGCCACCTCCTGACGCGGCATAAGAACTACAGCATTTTCGGTCTATTTGTGTTTCCATGTAAAGGAAGATTAACTCGCCACGACACCATATAAACTGTGAGCACAAAACGTTACGACTGTGACGGTTTTCTTGGGAACGTTGTCTTGTCAACTAGGCCTTAATGTTTTGTCTCAATGAGTTTGATAAACACATCGAGATTTATTGTCATAACTCAATTCAGTTTGTTTTGTACTCTTTTTATTCTACTTCTTCTGTATTTCGAGGTGTTGGAAAACTTTGGTGATGCTGTTTCTCGTCAGAATTAGGGTCACTAACATCATCACGCCTGGCCTGATCTAGGACAATAGACATCTCAGTAACTGCATGAAAGAGGGGAAAGTAAGGCAGGTTCATCCTTTTACCATCTTTATTATAATCATTGACAATAAGAAATATGGGATATTGCAAGGTTTGGAAATAAAAACATGACCTACAGCCCATTATAGATAACTGATGTAGTGTTTATTTAAGTACGCTAAATAATTGTTCAGCTGATAGTGTCACAACAGCTTTGTTAGTGTACTCTGAACTCTGAACACTCTGGTGTACCAGGAAATCAGTGAGTGAGGCCATGGATCCAAACTTGGATTATACTGTATAGTGAAAAATGTATGATTTGACACCACGATCCGTTAAAGTGACAAGTCTTGGCTTTTTTATTGTGAAAAGGCTGCCATCTTATATTTGGGGGTTTCTAACAAGTTTTATCAAAAACCCAAGGAGTTTGTGCCGATTTTGGTATTTGTTTCTAGAAGTGAACAATTTTCCTGAAAAGTGATGTTTTTTGCCATTGATCATTCTTGTGGTGTGATAAAAGTACTGTTTCCTAAATAGAAGTACAGGCTTTGCATTGCACCCGGAGTTGATTTTAGTAGGAATAATAGAAAACCTACTTTTTGATTATGGACAAACTAGAAAAGTGATTTTAAATTACAGTCTGTAGAGTTAGCCTTTAGAGGGATGAATTGTGACGTTGACCAATAATCCCTTTATACTTGCTTCGTTCCAGAGATATTGTCAGGAACGTTCCACGTTTTGAAATTAAATGCAGTTGGTCTAATTGCATATTTAGCACCAGTCACTCGGAACCCTAAGGGGAAGAAGAGGTAGTAGTAATGAATGAATGAGAAGAAAGAAGTTCATTTTAGCTTACTTTGAGTTTTTCTAGTTTAATGTTTGATGCTGATGAGTGGTATGCTGCATCTTATCACCAAAGCAAATACGTGAGTTTTGTTCATTTTTCTGGATTTGAATGTAGCATTTCTGCCACTTTCTGACTAAACGAGGCCTTACAAATTCTCAGTTGAAGGTTGAGTGAGCAGTAGAACAAGGCGTCGTGGCCACCTCTGTACAGTGAGTGTTTTATAGCTGGCACTGTTCAAATGGCGGCTCTACATATCTTCCCTCAGCTTCATGTGCACAGTGGAGCTGACGCTCAGCGCTGACATTTCCAACTGTCACACAGGATGTCGTCACACTGTGCACTGTGGTGAGACCCACCCATGTACTGTGCAACTCTTTTGAGTACATGAGTGTGTATGGCCACTGTTTAAGGCTTTACAATGTGGAAGCATACTGTATACAGTATTTATTTACTCTTTGTATTTAACATTGCAGCACACAAGGGGAGACACATTTATTTTACACATTTATATATATTCATTACAACATTTAATTTTAAAACAGACATCCAATATGTAAGTATAGACATGACTGTATATTTCCTGCAGTTCCACAAGTTAGAATTAAACTTACAGGCATCACATCTGATTTGCTTCTTTAATAAGCAAACAGAAAAAAATAAAAAAGAAATAACTTTTTACATCGCTATACATGTTTTACTCACTTAGCTATATATTCTCTGTATTATTCACCCCCAATGTGTTGTAGGCATGTTTCATTGATTGATTGATTTTGTTGATTCAGTGATTCAACTGAAAGTGAACCATGTTGACAGTTAGTCATGCTACCAACAATAGCAAGACCTCTGAGATTTTAGAGAACAAAAAGGACATTAAAGAAGACCTTTTGTGTAAATCAAAATTATTATTATTTTTTAACCTTGTTACAACTGCTGCTCTCATCATCTGCTCAAAGTTGTATTAAGAATAAGCTGATGATTGAGTGCTCAGAAAAGCCCTGTCTTCACCTACCACCTATCTGGTCTGTATTTAATTGTGATGATTCAAATATTCAGATTCATAGTGAAGCTTATATGATTTAAAATAGTCACAGAGCACTTTACAAACAACAACAAAACAGAAAATAAAATAATTAAAATCTGCTGCTTATTACATTAAAACTTACAACGAAGAGGTGGAGCTTATCAGTTCCTCAGTTTTGAACAGGAGTTAATGTACCTCTTTCTATTTCTAAGCTATTTTTCCATAGTGTTGTGTTGAAAAAAAAAAAAAAAAGGGGGTAATTACTGATCATGTAAATGTTTATTTCTCATTATATAGAAAAAATGCAATAGGTCCCCTTTAATAAAAGCAGATTAAACACTGCAAATTCATATTCATATTCTTATGGACATGTGCGTCTACACTAGATGTGCAGGCCTGACTCCACCTATTCACAGATTAAGCAGCTGCTTAGGGCCCCATGACCACCACAGGCTCCTGTAAACCCATCATGTATGAAAACATATTATCCAATATCCTCATAACATGATACAATTATTTTGTTATTTCTATCTTCCAGCAGCAAAATATTTGCTGCTTACATTGTTTCTGAGCTGGGCAAAACAGTTCTCCATTCACATCAAGGACCCTGTCCCAGGCCGCGGGATAATCAACTTTGCTGTAACATATAATGAAAAGTTTATGTTTGCACAATGCTATGTTAATGCTCTTTTAAATATTTTGGAGTCATCACTGGACAGTGGGTCTGGTGCTGTCTGGCTGCTCTGAATGGCTGTTGTTCTTTTCACATGTTGGAACCTTTGACGTGCGTAACTAATTGCTGTAAAACTGAAAAATATTCAGCACAAGACTATCACACCAAACTAAGTCAAAAGAAGACAATTCTGTCATATGGGCTTCAAGCCATACAGAGAACTTTTCAAACACAAAAACAAAACATCGGTCAGCAACCAACAGCACAGTTCATGAGTAATAGAAAACAAAGACTTCTGCAGGTGACGTTATGCTAAGACGGAGACAAAAAGTCAAGTTTTAACTTTTTTTTTTACATTTCACATCTATCTCTTGTGCAGTTACAAATTGTTCACAATAATAATCACACTTGGCACCATTCCATGCCCCACCCCCCCCCCCCCCCCCCCCACACACACACTGATCACACACTTATCGAATTAAATAAAATCAGCTCTTTGCAGCTCGTCAGTGGTGAGGAAATAAAACACCGTGTCATTTAGCACTGATGGGATGGGGCCTCTATAAATAGTCATTTCCTGCTTGCCTTTAATTAAGTGCTGCTACTGTCAGCTGTCACAGAACACAATTATCAAGCGAGACCCATTTAGCAAACTAACTCTTCAGTGTGTCTCTCCATCTCTTTGCTCTGTCCATCCTTCTACTGTGATTATCTTTATTTCACTCCTCCAACGTTTACTGTGCAGCACTTTGTGTAGGATGTTGTATCCATAGTGCTGCACGAAAGTTTGAATCAATTATAAAGAAAACAAAGTCAGAGTTAAGTTAAAACGCACACACAAACACTTTATTATAAGGGAAAGGGATAATCATCAAGAATTCATGATATGTTCATGGGGACTTAATGCAGGAATTCAGGGGAATTCATGGTGTGTTCATGCATAGTTCACCATAGTCATTAAGAACTATCATGAATTCACCATGAATTATCATGAATACAAGTGGTTTCATGATTGAATTAATTCATTAATTCCACCATTAATTCATCTATTGAACTAACATAGAAATTATGTTAGTTAATTGATGATGATTTTTAAATCTATCAAGGAATTCTAATGTTCTAAAGATATTTGAAGCAAAAAGAGTAATTCATCATGATTTCTGAAAGTCACGCATGAACATAATGAGTCTTTATGAATGAAAACTGACACAGTACTGATGTGACACTTTCAGGTATGTAACCATAGGACTCATTAGGGATGGGCGATATATCGGCACAGATATCGGTATCGGCCGATACCCACGTCATTTTAAGATATCGGTATCGGTCCGATATCAAATCGACGGCCGATATTTGGCGCCGATATTTTTAGGGGAGTTCTCCAGTCTCTCTGTGGGCATATACCAGCCTCAGTTTGACCTAAAAGCTTCATATTTGCAAATTTGAACAGACTAAAGAATACAAAGTATAAATAAACAAACAATTAAGCTAAAATCAGTCTTTATATTTACATAATAAATCCACAAAATATTTTTTTATCTCAGATAATTATATTTGTTTGTTTTTGATCTTGTGAGTTGTGCTGTGGACTTTAAAGCAGAACCAAGCAACTTCAGCAGTAGAGCGCCCCCTACAGTTCTCTTCTGTAAATACCAGCATCAGACCTACAACATAACTTTTTTCCTTATGTAATTTTTTTTATCAATTTATAATTATTTCAAATAAGGCAAAGAAAAGTATATTAAAAATATTTCACACTGTCAAATGTACAAATAAAAAGCCAGTGTTTCTCAGAAGAGCTGTTAATTATAAGTGCAGGTTTTCCAGCAGGAGGCAGCAGAGAAATGTATTTTCTTCACATTTAAGCAAACATCTGCTTAAAATGTGAAGAAAATACATTTGTAACCATCACACAAACTAACAAAGACATTTAACAAAGCCAAAATGTCACTTAGATCTGCTTGAAATATACCTATCGGTATCGGCAGTTATCGGTTATCGGCCAGAACAGAGGGCCAATTATCGGTTATCGGTATCGGCCCCAAAATTTCATATCGGCCCATCCCTAGGACTCATTACACTAAGCAAGTCATAACTAGAAAAGCAAGAAAGCCTCTTACGCATATTAACCTGGCCTGTCTGATGAATTCTTTTGATATTTGCAAGTTCACACATTCTTAAGAATCTATGTGGCCCTGCTCTCTCCATAAGGTAACCAAAATACTTCATTGTGTTTTGTGGGGTCGATGAATGTACTTGTACCTAGTGTAGCAGAATACAACTACTTAGTATAAAAACGTGTTCATAGAAGCACTTGGTGCGCATGAGATGTCTGCTTTTCTCTTGACTGAATAAAAATCCATTTTTGTCTTGTTTCATTGTTGAGAGCCTTCGACCTATCATCTTCAAATGTTGATGCTCTGTCTTTTCCGATGACATTCATCATCAAGAAACCCACGATATCCAAGTAAACTCATAACAATCAAGAACCTGTTCCACTTGACAACCAGTTGTATCTGCTGGTATCGTACGTCTCCTCCTACAACACAAGTTTTACTGTAAAAGTTGTAAAGTCTGTATGTAAATAATGTCACACATAAAATAGTGAGCTTAAACAGTGATAATGAGGGTTGTGCATATGACACACGTTTCTGCTTGCACACACAGTACACTAGAGTTTAGATTCTGGACTGGGCCCACATTTCCTACTCAAATGTCGGGCCTGGCCAGGTTTGTGTCAGAACGATTGACAGCTGATTGACAGCTGCTCCAGAACACACTGCAAACCCACAACGGTAACAAGTGTTTGAAATGGCCAACAACTAACCTGAGAAGGGACGGTGCAAGTTTGATGCGCAGAGTAAGGAGAAAGAGAGACAGAGGCTTGTGTTTGTATTTGTGAAAGGGGCGGAGCAAGTAAAAGAGAAAGAAGGGACAGAAATGGGGAAGTCTTGTCTCTCAAAGAGGAGAAAGAGAGAAAGCAGCATTTATGTGTACACGTGCAGCAAGGAAAAAATGAATGGTTTATTTATATTGCACATTTACACAGACAGATGTCTTCTAAAGTGCTTTACACAATAACAATCAGTGATGGCAAGCAGCGCTGGGGAAGCTCAGCAGAAGCGATTTGCCTAAACACTTGGCGCCTCAACCTCCGACCACCACCAAGTGTTTCCTAACCTGTATGTTATTGGTTGGTGGGGAAACCGGAGTGCTCGGAGGAACCACCCTGACACGGGGAGGAACATGCAAAAGGCCTGGACTTTGTGGGTGTTGAACAAACAACCTTCTTGCTGTGAGGCGAGAGCGGTCTCTTCTCTATCACTGTGCCACCAAGATGAGGAAGATCAAAAAAGACAAAGATGTGCGGTAGGGAGGAAGCCCTTCTGGTTTCGTAGACACCCTGTACACATGTAACACACTTTAGTAAAAATGTTAGTGGAACAAATAAAATTCAGAACAGCCCTGTATCTGTTTTACAACAGATTGGTCCTTGCTCTGTCTGTCTGTCATCAATACTGATCTCTGCAGAGTGATATATCTCTCTAGTTAATCATAGGCACTTCAAACCAAAATCTACATCATTTATTAAAATGATGACTGCATTCACATTATTATTTATCAATAACAAAAATCTTCAAAGTGAATTTTTCCACCCCACCTCTTTGTCTTTTTCGTCTGAGCTCTATTTACTGGCCTCTTTCTAATCTTCTGTATTTTTCTATCTAAACTGGCACCTGCCCTTCACTCAGCTGATATAGTAGCGCGCCGCACCACCATTTGACTTTGTGTGATAGCATCCTCTGTGTGTTTACTCTGAGAGGCCTGCCGCGGCTCTGATTGGAGCTCCACTCTCTCTGCTGTCTCCATCTGAAAAGCTCCCAAGCATGTTATTCCCCTGGCGCTAAAAAGTTTCAGAGAAGGAAGCGAGGATGTAAGGAAGAAGGGAGAGAGGGAGTGTGTGTGTGTGTTGGTGCAAAAGGCCTGTCGGGATATGGAAGACACAGTGAGATAGGAGAAGGAGAGCAAACCGGAGCGAGACCAGAGAGATGACGGTGGCGAGAGAGAGAAGGACGCAGCAAGGACAGTGCAGATGCAAACACGGAGCCAGCATAGAAGTGGGATGTGATATACATTTCTTTACCCTCAAAGCCACACACCGGGCTAAATTTATGCCAGTGCTCACATATATCGATGGACAATCAGTCTTTATCACCGACGGTCTGCAGAAACACAAGCCCCCGTTTCCGCTGACACACTAACACCAATACACAATTAATCTGGTCCGCCCAGAGCAGCAGCGAGCCATCCAACACATGCTCTTAATATGCAGCCCCAGTGCAGACTCTGCTTCTTTTTCAATCACAGCTGACCTTTCTGCTGACCACTGATCTGTGCAATTCTGCTTTTAACATCTGATTTATAATATATGTGGTCTGCATGTGCATTTTAATGTGAGGAGTAGGAAGCAGAGGTGAAGTGGATAGCACCCCAGGACATCAGGGCGCCAAGTTTAAGTCAAATAAGTGAGAGAGATTTTAGGCCAAGAATTTAAACTATGTTAAATGAATTCAAGTTCTTGACTTTTAGGTATCAATCATTTGTTCAATTATATAACTAACACACAAAAAGTGTTATGGGTTAAAAAGTAGTTTCTGGCTTCTCGCACAAACTCATTCCTTGTTATATTACTTGAACATTAAATGTCAAAGACTTATATGCCAATAACTGAGTCTTAGCACCACAAACTTACACATTGATTTGATCGTGAGTAATAAATGGTTAGTCTCTGTATAAAACGTTTCAGCAAAGCAAAGAAAATTTCATAGCACATATATTTTTTTAAATGTCTGAAATCTGGTTTCATTGTCTTGTTCATTTTATCAAACCAAGTCTAAAGTGTGGGTGCAAATTGAAAAAAAACAATCACATTTAACATATTACACAAAACATATATCCACCTCTTCAAATCTTTAGTCTTCGTCTGAGAGAAGAATGTGAGCTATGTCAGGTTCTTGCACCTTCTAACTTATTTTTTCACATGAGCATGAGAAAAACTAAATAAATTGGATTCTAAAATGTCTAAAGCAGATGGGAAAGTATTTTTGTGTACTCTGCAGTGAACCGGCAGTATCAGTCAAAATAGAACTTTCCAAAACAAGTTAAACGTGAGCAAAACAGTATTTGGCTATAACAGAAACAGAAATAACAGAAATCTAGTTTCTTAGATCTCTTCCATAAGATGAAAATGTTTTCAGATGGAAGTGTTTTGATTTTCAATAACTTTGTCCAGATTTTTGTCCCATCGTTGAAGCCTTTTCACTCATGTCTGGATGATTGAGGGATTACATGGACTACTTTATAACTACGTATATATATATATATATATATTATATATAATATATATATATATATATAATAATATATATATATATATATAATATATATATATATATATATATATATATATATATATATATATATATATATATATATATATATATACAATAACTACAGCTGAAGCATGAACAATGACATATTCCCGGTGAGCACATAGTTTCTAAGTAATGATCCAGGCTGGTGTAACCCACATTTAAAGAGTGTCTTAATAAAATGCCCAAATGATCAAAAAGAAAAAGAAACAAACTCTTTTGCTGAAAACAAAACGTATTAAATAAGTCCCAGCACCCAAAGAGTTAACCCAAGCTCTAAAATGAGTGACATTGAACTCTCAGCCAATGAGATTCTCTAAAACGGCATTGTCCCGCCCCCTGCCAGCACCTGCGCCGCTCCCGTCTCTGTCTCCCTCTCTCATTTCCTCCAAACTTGAGCACGCGAGGCACTGGCGAAACAAAGACGAAAAACACGGAAAAAGGTACAAAATATGCATTAAACTATGATTTAAACTAGCGCTAGCTAATGCTAAATGCTAGCTCTGTCCATTTTATTTGAAAAGACGAAGTTTTAAGTTAAAAATTCATTACTTTTTGCCCTCTGCATTTTTGGTTCTAGAGAAAGCACGGTCTGAAGCAGCCGCCATTTTAGGTTCAGCGTGTTACCTCTGTGAGATCGGTGAGCACTTTTTGTTGTGATTTTCATAGTCCAATGTGAATTTAATTTGTTTTAAAGCTTATACTGTGAAAAAGTATGTTATTACCAGAGGGATTTTATGACTATAAATGGTTTGCTATGCTTTTGCTGCAATTTCAATGCAAGGTAATGCAGTGCAGTGCTACTATTTTTTTTTCTGCAATGTACATTTGTGAATATTGTGAACTTGAAATTTATTGTGGATATTTGAACTATATTTCACAGAGACAAAACAATGTAATACAGAGTAATACATTCTTTTTCATGATTTATTAGAATTACAGTCAGAACAGATTGTGAAAAGTATTTTATTTTTACACTTATAGTATTTTATGACACTGTGTCCGACAGGTCAGGTTTTTTTGTTGGGCGGACCTGTCGTTTGATGGCGAGCCAATCCCTTGGACGAACTGGTTGACTGGATCTCTACTGCTCGGTGCAGTGTGGTAGGCCCACTGCAGCAAAAACCCCTTCCACGCCTTGTCACTTGTTGCCTGCCCTTTACACACACACACATTCCCCCTTGAACATTTGGACAATTTACCTACCTGGAACTTTAAAGGACTTTGCGGACTATACATACATCTTCACAAGCAGGAAGTGACTTTGGGGTGGGGTAGAGTCATTGCTCTAGAAAGAGGGTTCTGTTGTACATCGATCCAGTTGTTAATTTTTGATTTTGTGAATGAAAGGATTTATTTTTACATTGAATGTAAAACTTAGAAGGGTGCACCCAGGTAAGGATTGTGACTACTGTGATTGTTGAAACGGTTGTTACTGAGAAATTATTGGTACCAAAAGAGATAACTTTTATTTAAAATTTGATTTTTTATTTTTTAATACAAGCCGGCATTTAAACTTTTAAAATCCTTGTCTTGAGTCTCATTCATATCACTGGTCCTGTGAGTATTCGAATCTACTGGTCCAAACTATATAACTACACAAATTAAAGTACAACTTGATTCTTTTATTCTTATAGTAACAAGAGTGTTACAAGTGGCGAGCCAGCCAGGAGATATTGTGAGTGCATGAGACTCTTTACAAAAGTTCGAAAACATTATCAAGTAAAACACAAGTCCGGCAGAAATGGAAATCGTGGCCCAAGAATCAATCAAAGTCACTAATTCAGTAATAGTGAAAGGTCTTACCAACCCCGTTCTTGATGAAGAAATAGCCACTTACCTTGAAAAACATGGCTCAATTAATCGCCATTTCCGCATAGATAATCCCGATTCTGAATTTCACCAACACGTCATAGTGGAGTTTACTTATGGCACTGCAGTGGAAACTTTAAAGCCCCTTCTTCCACTCACAATGAAAAGTTCTGCCCAACCTGAAATGACTTTTGAAATCAAAAACCTGGCCGATGTCTATGCACTAAGTGCAAGGAGCACCATGAAAGCATGCATTCAGCAACTCGGTGAAATAGCCAATCTCAGTGGAAACTCACTTGAGGAATTTTGAAGGAGGAGTTAGCAAAATTGCAAGTGTCACCTCCAGAGTCTCCTCAGAACCCAGTTGATGCACTCATTGTAAACAGTGAAACAGATTCACAGGGTGACCAGTCATTTTCCCCAGATCCGATTGTAGACTCTTCTCAGCCCAGTGACCCAACGCTAAATAAAAACCTGATCGATTTCAACTTTGTACCAATACCATCCAATGCCACATCCCATCCCACACTCGAACTCAATCCTCCCAGTGTCCAACGAGTTGTGGTCGAACATGTAGTGCGAAGTAGTGAAACGCCTTCACACTCACCCATGCCAAGTCGTCTTAGGGCATTCTCTGGTCGTGTCCCTCGTCCAAACAATGAGTCAGATTACGATACGTGGCGCACAAGTGTTGAAGTACTTATAAAAGATCCTGCTGTGTCAGACTTGAACTGCACTCAACGAATACTTGACAGTCTCTTGCCCCCTGCTACAGATATAACAAAGCATTTAGGCCACATGCTAAACCTTTTGAGTATCTGAAAGTGCTTGATTCAGCCTTTGGAGCTGTTGAAGATGGCGACGAGCTCTTTGCGCGATTCATGAACACTTTACAAGATGAAGGTGAAAGGCCGTCGACCTATTTGCAAAGATTACATGTTTGTTTGACAAAAGCTTTGCGCGTGGGGGTGTCAATGAGTCTGAATTTGATAAGCAGTTGTTAAAACAGTTCTGTCGTGGCTGTTGGGAGAACAGTCTGATCAGTGACCTCCAGCTAGAGCAAAAGAAGGAAAGTCCACCTTCCTTTTCAGAGCTACTCTTGCTTTTGCGGACTGGAGAGGATAAGCAAACGGCAAAGGTCTGTCGCATGAAACAACATCTCGGGCAGAACAAGCCCTCTGTCCCAACCCATCAAAAACGAGTCATGTCACAAGTACAAACAGTACAAAGTCACACAGAATCAGATTTTGAAATGCTAAAGAAACAAATCGCTGACCTGAGTGCACAGCTAAACAGTTGGAAAGCAGAGAGTCAGAAACAGAAAAAATCACAGCAAAAGCCAAAATGCCAAACACCAGTGCTAAAGTTGAGGCCCGGCCTGTAAAAAAAGAGTGACACCTAATCAAAACTTTGACAAGTCAACTGGAAAACCACGACCATGGTATTGCTTTCAATGTGGAGAGGATGGCCACATTGCTTCAGCATGTGAAAATGAGCCAAACCCATCCATGGTTGCCACAAAGAAAAAACAGTTAAAAGAAAAACAAGCTAGTTGGGAAGCTTTAAATGGCAATAGCAGTGAGCCCCATTTAAACTGACTTCAGCCTCCATTGCGGGACAAGTGGAGGCTAAAGCAGACAAACCATGTCCCAAATCGCAAAAAGTCTCTTCTAAGAAAGCTCAGTCAAACACTCAGTCAGTAACTATTCCAAAGGGCTTGGTCGGCACTAGAACTACAGCAAATGTAACCATTGCTGGAAAAGAAACAAACTGTCTCTTAGATACAGGGTCGCAGGTGACAACAGTGCCCCAGAGTTTTTATGAGCAAAACTTGTCACATTTGCCGATTCAGCCGCTGGGTGATCTCCTAGATGTAGAGGGCGCTAATGGCCAATTAGTCCCCTATTTAGGCTTTATTGAACTCCCTATGATATTTTCAAAAGATTTGTAGGCTCTGAGATGAATGTCAACACGCTAGCTTTAGTCATTCCCCCTCTAAGAGACGCTGCACAAGAACAAGTGTTAGTGGGCACAAACACTCTAGATGCCTTGTACGCTGACTTTCATAAATCAAGTGCAACTTTAGGCCTGTCCCTTATGGTTACAGGGCACTTCTCAAAATTCTTGAAATACGTCAGAAAACCTCTTGTGCCAGTAATCTGGCTGTGCAAAACTGCAAACCAAAGTCAAACAGTAGTGCAGGCAGGTCAGACTACAGTTTTTGAGGCTTCAGTGTACATTCCCAACTCAGTCAGTGAGAAATGTGTGATATTGAACAGCCATCAGCCTCTCCACTGCCCTGTGGCTTACTCGTAGTAACTAGCCTTGTTGATTTGCCAGTTAAACAACCTTGCAAACTTCCAGTTATTATAAAAAATGAGACAGATCATGACATCTTTGTCCCCACAGGCAGTGTGTTGGCTGATGTTAATGCCATAACTCGAGTGCTTCACAAAGAGCAACTAGTGAAAGTGTCAAGTACCCCTGACCAAACAAAAGACCCACACAGTCGAAACAAATGCATTTTGATTTTGGAGACTCTCCACTGACTTCTGAATGGAAAGAACGTGTCACAAAAATGCTCAATTCAATGCCCGAAGTGTTTTCACAACATGAGCTTGATTTTGGACACACAGATAAAGTGCAGCATCAAATAAGACTCAGTGATGAAACACCATTCAAATCCCGACCGAGACCAATCCATCCACATGACGTGGAGGCCGTCAGAAAACACCTTCAGGAACTTTTAGACACAGGAGTTATACGGGAGTCTGAATCCCCGTTTGCCTCTCCCATTGTAGTCGTCAGAAAGAAAGATGGGTCAGTCCGATTGTGCATTGACTATAGGAGGCTGAATCTGCAGACTATAAAAGACGCGTACGCGCTCCCTAATCTAGAGGAGGCGTTTTCGGCTCTTGCAGGATCAAAATGGTTCTCGGTCTTGGATCTCAAGTCGGGATACTATCAAATAGAAATGTCAGAGTCCGACAAACACAAAACAGCCTTTGTGTGTCCCCTGGGGTTCTGGGAGTTTAATAGAATGCCCCAGGGATCACTAACGCACCCTCTACGTTCCAAAGACTTATGGAGCGGTGCATGGGCTCAATGAACCTTCGCGAAGTCCTCGTCTTTATTGACGATTTAATTGTCTTCTCATCATCTTTGGAAGAACATGAGCAACGTCTAAAACGAGTCCTGCTGCGTCTAAAGGAATTCGGATTGAAACTGGCACCGGAGAAATGTAAATTTTTTCAGTCCTCCGTAAAATATCTCGGCCATGTGTATCAGAGCGTGGTGTCGAAACGGACTCTGAGAAAATCAAAGCCCTTACAACTTGGCCTGTTCCCACAACCTTAAAGAGTTAAGGTCATTCTTGGCTTTGCTGGTATTACCGGCGGTTCATTCAGGGATACTCCAACATCGTAAGACCCTTAAATGAACTTACCGCTGGTTATCCGCCACTCAGGAAGGGAAAGAAAAAGCCCTCAAAACCAGGAAGCTCTGAGTATCACCATCCAAAAGAGCCTTTGGTCAGAGATGGACTCAAAAATGTCAGGAGGCTTTTGATCAAATCATTTCCAAACTCACCTCAGCTCCAGTTTTGGGATATGCAGATCCCAAACTTCCGTATATCCTCCATACGGACGCAAGCACAGTTGGCCTTGGTGCAGCCCTGTACCAGCTTCAGGATGGACAGTTAAGAGCCATTGCCTTCGCGAGTAGAGGATGTCAAAAAGTGAAATGAAATATCCGGCCCACAAATTAGAATTTTTGGCCCTTAAGTGGGCCGTCACAGAAAAATTCTCAGACTATCTTTACGGCACAGATTTTACTGTAGTAACTGATAGCAATCCATTAACATATATTCTAACATCAGCAAAATTAGACGCAACAAGCTATAGGTGGCTCTCGGCTCTGTCCACTTTTTCATTCCAACTCCAGTACAGGGCCGGAAAGCAAAACTTGGACGCGGATGCGTTGTCTCGACGCCCTCATGGTGTTCCAAATGATGATCCAATCTCGCAGAAAGAACTCGAAAGAATTAAACAGTTTGCTCTTACCCACCTAAGCAATGATGACACAGACACCGTGCCAAAAGAGGTCATACAGGCATTTGTGACAGACACACTGTTTCCATGGTAGAGGCACCCTCAGACCACTCCACCTGTGAACTTATGTGCCCTGGGTTAGCTTTAGTTGAGTCTTTAGCACTACATGCTTCTGCTGTTCCTGATAGTTTTGAGGTAGAGCAGCTAGATGGTTTTCCTCTTGTTCCTTCTATTACAGAGGACGAGCTCAGGGAAAAACAAAGATTAGATCCTGCTATTGATGCTGTAATAACTCAGTTAGAAACTGGCTTGACACCACCCCCCAGTCTAAGAACAGAGTTACCTGAGCTTCCACTGTTGCTCCGCGAGCTAAATCGCCTTGACCTGAGAAATGGTGTACTCTATCGCAAAAGACAATCCGATTCAGAGACCACCTTTCAGCTCGTGCTCCCAGAGGAGCTAAGGCCAATAGCCTCAAAAGTCTTCACCATGACATGGGACATTTAGGTGTTGACCGCACCATTGACTTGGTCCGAACTAGATTTTATTGGCCGAAGATGTATGCTTCTGTTGAAAAAATGATCAGTACATGTGAGCGCTGTGTCCGGCGAAAGTGTAAACCCGAGAAAGCAGCTCCCTTGATGAATATACAGACAAGTAGGCCTCTTGAGTTGCTATGTATCGACTACTTGTCCATAGAGCCAGACCAGTCCAACACAAAAGATGTATTAGTCATGACTGATCATTTTACTAAGTTCTCAGTGGCAGTTCCAACGCCCAACCAACGAGCCGTACAGTCGCCAGAGCACTTTGGGAGAACTTTATTGTTCATTATGGAGTCCCTGATAGGCTTTTAAGTGACCAGGGCCCCGATTTTGAATCAAAAACAATAAGCGAGCTATGTGAAATCACTGGAATGAAAAAGGTGCGTACAACTCCGTATCACCCAGGGGAAACCCTGTTGAAAGATTCAATAGGACCCTACTCCAGATGCTTGGTACTTTGAGTGGTCAGGAAAAGATGCGTTGGAAGGAACATGTAAAGCCTCTTGTCCATGCATATAACAGTACCAAGAACGATGTGACAGGCTATTCTCCCTATGAACTAATGTTCGGGAGACAGCCAAGGCTCCCCATAGATCTAGCTTTCGGATTGCCTGTCAACTCTCAAAAGAAATCACACTCGCAATATGTCAGTGACCTAAAGCAGAGATTAGAGGAAAGTTTCAAAATCGCAACTTCAAATGCACAAAAGAACACAGAACGTAATAAGACACGTTTTGACAAACATGTGGTTGACAACACATTGGATGTGGGCGACAGAGTCCTTGTGCGAAATGTAAAGCTCAGAGGAAAGCACAAACTGGCAAACCGATGGGAGGATGATGTGTATGTGGTCTTGAGAAAAGCGGGTGAACTGCCAGTGTATACAGTGAAACCGGAAGGCAAGGATAGGCCCCTTAGAACCTTGCACCGGGATCTGCTCCTTCCTTGCACTTTTATCTCTACTCCAGACACAACAAAGGAGAACTCTAAAGAGCCTCAGACAAAACGTAAAACAAGGCAGAGTGTTGTTCAGGAAGATGAGGATGTAGAATCTGAAGGAGAGTCAGACTCTGAATACATACCAATACCTACCTGGATAACCCTACCTTTGTCTGTCAATCCACCGGAATCTCACGCCATGCCCAGTACTGAGAATGCAACGCACTTGCCAGCCTGCAATCCTACTGAACAAGTCAATCTTACCGAACAAGTCAATCTTACCGAACAAGTCAATCTTACCGAACAAGTCAATCTTACCGAAGTGACAAAGAAACCGAATGTGACAAAGAAACCGAATGTGACAAAGAACCCGAATGTGACAAAGAAACAGAAAGTGACAAAGAAACAGAAAGTGACAAAGAACAAGAACTTGACAAACTAAATGGAGATGAACAAGCAAAGGAAATGTGAATCTACCTGATGATACTTACTTACCTGAACCCTGTTCCTTTGAAAATGAAAATCTTGACAATGACCCCGTGGATAAAAGCCAGCAACCTAGTGAACAAATACTGCCGAATGAAAATGTGACATTGCCTGATTGTCCCAATAGTCCCCAGAAACTGTTATCACAGAGCAGCCAAGTTCACTAGAAGAACAAACAAACTCTCAGGAAACTGCAAACCCCCACGTAGGTCTCAAAGATCCCACGAGAGACCTGAAAGATTGCAGTATTCAAGATTGGGCAATCCCTTGCTGTATGTTGTTAATGCTGTGTTTAGTAGCCTGAATGACGCTATTACAAGTTCTTTACAACAGCGTAGTTATTTGGATGCACAGGGACGTGCATACCGTCAAAGTGGGGAAGGTGTAACCCACATTTAAAGAGTGTCTTAATAAAATGTTAAACTAAGCCCAAAAACTGGCTGAAAAACGTATTAAATAAGTTCCAGCACCCAAAGAGTTAACCCAAGCTCTAAAATGAGTGACATTGAACTCTCAGCCAATGAGATTCTCTAAAACGGCGCATTGTCCCGCCCCCTTCCCGCACCTGCGCCGCTCCCGTCTCTGTCTCCCTCTCTCATTTCCTCCAAACTTGAGCATGCGAGGCACTGGCGAAACAAAGACGAAAAACACGGAAAAAGGTACAAAATATGCATTAAACTATGATTTAAACTAGCGCTAGCTAATGCTAAATGCTAGCTCTGTCCATTTTAATTGAAAAGACGAAGTTTTAAGTTAGAAATTCATTACTTTTTGCCCTCTGCATTTTTGGTTCTAGAGAAAGCACGGTCTGAAGCAGCCGCCATTTTAGGTTCAGCGTGTCTGTGAGATCGGTGAGCACTTTTTATTGTGATTTTCATAGTCCAAATGTGAATTTAATTTGTTTTAAAGCTTATACTGTGAAAAGTATGTTATTACCAGAGGGATTTTATGACCATAAATTGTTTGTTATGCTTTTTGCTGCAATTTCAATGCAAGGTAATGCAGTGCAGTGTTATTATTTTTTTCTGCAATGTACATTTGTGAATATTGTGAACTTTAAATTTATTGTGGATATTTGAGCTATATTCCACAGAGAAAAACAATGTAATGCAAAGTAATGTTTATTTTCAAAATGTTACAGTCAGAATAGATGGTAAAAATGATTTTATTTTTGCACTTATAGTATTTTATGACACTGTGTCCGACAGGTCAGGTTTTTTTTGTTGGGCGGACCTGTCGTTTGATGGCGAGCCAATCCCTTGGACGAACTGGTTGACTGGATCCTCTACTGCTCGGTGCAGTGTGGTAGGCCCACTGCAGCAAAAACCCCTTCCACGCCTTGTCACTTGTTGCCTGCCCTTTACACACACACACATTCCCCCTTGAACATTTGGACAATTTACCTACCTGGAACTTTAAAGGACTTTGCGGACTATACATACATCTTCACAAGCAGGAAGTGACTTTGGGGTGGGGTAGAGTCATTGCTCCAGAATGAGGGTTCTTGTTGTACATCGATCCAGTTGTTCATTTTTGATTTTGTGAATGAAAAGATTTATTTTGATTTTACATTGAATGTAAAACTTAGAAGGGTGCACCCAGGTAAGGATTGTGACTACTGTGATTGTTGAAACGGTTGTTACTGAGAAATTATTGGTACCAAAAGAGATAACTTTTATTTAAAATTTGATTTTCTATTTTTTAATACAAGCCGGCATTTAAACTTTTAAAATCTTTGTCTTGAGTCTCATTCATATCACTGGTCCTGTGAGTATTCGAATCTACTGGTCCAAACTATATAACTACACAAATTAAAGTACAACTCTACTTCTATTCTTATAGTAACAAGAGTGTTACAATTGCAATGATGAAAAGTGAATGAAAAAAAACGAAGCAGAACAGACAGAAGCAGCCAGAGCGAAGGACAAAAGGGACAAAAGAAGGATGCAGACAGAGGAAAAGGGACAGACACAACAACAATGCAGATTGTGAATGAGGAAAAGTGAGAGAAGCAGAGCTGGAATGCGGCCACGTTCTGAGCGCTTTGGCAGCAGAGACACAGAGAAGAGTTTAAGCCCGCACACAGCACTGCATCACCACACTACGCACAGTTTAATCATCAACATAGAGCAGAGTGAGTGACAGGACAAACTCGCACATGATTCATCTGACATTCACTTACTGCAGGATGGTACATGGAATATGGCATTTAAAATTGGGAGAAGTTTCATAAAAATAAATAGAATGATGATATGGTTGAATATTTGCTTGGAACCTATTGTGTAAAATCCACTTTTTCATGTTCTAGCAGTGTTTTCTCATCATTAGTTGTATTAATTGATTCATGCATATTTGAATGATCTTGTATTGTCCTGCAGCTTATGTTTGCACGCTCTGAAAATTCATGTTTTCACTAACCACCTATCTCTCTAAAGATAGAGAAAATGATTAGGTTAGCCTTCTGGCATGTCTCACAAAGAAGATGCTCCAACCCGCAACCTCATCAGGCATTGAGCGCCTGAGTTGGGCACTGCTGAAGTTTTATTGCCTGAACGCCTGTGTCCACCAATCAGGCACTACTCTTCTATGACATAGTGACATGCTGTTCTCACATGAAGAGGAAAGAATTGTTTACTTAAGTCTTTTAACAACTTTTTTTTTCGTTGAAAGGTGACTTTTTCCGTTTGTCTGCCTGTGTGGGGGAGGGCTTGGGAGGTGTGGGAGGACCTGGGTGGGGTCATTGGGACCTTGTTGGGGGGTCTGGGGTACGGCTTGCTTGGAGTCTGGGAGTGGTCTGGGCTACCTTGTCGCTCCGGGTTTTTCCTTTTGGGTGTATCGCGGTGTCGGCTGTTGTGTTCCCCGGGTCGGCTTTGACTTGGGTACCCTTCATGATTGTTATGTAACTGATTGGAAGCAATTGATTCAGACCTGGAAGCTCCCAGATTGTTTTAGATTGTTTTAATGCATCTTTTTAGGCAGCAAACACACAGCACACAAGACAGGATAAGTATAGGGACTGAAACAATTTCGGAGCGAAGGAAAATAAATAAATATAATCAGAGAGGGGAGGGGTGCCTGAGGGGGGCCGGCCCTGGGGGGCACGTGCAGTTTGCCCTGTGGTATGGCTGGGAGGGAGTCCTGGGGTGGATGGTGGTCCGGGTCACTCTCTGGGTCTGGTGGTCGTCCCTTGTGGCTCCTCGGACGTGTCCCTGGTGGCTTTCGTTTGGGTTCTCTCGCTGCCTTTTTGAGTTCTCTTGCTCATGGGCGGGCGGGTGGATGGATGCCGGGGCGAGTGTGGTCTCCTTAGCCGAGGTGGCAAATAATAAACAAAGACTAAACAGGATTCTGGAACAATGACATAATAAAAAGGCTGTACAACACAAACATACACAAAACACACAAGTCACACCACACTCATACACTCAGATCATGGGACCAGAGGGAGGAAGGGGGAAAGAGAAGGGTGCCCTGTCTAGGCTACCCCATGTACATGGGACACAGCCTTGGTATATAGATAGAAAGGTGACTTGATTTTTGGGCTTTTTAACGGCTTGGTCGCTTGTTGCTCTCAGAAAATGCAACCCAGACATGACAAAACAAACAATTCAGCACATTATGCTGGCCGATACGGAAAAATAAACATATATCCCGATACAGATTATTATATCACAAAATAATCTCTCAGTGGCAACACAGAGAAGCATGTTGAGGTGTAAAAAGTGTCCTTGTCCCCCCAATGGCCAATGCACGTTGGGGCATTCAGGGCGCTGGTTTGTGTGTCAGCTTCAAAAATATTCTGATTCAAAATGTGCTTCAACGCTTGAACTAGGACGCTTCAATGTTGTCCGGTCTGAACGCAGCATAAAAACACAAACAAACCCACTTTGTGGAGTTAGGTACCTTAGGCATAGATGGGATGCTGCACACATTTTGAACCGAAGGCTTTGAAATATCCTGCGACGCAAAAGTTAGCCTTGTGGCCTCATAGCATGCAGAACTCTCTGAGTTTGTATGTTCTCTACGTGTCTACGTGTTCTGGTTTCCCCTATCATTAAAAGAATGTACAAAAGGTTTAATTTCTCTCCCTACCACAGGATGCTCTTGAAAAATAGATTCTGATCTCAGTAAGACTTCCCTGGTTAAATAAAGGTCAATGCACAGGCCTTGAGCCAAGTGAAGCACAATCCTTTCAATTTGATGTTAAAGAAAGTGGGACACTTTATTTTTCCTTCCTAGTGTTCACATATTGTTACTGTCCTAACTTTTAAGAAAAGTGTCTGCTGGGATGATAATGATCATATAATTTATACTGTTTACAAACAGTAATCTAATAATATAGATTAAAGTCTTATCTTTTCTCTTTAACCATTAACTTTTAAGCCTTGCTTCATGATAATAGGTGTATAACTGCTATTATTATTATTTATTTCTTTTGTGTGTGTTTGGGGTATGGAGGGGGGGGGGGGGGGGGTTATTGCAAAAGAAAAAAAAAATAGGAATATAATGTAGGATCTTGCCGATTGTCACATATTTATGCATGTGCATATTTGTCTTTACTATTAATATATATGTTTATGTGTATGTATGTATGTATGTATATGTTTATATATATGTATGTATATATGTGTATATATGTGTGTGTGTGTGTATACATGTGTGTGTGTGTGTATGTATGTGTATATGTATATGTATATATATATGCACAGTATACGTAATTTTCTGCATTTGCTTACTTATACAATACTCCTATTAAAAAAAAAAAAAAAAAAAAAGCCTTGCTTCATGATAACAACATCCACACTTCTGTACCTTTGCACACATATTGTTTGTGTTTTCTACTGGCTGGAAAACTAAGCCAACCATAAAGTGCATGTCATGTACCAAACCAGGCAAGGAATCTAGCTAAAAAGATCATTTTTGCCTATGTTCTCACATTTATTGATATTTTGTTGAGTTTTCCCAGTCCCATATACCTCAACCTAACCTGGCTCACAACTCATCTATTTGTGTAGCACTCTAAATTGAATTCTGTTCAAACTGACATCAACATCATCATGATCAAACTGATTGGTCGAAGAATCAAAACAGGCCCATCCACAAATGCATAAATGGCATCTGTTCTTGTTTTTCAAAAGCCAAAGGAGTCTGTAATGCTATTAAAATAGGACAACTTATGTCCCTCGATGTGTTTGTAAACTCAAAATATCACAAAAATCCATCTGGCAGTGCCAGGTTACCTCAGCCTACAGAAGTCTCCCAAGCCCTTGATGTTGACCTGACCAGAATGCTGAAGACCCTGCCTCATGTCTTGACTTACAGGCCATTTGTTTTGTCTTAAAGATTTTCAATATATATTTTAAAGTCAAATTTGAGTAGTTTTAAAAAATCAATTCTCTTTAGAAAAGCAGGGGAAAAAATCAAATACCTTATTGCAAGTTAACAAGTGTCTATTTTCTTTTGGCTTATTCAAATCTGAACCTTTTTATCAATACTGCTGAATTTTCTTATTTTCCATGCACCTTGGGATCCTGTCGTACTGGGGCTGTGTCTTTCTGCTTCCACATTTGAAACTCAACCGGTAAAGTGAATCAAACTCGCGGTTGTAGACATTCTAATGCCTTATGGACTGATGCACCATGAACAGAGTTGGACTGGAGCCCAGAAGATGTACATGAGCGTCCCATGAGGCTGGTGTGGTTCTTATGTAAGTCCATGTGGGAGGAGCGTGGGAGGGGAATGAGGAGGTGAGAAGTGGGCGGTTTATCTCGTGACATGATTTTCTCAAGCTATCAAACAGGCCAACAAATACAGATTTAGACTCTTCTGTTTATCTGGCAACGTAAGTGTGCATGTGTCTTGGTCATTTGTTTTGATTGCAGAACTTTTTTTATTCTTATTAGTGTTCGTTTTCAATAATAACATGTTCTAACTTCCAAATGTGCACATAGTAATTGTAAAGTGAGTTTGATATGATTTCCAGATTAAGTGAAATGATTAGCTTGATATACAGTATAGGCTGGTGTATTTCTCATGCTGACTCCACTGATAGCATTAGCACCAGACATTTTCCTCCATCATTGATTGGGGTTCATCGATCACTGAACATGTCGACTGCCTGTTGCTAAAGAAGCTCTGTTACAACCAAGAAGATTTTACTGAGTGAGCTTGATTTTGAATCTGATTCTGAATTCTCCAAAACATATGTTTATTTTATCATTAGTATGCAATAGTTTTTGTTTTTGTATTTTCAATATTGCTCATTAGATGTTCTACATTACATAAGTCCAATATATATATATATATATATATATATATTATATATATATATATATATAATATATATATATATAATATATATAAAAAATAGCAGGAAAAATAAGTTAAAGCAGTTTTTGTTGTTTAAATTTTAGAGTTTTAACAGTAGTTCACATGTTTTGTGCACTTGCAATTGCATTCTGAGCATCTGTGACTTGAGCTTTTCTCTTAAAGTTGGAGTAACTAACTTTTTGAGTTGTAAATTAGTAGCCTTTGTGCTTTCCTTTAAATACAGCACTTTGTGAAAAAAGACCACTGAATACTATCCAAACTGAATAATAAAGACTTTCATTCTTATCAGGAGCCGATTGCAGCTCTCTGATTGGCTGTGGGTGTTCCCCTTGTTTGTTGTTTGTAAAAGACATTTATTACAACCAAAGTAAATACATAGCGATGTGTTGAAGAATTAAGTTGTCAGATTTAAAATCTAAATCTTGTTTGCAGTGTGAAATTAAGCAACCCCATCTTTAACTTTTCACAACTTTAAGAAGCCCTCTCTGTCGGCATGGTAAAAGCAAAAAGCCATATGCCTGCAATATAAACAAACTTTCTTACTGGCTTTTAGTTAACAAATTGTACATTGTGGCAATACCTATTTGTCAAAGGCTAAACTCGTCAGATCTCACAAGCTAAGCAAGTTAGGGCCTGGTTAGTACTTGGATGGGAGACGCTGGAACACCAGGTGCCACAGTGGCACAACAAGAGGAGGCTGTTGTGTCCTTGGGCAAGACACTTAACTCCCATTGCTTCTGCATACACTAGTGAGTGGATCTTTGATTGTAGGGTTAGGGTTAGGGTTAGTGCTTTGAGTGTTTTGAAAGGTGTAAAAGCGCTATATAAATAGAGGCCATTTAACATTAAATTATTAGACATACACGGGACACTGATAGGTACTAAAGAATCCAGCCTGGAACAGCACAGCCCAAGCCAGCAAGCCTTGCTGTCCAAATCCTACTCGAACTCAAGTCTTTGTGTCTGAGCCTAAACTGAGCCTCCCCTGCCCACTTAGTAAGCTCCAGATTTGAACTTTCAACACAGGATTTCAAATACAGAGCAAAAAACATTACTTATGTACATGTGTTTGGTGAGACTGTGTCCTGGATCCAAGCCTGGCTCAGTCCAACAACAAAGAAAAAAATACGGGCCCATAGATTCGGGTCCAGAATCTAAACTCTATTTTATTTTTATTTATTTTTTGGGGGGGTCATTTTAATTTTGAAAAATTTATATCGAGCCAATTGCCTGCAGGTTTAATTTAATCGGACTGACAAAATTCACACTTATATCTGCCGTTAAAAGCACCAAAGCAACATTTTTAAACAACATATCCTAAAATCAGTTTCCCTCAGCGCAGAGATCTTGTTGAAGTGTCTACTGAGGTAATATTTACATTGAAGTGTCCTTTTTATGTTTACTAGTGCACTGTTTGTTCATTCAAATCCAGGAAGTCGGCCAGTTATTGTTAGGTTAATGTTGTTTTATCAGGACAGTGGACAACAGCAGAGATGCGGCAACCGGAGTATCCAGAGGAAACCAAGGCAGACACATGGAGAACATGCAAACTCCATACAGACAGGTTCCAGGTTGCACAGGAGTTTATTCCTCGACCTTCTTGCCATGAGGTCAGAGCTGTGCCTCCATATTGTTAGCTATATTAACCTTCAGCAGAAAACCAAACCAAAGCTCTTTTCCATGGTTCGATGCAAAATGACCAGATTAAATGCCTGAGGACACTCCCGGCTCTGCTCCTTATCAGTCAGCCAGTTAAATAAAGCTAATGCACAGGCCTCACTAAGGCGATGACCTCATTTGTGTGCCTTGTTTTAGCGTCGATCTTATCCCACGACTGAGCGAGTGGATGTGTTTGTGCAAAGGGCCGATTCAGCCTGCCATCCTTCACTCCTCCTCCTCCCCACACCGCCTCTGCTGCCTTTATGGGGGAAGATTTAGTGCCTCCGTCAGGGTTTTCTCATCCTGCACCATCTGCTGGAGCCAGCCGCTGTGGAGGCGCCGGGTACTCGTCAGCTCCCTCCATGTTTGTATGGCTGCCTACGTTTACGGGACCCGGCAGCAAACAGGGGATTACCTTAGTCGTTCCAAAGCAAAGACTACAGGAGTATACTGTACTGTGGAGATACTATTGTCAATAGCAGACTCGTGCCAGTGTGCAGAACAAACAGTGCAGTGTGTTAAACCAATGGCAGGCTGATAAAGGAAGAGTCAATGTACTAAAGGAAGACTGCCATTTTGCATGCAAGTCTGGCCAACCCACAAAGTTTGTTTGGTATTGTCTTATAGAAACTTAGTCTTATGTTCAGAAGATTGACAAATAAATTAATCTTTTAAGTACCAAAAAAGCTATTTTTGGCTCCAAACTCTCGATATTGACCGATAAAGTAGGAAGTCATAATAGCTTTTTTTTCTTCTCAAAACTTAGTTAACTTGTTAAAAATGCGAGATTATTGGTCGTTATCATTTTCCGCTCTACTGCGCATGTCACCTTCAGAAAGAGACGCTGTTCGTCTAGTTGGCTCAGGAAACTTCGGGAAAACAAAATGAGAAGAGAGCTGGCTGTTTGGATCAGGTTTGAGCTGGTATGACTGACGTCTGGCTCCTAAAGCTTGAGACAGTGTTTTTCTCTGTGTTAATTTGCTTTCTAATGTAAATTGTATGTCATAAAGCCAAATTTCATTCACAAATGTGAATTTAGGAGCATAGCTTTTGTTTTCACACAGTGAACGTTCTGAGTCAATATCAGTCAGTTGTCCATTTAATGGTGCAACCATGATATTGTCTGAACTGATGCCATGGGACCGATACTTGATCCAGCAAAATTTCATGAATTGGTGTCAATATTCAATCCCAGTATTGAATTGTTGCATCAATAATAAAACTGTCTACACACTAGAGGAGTTTTGGTCTGACATTAGGCCAGATGTACCCAATAAACAATGAGTTTGGGAAGGTGTAGAAGGCGTAGTAGAAAGATTAGTTTGATTTTCTAACATTTCTCTTTGCTAAATCAAAGTCCTCAGAGATGAATGTTGTTGTAATTTTGAGCAAAAAAAATAAATACTGTAAATCATTGGATTTAGTTAACAGTTCTCATCAGAGATTATCTGTCACTTCACTGGTCATGTCTGTGGGGTCACTGTGACTGTGGTATGACTTTATCAGACAGTATCATCATTGAGATTCCCACGTGTTGCGTTTGACAAAGGACTTTTACGGCAGCCAAACAGCGTCCAGCTTTACTCTTGTAACAGCAGATCTTAAGATGGAGAAAATAGCCAAACCACTTTGTGCATTTTACATCCACATAAAGTCAGTGTAACCAGCTCCTCACTATACCTCTGCGCTCTTGTGAGGCCCTTAGAATTTCAGAGTTGTGTCACTTTTATAAAAAACGTCTGCGTGCTTCATGTAGTCCTTTCATTCTGACATCTGACCCTACATATATTGTACCTCTGTAGAAAATTGCCACAGAACTTAGCGTGTCTGTGTTGTCTCTGCCTTTCCTACGATATGATGCGACTGTGAGACAAATAATCTTTCCCAAATGTCCTTATATTTGTGGTCTGTGCTTTTTTTGACACGTCTAAAAACTACATGTCAATGTGGGTTCTTCAAGTTTCAAGTCTCAAGATTTTGTTATTTGAGAAAAAATTAAGGTTCTTAAAAATTACGGAGTTTGCTAGTTGTGTAAATTAATATAGCTCTTTCAGTTTGATTGTGATTACTAGCCTAGCAAGTGCCTCATCAACAGCACTCTTACTTTCAGGGAACTTAGAGAACTTTGAGAAGGAACAAAAGGCCACTAGACACTTGGATTCAATAAGAAGACTCCAGTTCATTATGTTCTATTGTTTTATCTTCTTTTACTTTGTTAGCATGCATGATTCAGCCTGATGAGTCAGAGCTTATGTGCAGGTCTGAACTGTGGCCATGTAATCATCTCAAACACATTATAGTGTGTGTGCTGCATATTGATATTTTTCAGAGAAAGCAACAATCCTGTGCTGCTCAGACCATTATTTTCATTGTCACATAGTGAGAAACTGCCCACACATTTGTGTGAAAAAAGCACCATCCCTGACTTGTGCAGCAGCTCTGTCAGGCTGAGATGAGAGAGAGCTGGATTACAATGTTACATCCATTAGTTTAATTTATGCTCCACAGGAAAGATGTGGGGGCTTTGTTCAATATTTGCATGTTCTGACTGTGTCTGCTGCTGTGCACGGACACTTTATGTAATACAAATGCCACAGCATTTGTTGTCTTTATACAAGGTAATTGCTTCAAATAAATAACCAAAATACAAGGTTTGAGCTGCTGGTCACCGACACAGCCTGTGCTCACTAAGCTAAAGGTTTGGCTTTTGCCCACAACACTGAAACTGTCTACTGTCTCACTGCTGGTAAAGCTTACACAATACAATAATCTGATAATTATCAGGACTGGCATAAGCCCTTTAAAATTGTAAAACAAGACTGTAATTATGTCTAATACAAAGCTCTGAGGAAACCTTTGGCCACTTTCTTAAAGTTTAAAACACTGTTTTAAATGATGATATTATGTTAAGTGATCGTTCTCTTACAGTTTGAATTATTATTGCATATCGTGGTGTAGGCTGGAACAAGTTATTTTATTAATTAACTACAATAAGGGATGCAGCAATCCAGTTTTTTCCAATACTGATTTCAATACTCTGGTTTTAAGTATCTGTTCAACGGTAGTGACAGAAAAGATTGATTTTTTATTCTTGAAACTTAGTGACTCATAACAAAACGTATCATACAGTGCTATGCAACTGTAAATCATTGTGCAAATATATATTTTTTAATTAAAATTCAAACATTAAGAGATGTTCTGGGTAAACAGTTAGTCCATGGATCAGCATTCTGCATAATTTAGTAATCCAATAATCATTTACTGGTCTTTATATAGGCTTCAAAACAACTGATTTGAGAAAAACCTCCAATTGAACAACAAGGACATAAAATTGTGTACATGTAAAAAAAAAAAAAAAAAAAACAGTTTGAATTTAAATCTAAGCCTTGAAAACGTTCTCAATCAGGTTACTTCAACTTGGCGGTAGTCTTGAATTCAAAGAACTTCTGCATTTTAAAAAACTAATCAGTTAATCGAAAAAACTATTTTGCTCAACTAACTGATTACCGGTAATACTGTG